>VZRN01004857.1:986751-1039251 GCA_013397935.1 Dasyornis broadbenti
GTGAAACAAACATATTTTAAAGGTATTCCTAGATTGTAATGATTTAATACAGGGTCTGAGGCCTGCCTGAGGTCTAACAGAACATCTGATGGTTTGGCAGCTTTTATCTTAGAAAAGAGAATTAAATTCAGAAGGAACTCCTACCAAGGTAACTAACAGAGCTATTAAAATTGAACTTTCAAAGGAAATATAGTTTTTTTAAGCCTAAACAAATTTAAAATAATATATTTTCCAGAAATTAAAATTCAGAATCTTTCAGTTTCCCCAATACTTAAACATATACTTATGAGAGACAGTGCAAATAACACAAAAACTTTACCAACTTTACTCTGTACATCTGATGAAGACTATTCCTGAATCTGGTTTATTATATCCATGATCAAAACATGGTCCGTTCTGGAAGAGTATTACATCTGACAGGAGAAAGAGTGTTGGTTCAGACTATCTATCAGGTTATGTTAATAACAATTTTTTTCTGAAAACTTCATTAAAATCCTATGCACATAAGATTTTTGAGTTTCATCTTTCAAGAGCATAGGAGTTATAGAGTATAAAAAGATACAATAAAACTATGGAGTTCGGAGGGAAAACCACCCAATCGCATCTGAACTCCTTATCATAATACACTTTAATGTCTCATAATATCATGAAATAATACTGTTTTAGCCACAAAAGTGTACTTAGGTGGCTTTATTAAAATATAAAACATACTAGTTTAGTTGGGAATTTTCAAAACACCCTCTCTATGAGTGTTTATACATGCCAAAATACCATTTATTAAAAAAAAATATATAAAGTATTTACCACCTTCTTTACATTTTAATATTAATATTTTTATTCCATTTGTTTATGCTGTTTTAAGACAAGAAATTAAAAATCACTATTGGTAAATGATATTCCCAACTGCCTCTCTACAAGGACAAAAATTCTTCTGGTTCAGCAAATTGTAAGCAAAGACCACCTTCTCCTATTTCACGAGCTACAGATCAAGTAAAACATTCTGTGAATTTCCTGCAGGAAAGGTCTTAGGCCTATATGCAACTATACATCACATATTTTTATAAAACAGTGTTTGTGTGGGAAGTTCCTCATACAGGATCCTGGAGATGTATATGTGCATCAATCTGTGCATGACTTTCAACTCAGTACGGTGTTGCCTAAATGGCCTGTGAATGGAGTCTTGAGTTATGGCAATTAGAATGTCCTTTTTGAGGATGCAATATAACTTAGTGTTTTCTTGGTTTCTAACTTGCCATTTTTGAGCAGTGAAGTGGTAGAGGTAGAGGCAGAGATTCTTGGAAGTAATGTATCCCCTTTTTCCAGACATCACAACTTTTGCAGAGGCACAGACATGACAGGCAATACTAACCCTTTCCAAGGGAGAATACTGTATAGTATTTCCAGTCATTTTTTAGCTCAGTGGATCAACTGCTTAGCAAGCTTTATATATCATGACATGCCTCCTTCCTTTTGAAGGTTCTTGAGATGCCTCTGCAATGTCCAAATTACTAGTGAATGGAGGAGAAGAACAACTACTTAAGGGGAAGTTTTGGTAAGTGGGACTGAAAGTCATCCCATCTAATTTTCATCAGAGCATGTTAAGCATTCAGTCTAACTTTTGTCTAGACTTCCTCTAGAGAGAGGGGTGGTGGGGGGAAAGAAGTAGAAAAACTCCTCCCAAGGTGAGTAATTTTATCCTCTGAAGTTTTAAAACAGACATGAAATAGATCACTTTCTGTGTCTCTATTAAGGAGCCTAGATGGCGAGCTTAGACCACACATGAACTTTCAGCAAGATGAATGTAGTCTG
Source organism: Dasyornis broadbenti (assembly GCA_013397935.1). Taxonomy (NCBI): domain Eukaryota; kingdom Metazoa; phylum Chordata; class Aves; order Passeriformes; family Dasyornithidae; genus Dasyornis; species Dasyornis broadbenti. Next base: position 988,561 of record VZRN01004857.1, read on the forward strand.
GAAAAAGATGAGAAGGGTAAATAAGGCAGAGCTCAACTCTATAGAAGAGGATAATGAGTGGACTTATGTAGTCAATGAACTTTCCCTGCTTTATGGTATCAGGACACTTGAACAACTGAGAAAGCATATGGTTTTCTAATAGGGAGAAGACAAAGTAGGGAAGTTGGGAATGTAGAGGGAAAAACTTATGAGTGTAGAATATGACAAAAAGAAAATCTGAGGTTTTTACCTTGTCCACCAGATGAACTCTATGAGGTATCAAAGGGGAGTTCTGTCTGCAGACAGGAAAGAGTAAAAGAAAAGAGATGATCTGATATATTTGGCAATATTTCCCCTGCTTGAAGTCTGCAGAAGGGGAACCCCCAGAGAGCTTTAGTCAGCCTACCACGTGAACTTCAGGGAGGAAATGTTCTCCTTTTACATTGTCAAACGCCACTTGTGAGCAAGTTACATTTTGAATGCTCTGAACACTATTTCTACCACAAAAAAAAAAAGTCACAGAAATTTTGTGCTGTGTTAATTCAGATACTCTGCCCTAGTTTTGGAGAAAATCTAGACAATCAAAGACCTCAGCTCCTAGTTTTGGAGATATTGGCATGTTTCTATGAATTTTAGAGCATAGAGGAGGTAAAAGCAAACCCTTGCACAATATTCAGGAAAACCTTAACTGTGTGGTAACTTACCTCACTCTGTTAGGCATTGTAAGATGCCGTGAGCATGCAGAACATATGAAAAAGACTAGTTCCTAGAAGCTGATACACTCTCAGAGACTCACATAGGAATAGGATGGTTGCATATTATCTCTGCTGTGCAGTCAGGGATGCTCAGAGAGACAGCTCTTCAGGGAATTGAAGGTGACAGAGGAAGCCAGCAGTAAAACTGTGCTGTAAACCCTTCTGACTTTTGGATTAATGCCCAAGCCACTTATTGCAATTTGTTTGGCTTAATTTGCTTGAGGCCTAAGTGAAGAAGTATCAAACTGATTCTACTTCACATGGCTCTTTCACAAGATGCTGCCTGCAGCCAGTTGTGCGTAGAAGAGGATGCACACTACTCCAGTTGTTAAAGTTAGAAAAGTTTGAAAGAAAAGAACCAAGGCTCTCATCTGACCTATGTTTATCCAGGGTGGCTACCTTTTCTAAGATATTTGTGACATTGATGTTCCTCTGTTTGATTTCTCTGATTAAACAAGAAGCTACTGGGGCTGCATGTTGCTGTGGGAGGGAGGAACCACCCCGTTTGGTGAGGCAGGCAAGCAGAACAGGAGTAACTCAGCTCTCACAATCCTTGTGTTGCCAGGTGGGAGCAAGGGCAGCTGGAGGAGTCACAGCCTCCCCTGGCACGTCCCACAGCACAGCAGCCCAGCCAGGGCAGCTCTGAGCTGTCCTCACACACAGAAAACATGCCAGCCTCCAGTCCCCATCCCTGCCTGGCCCCTGTGCAGCCCAGTGGCCAAGCCACAGTGCTGTAGAAGTGGGAGGTGTGGGAAGGTTTTAAACCTGTGAAAATTCAGGCTGGCTCATGAGGGTTTAGTGCCAAACCCTGGGCACAAGCTACTGCAGGTGGCAGTAATTGGGAACTCCTTGTGGGCCAGATGCTCATAAGGGGACTGGAAAGCTGTTGTAATGGGGTCAGTGAAGATTTTCCCTGGCATAGGGGAATCCCTTTGTTGCTTTTCTTCATGGAAAGAAAGAAAACAACAGAGAGTTTTGAAAATATTTCACTCTATTCTCTTTTACTCCACTTTTGACCACTTGGTTTTTGCTTCCCTGAGCCCTGTAATACTCTTGCTTCACCATCTCTTTTTTTGGGAAATCGCTGATCATCAGGGCTACAGAAGAAAATACTTTGAGAGGAACCAGCTTCAAATTAAACTCTTAATTGTCTTTCCAAAATCAAACCCTACACAAACCCTGCAAGATTCCTGTCAAAAGAAAAGCAAAAAAATCCTCTCAGCAGCCTTCTCAGCCTATTTACTTTTAAGACTGCCAATTTTTTCCACTGTAAAATTCTTCCAAACCTTTTACACAAAACAAAAGCAAAAAAAAAAAAAAAAAAGCCAGACAAGGTCCCCAGCTTTTGGTAGCAAAAGTATCTCACTTGAGTTCTGGAAGTAACTAAGTTACCTAACTAATTGTAGCAAATGGATGGCGACAAGAGCACTGGGCTTTGTTTCACCATTTCTCACATCTATTTATTGGCAAAATTATGCATTTTATTGTCACAGCGAGTTCCGGTGGTTCTGCTGATGAAATCACTGGAATGTTGTGGGCCCCTAGTTGGTGTTTACCATTATTCCAGGGAATGAGTGAGTTGCAGAGTACTTGCTTTGGTTTTTTTTTTTCTCTCTGGGACAGGAGCTGCTCATATACACAGTACTAACATTTTAGCTGGTCTCCTGAGAGTCAGAAACATGCTGCTAAATAATTCCAGTTGAAGACACACTGTTGCCTTTTACAAATCCTCTTTGCATCCCTCAAAATGACCCATCTGTCCACTGCACTGCTCTGCTGTAGCAGTACTGGCAGCTGAGGCTTCGCAAAGCCCCAAAGCCTCACAGAGCTCGCTGCATGTCAGAAAAGGAAAAGTTAGTTCTGTCTCAGCTTACCTCTCTTAAGAATCTAATATGAAAGTTTTGTTTCCAGCCTCCTACGTTTTGTTGCAGGGGCCATTCTGGGGAGCTGGGGGAGGCTTAAAATTATATTGTGATCATTCCAGATTTTGGTCGCATTTAAAGATCCATTAAAACTCAAATTAAGCAAGTCTCCTGCTGTCAGCTCAGTCAGCTGGGAAGGGTTTTATGAAACTGTTACACATCCTTTGAAAGTAACCAAGTAACAGGAAAAAAACCCCTGCTTAGGTTTCCCTTTTGATATAGAAGGATTTGCACAATGAGGATTTTAATTTGTTTTAAGACTTTGATTATTTAAGTATTTTCAGGGAAGAAAGCATACATGATTCTTAATTGCTTCCTAAATTGGAAAGGTACTGTATCTTAAGCAGAGAATTAAATCATTGTGTTCTTCTTGAAGATCTGTGTCTTGCTGATCTTCCCGATAAAATGAACTCTGGAGTGAAAGCCATTAATAATGATATCTTAATAATATGCACTTTAAAGGAAGTATCTACCCTTTCAGATTATGAAGATCCGAGCACAGAAAGCAAACTGTACTGTGACTGGCTGGGGACATCTAGTGGAGGAAAACTAAAATACTGAAAGTGCCAGGAACTGAAAATGCAGTTGCTGTAAAATCAAAATGAGGGCTTGCATGACTGAACAGAAATTCGCTCTCTTTAAACCCTAAATTATATATTTCTGAACAATATAAAATAGTTTCCTATTTGTAGAAGATCCACTTGTATCTTTGTAGTTGTCTTTAAATAATACATTATAATTAATTTGATTTCATTATGGATGTGGGAGTTTATTTAGTGTTATTTGGTTTTTTTCCTATTGTTTTATTTATCTGGCAAGTGATTTGCTTACATTTATTTCAGATTCCTTGCCTGACATAAAACAAAGATAATGCTTGCCCAATAATAGTTGCCAACTATTTTATTAATTTTGAGATGTTTGGATGGAAGATATAAACGATATGTACAAGTAGCTCAAACATTCCATTCTTAACATAGAATCATAGAATTCAGACTCCTCATAATTAAATCAGTCAATAAAGTTGGTTTGTACTTCTGATACTTCCAATGTTACTACATTTCATTTTTGACGTTTTATATATGACCTTACAACTCAGCTTGGTTTTGGAACTTACTGTCATATTAGGAAGAAAAAAGCTTACTTTGGCTACCCTCAACATAGATTCAGAATCCTGAGTCCTCGGGGCAATTTTAAGTCTCCAGGAAGTGGGATATTGATTGACTTGCAAGGACACCAGTGAGAGCGGTATTCCTTGAGATTGGCCAATTGTAGGAGTCTGCAGGTTTTAGAAGCAACTTGGGAGTAGTATCAAGACAATTACTGACGTCATTATTATTATAGACAGGCCAAATAATATATAATAAACACAATAACCATCTTCCCATTGTTATCCATCTCACTACGCTTATATACTCAATTCACTTAGAAAGAAACCCACATAGGTATGTACAGGTAGGCTTGTAATATGCTAAATCACTTCCTGTGGAAGCAGTCTGAGACTGATTTCAGGAGCCAAAGCCAAGGAAAACACCTAGTTCTGAGCAAAGTTTCAGAATAAAAAACTTTAATTTCAGAATAAAAAGAGGGAAGGTGTTATAATATAATCTTGGAATCCTAGAATGGTTTGGGTTGCAAGCAACCTTTAATGATCAGTTAGTTTCAACTCCCCTGCTATGTAGAAAAACATAATGTGGGGTGGAGTTAAACTGAGCTATACCAAGGCCCTGTAGAGAAGTAGTACACCACCAGTACATGTTGATTTACAGTTTCGTTGGTGAAAGAAAGCTATATTTTTGGCCAGTAGCAGCAGTGGTTTCAGACAGGGGCAATAAGTAATGTGTTTGTAAAGAAGCAGGGAAGCGCTGTGTAACAAACACCTTAAGGAAGATCTGGGCTGCTCTGGATCTGAAACTTGAGACAATCAGGAAACAGCAGTTCCTCAGAGGTATTCAAGCTACTCTACTCAGTCTATACTGTATTATTCTCAGTGCATCAAGAGATCTTTGGATAAAGGAAATGATGCCATGGATTTTTAGTTTAGCATAGAGGTTTTGAGGTCATTCTTCAGAATGGCAAAATTCACAATTACTGTTAAGGGAGAAAAGTCAAATAAATGTACATGAACCCTGAGCCTTACCAATTGGGAGTTATTATAAAAAGCAGTAATCAAGAAGGCAGATAGATCGAAGTTATCCATAAGCAGGAGTAAAATTTACTTCTTTAGAATCCTAGGAGAGTGTCCTTCCTCTTTCCAGGTAAATCCCATGATAATCCTCTCTCCCACAAACTGAGTTACACTAGCCAGGTTCTCAACAGTCCTGGCTACTGTTTTCCAGAGACAAGTGAGAACAATGTGTGATCAGGCACTATTACTATGAAGTTCTGCTGTAAGATCAGCAAAAGAAGAGACTAGCTTTTTGTGTATTGAAATCTATGGTATTGTGATATACTCTTACTTTATCTGCTATTTGTTTACAGGAATTTTCCTCTGAAATCTTCCCTTCTGCATCCTTTTTTTTATAGGCCCTGAGTGAATAGGATAAGCCTCTTTGGAAGAAGAATCAGTAGTCAAGGTCTACCAGTTAATTAAATAAGATTTTAAGCCTAAGAGAAATATAAAATTTGCCAAGATTCTGCATCATATAGCTAAATCATACAGTACTAAAGTCCAACACTTGTTCCAGTGAGAACCAGTCCATTGGGGTCACTAAGTAACTAAATAATGTAAACTATGTTTTTGCGACCTTTTTCAGATATTTCACACTGAGAGAGTTTAAATTATAGCTCTGATGAAACTACATTTGAACCAGAAATGGTTTGGGCGTAGTGATGTGTGAGCAGTGGATTAGAAAAGAAAAAAATTCATCCTCTGTTAGACAAAATCACACCAGAAATTTTTTCCTGGCTGTAAGCAGAGTCCCTCTTGGATCGGTTGACCTCTTTAATAGAAGAGTCTGTCCTTCCATTAAATCAAAGGGAACAGAAGTCAGTCCTATAAGCAGGTGGTTGTCTCTGGGTGATGTCCAAGGTCAGACTTTCTAACTCTTGTCTGAGTTACTGGGGAAACTGCCCATGAAATTGGAGACATTGTGAAGGTAGAGGCTAAACAAGCTGTTCACTCCCCTGCTAGTGTTACGAGGACTCAGGACTAATGGGTCTTTGTGAAAACAGAAAGGCTTAAATTCTCACACTCAGACTGATGAGATTTTAGACAAGCTGCACAGTGCATTCTTCTTTATGGAAGAAAGTTAATTAAGTGTTATTTGCCTTCTAGACTCAGTTTCAGCATCGGTGAAACAGCTCATTGCAGAGAATGAAGGTATTTGCCCAATGATTCATCAATAGCATCTTACTTCTATTGAGCAAAAGAAATACATGTTCCCTGGGGTAAGGGTGGGTTGGATCACATTCAGGTGCTGATTGCAAAAACTGAAAAATATGAAGTGAGTTTTTTAGGGCTGGTTTATCAAAGTGGCATACAATGATGTAAAACCTCATGTACGATAGGTGGGATTTACTGAGGGTAGGTGCTAATCCCAGGGCTGTGCCTGGTCCCTTTTAAAACACTGGAATTGCATGGGAAATCTGTGCCCTTTTCAAAAATGGCTGGCTTAGGCAATAAAAAAGACAATATTTGCTGAACTCATTAATGTGAAAAGTTTTTACATGGCGCTTACAGTAGCAGAGCATAAAATTCCAGGTCTTCTAAATTAAGATTTTGCTGTAACTTCCAGACATTTCTCAGTCACAGATTTGTCAAAGTACTGTGCTGTGGCAGAGGGCTGCTAGTCAATGGAGATAACCAATAGTGTACTTGGAAAAATCAGAAAAGTCTTGCTGACAAGAAAGTTACTTGCAACTGTTATAAAAGAGGGCCCTGAATTTTTTAATTCTTCAGATATGGAAAGCCTGACAGTATTTTTGTCTAATCACTATTTTTTCACTCTGTTCTGTTTAAAACACTCGTTTCTAGAATTTTAGCTACTTGATTTGAAAAATCTGATCATCATTAATACAAATTTCTTCATGTTCCTCATAGCATAAAGTGATTTTGAGGTGCTGCATAGTTTCTTCCACAATAAATGAAACAACAAGCTAGTGAAATCTTGATATAATAAATCAAGATAGAGTAATTAGTATAGGACAATACTGGGAAGATTGACCAGATAGGGCATTGGGGATTTTTCAGCCCTGTCATTCTTTTTGTTAAATCTACTCCTAAACATCTCTAATGGAATGTTTTCCAGTCTGTTCAAATACTTCACCATCTTAAAATTTAAAAGGTTCTTATTGATAGCAAACCTTAATCCTTTTAATTTTTATCAAATCTGCAGAGGGCATAATAGAATTGTGTTTTACACTAGTTATAAAGCCCTTTCACATATTGAAAGAATAATCCCATTTCCTTTATTTATTTATTTTCCATAAAACAGAGTATTTCTTTTAACAGACCTTGGAGATAATGTTTTCTAGGTCTCTTATATTATTAACCGATGGGTTATCTCTGTATTACATTACAGTAACCAAAACTGAACACTCCACTCTAGGTGACATCTTCCACACTAAACAATTCTTGTGTCTTGTACGTGATGCTCCTCAAAATATGTCCTGGAATGTCTTTTTACAATGGAATCACATTCTTGACTTAAATCAAATGTCTGATTCACTGAAAGCCTAAAGCTTTTTTTTCAGTATTTCTGAATAATCAACTATTTCTCTGTTGTAATTATCACTTGAATATGCCTTGCTTAGCACCTTACTTAGCCTATGTTGAATATTACCTTGTTAATTTCAATATGTGCCTTTTGTTTATTAACATTACTAAACAATTTAAACCAAATTCTGCTGAACACTTTCAAGCTGTTCTAGTTTGAACGCTTCTGCAAATGTTACAAATACGTTCTCTAGTCAGTCATCTAAGACACTGAGGAAATTACTGAATGCAGTCTTCAATGGACATCTGCAGCTTGTCACTTGATTTCTTCTCACAATTGGGCAGATAACTTTTAATAGCCACCTTGTGAGTGCTTTTTCCTGAGTAGTTACACCCCTATTTACCAATGTTTATCTATATGTACTCGGTATTTCTGTATATTGATAGCAAGAAATACCAGGCATTATTTTGTTAAATACCAGGCATTATTTTTCTTGCTGTCCTCCCATTTATAAAATATTTTTCTTGTTGCATTTTATGTTTCTTGTTCAATGAAGTTCATATTCATTTCAATCTACACTGTATGTCATTCCTTTATAATCTCTTTTACATCTGTGCTTGTAGGTCCTTGTTTCTGCTTTTGTATGTATGTGTATGTGTATGTGTATGTGTATGTGTATGTGTTTGTGTATGTGTATGTGTGTATGTGTATGTGTGTATGTGTATGTGTGTATGTGTATGTGTGTAAGTGTATGTGTATGTGTGTAAGTGTATGTGTGTATGTGTATGTGTATGTGTATGTGTATGTGTGTATGTGTATGTGTGTATGTGTATGTGTATGTGTATATGTATATGTATGTGTGTATGTATATGCATATTTTTCTTCTTTCTTTTTTCTATTCCTGTCTCTTAAAGAGCTTTTGATGGAGCCATATTGGTCTTTTACTGTGCTCCACATTTGCATCATGACAGTCTACTGTTATGTCTTTAATATAGTCTCTTTCAGTAACAGTCAACTCTCTTGCAATCTTCTTTTTTTCCACTTAGAATAACTTCCCAAGAGACTCTACCTTCCAGTTCCCTCAATCTGATTAACTCTACTTCCTTTGGACTCTACTGTCCTTATCCAGCTTCTCTGATTCCTCCTTTTCTTTAGATTTGTGAATTCTATAGTTTTGTAATCACTTTATCCAAAATTATTTTCTGCCTCAAACTTCTTAACCAGCTCCTCCCTATTAGACTGAATCAGTTCTAAAACAGCTGCAAACTTCTTGGCACCTTCTTCCATCTTCCTAAAAGAAAGTTTTCCTCAACATGTTCTGAAAGCCTACTAGAGTTTCTTCATCCTCACATTATTTTCCAGCACTTTTCTGTGTGTAATTCAAGTCTCCTGTTACAAGTAAGAGGGCACCCTTTGGATGCTTGTATTATTTGCAAAGAAAAAAAACAAAGCCTACCCCAAAATGTACCAAACTCAACTTTTCAATGTCCTTCTAATTAGGTTATTTCTAGCATATCCCTACATTGCCTTTATTTTTTTTCCCTTTTGCTTTTTCCTTGAGATGCTCAATGCACCTCTCACCTCTTCTGGCAGCTGAGCCAGGATCTACATTTTTGATATACAGTGTGGCATCTACTTCTTTTTCCCTAGAGCCTGTCTTTCATAAACAAAGGATACTCCTTTATCCCAGCAGTTAGAGGAAATAGCATGGAAACATAGCCCTTACACAGCAGTCACAGACAGCTGCTTAGTCCAGCTGGGACTGTTCCTGTGTCATGTTCCTGTGTCATGCTGCCTCAGCAACTCTAGTAGTTCTAGGGAATTAGGAGATTTCAAAAAGTTCCTCAGTTTTGTCATATCCTTATCTGTGGTTTTTCATCAGAGTGAAAGGTTTCCACAAGTTTGAAGGCTTAATAAAGTTGGAAAACTAGTTTATGGAGCAAAAAAATTCCCCTTTAATACTTTACACCATACACAATTGTGGTGAATATTCCATCCTTAAATGTAGACCTAGCTGGACTGGATCTGGTGAGAAGATCTTATAATAAACAGGGATTGTATTATAAACACCAGATTTTAAGTGAGGAAGGCATGAGAATTTTCCAGCAGAGTGAGACTGACATTTTCCTTTCAAAATTCCTGCTGCAGTAGGCACTCTTTAGCTGTGAGCAAATTTATTCCCAAAGCTACAGAAATCTTCATAAAATTAGTGCATCTCTCTAACCTAGTAGGGGTTATTTGGATTACATGGACTACGAACAACGCAGGCCAGTCCACTGACATCATCCTTCACAACACTGCAAGGACTTTTTATAATTTCATGATGGAAAATACAACCTCTCTGTCTGGTAAATAGTTTTAATCCAAACAACAAGGGATGACAGCTACAGAGCTTCCCTGAGGTTATTGCATGTTTATGGAAACAAATTCAAAACTTTTATTACTGTGTCTATCATAAGTTGTTCATGGTGTCTCTACTTCACTTGCCCTGAAAAAACATGGAATCACTGAATGGTTGAATTTGAAGGACCTCTGGAAATCACCTAGTCCACCCTCCCTGCTCAGAACAAGGTGAGCTATAACACATTGCCCATGGCTGTGTCCAGTTGGCTTTTGAGTATCTCCAAGAATGGTGACTCCACAACCTCCTCAGGCAACTTGCTCCAGTCTTTGAACAGTAAATAAATGTTTTTTCTTATGCTTAATTGGAATTTCCTATATTTCAATTTCTACCCACTGTGTCTTGAACCTGTCCCTAGGCACTACTGAGAAAGTCTGGCTCTATTTTTCAGTCCCGGCCTCAGGCATTTAGACTTCTCTAGGCTGACTAGTCCCAGCCCTTTCAGCCTCTTCACCTGTCTCATCGATCTTCATGCTGTTCTGCCTTACTACCCGCAGTAGGCTTGCATATGTCTTGCACTGGGGAGCCCAGAACTGGGCCAGCAGTCCAGCTATGGCCTTCCTAGTGCTGAGGAGATCATACCTTTGATTTGTAGGCAATGTGATGCTGTTCCTGATGCAGACCAGGATTAGCCTTCCTTGCTGTAAGGACTCATTACTGCCTCATTGTCTACCACAAAGCCCAGGGTCTCCTCTGCAAAGCTTCTTTCCCACCAGTCATTCTCCTGCCTGTACTAGTGGATGCTGTTTTAATTCCCAGGGTTATTTACCTTTACTTGAACCTCTTGACATTCCCATTGCCCCATTTCTCATGTTGCATGGTCCCTCCAACGGGCAGTACAAACAGCTAGTGTATCAACCTCTTCTCCTAGTATTTTGTATTTTCAGTTTTGCTAAGGGTGCAGCCTGGCCCATTGTCCAGGTCATTGATGAAGATCATCATACTGGACCTGGGGTACACTGCTAACCACTGGCCTCTAGCTGGTGCCACTTTGAGTTCAACATTGCAGACCGTTAGTCTACTTCACTGTGCACTTCTCTAGTCAGAACTTCATCCTCTTGTCTATGAGTATGCTATGGCAGACAACTCTGAAAGCTGAGGTAGACAATTACTGAAGCTGAGGTAGGCCCTCCACTATTCTCCCCTTGCTTATGAGGTAGTCTTGTTGCTGCAGAAAGCTGTCAGGTTGGTCAGAAATTATTCCCTTTGTAAATTCATGATGACTACTCCCAGTCATCTTCCTGTGATTAACTTCTTTGTAAAAGGCTTCCAGAAGGATTTGCTCCATCAGCTTTGCAGGGATCAAGGTGATGCTGACTAGCCTATTTCTCCCTGTATTTTCCTTCTCACCCATCTTGGAGGTAGTACTGACATTTACTTTCTTCTAGGAAAGATAATCAAGAGTCGCCTCACAAATGATGTGCTGCTAAGTCCCGTGCATCTATGTGTTTTAAATGTTCCCTAACCTGATCCTTCTCCAATATGGGCAAGTCCTGTTGCTCCAGAAAAATGCTGTAACAAGAACTGCCAGAGTATGGTGGGGGACCAGTCTAATGGTATACAGCCCATTTTCAGAATGGTATACAGCCCATTTTCAGTCAGAGAGGTGCTCACAAAACAGACTTTTTGGCTAGAATTTACTTTAATGTAGGCCATATTATTTAATTCAGCTTTAATTTTAAAAATCAAACAGAAACACTCCACGATAAAATCCAGTCCAATGTCATTTCTCTTATGAAAAACATAAGCCTGTTCAAAGTAAAATGCATAAATTATATTCTCTAACAAAGCTTTATTCATATAAAGATAGGAGGAGTCATGTTATAATATGAAATTTTCTCCTGAGGAACATGCTAGAAGAACCTTTACTTCATTCTGAATAGTACTGAAGAAAACATTATTCTTTCTGTAGGAATACTGAACAACACATATCAGCAAGAAGACACTTGATGATAATTCACTGATTCATACATGCACACAGGATATTTATAACTAAGTAGGGAAATTGTGAATATAGTTCTGCCTATTTATCTGGACTTCTGAAAAACTTGTTATTTACATGTCTGTTCCTCCTATAATGCAAGGTAGAAAGTTTTCCTGTGAATTTAAGATTACTTGATTTTAAAAAATTTGCACCTATGATAATACAAGGGTTGGCTGAGAACTGTTTTTGTTTGTTTGTTTTATTACTGTGCCCTTTTGAGAAACTCCCTGCAACCCAAGAAATCAAACCAAAATTCCAAAAATACTCTTTTAGATAAGAACATCATATGCTAGAACCATGAATTTCCTTGCTTTGTAGAATACACAGCAGCAACCAGGAATGGTTAACTGGCTGTGGCTTCATTTTCTCCAGATAATGGAATGGTTCATATTTCTGGAAAATATCCAATACAATATTAAATAAAGGAATGAAATTCATCCTCATCCCCAGTTTTCTCACATGCTTCTGCAGGTGTATAGTCATTACTGGGAGCTATGGATACAGGGAATGCTGCTTATGTCTTGTTGCAGTTTTTGCCATCGTTCCCAGAGCCCGTGACTACCCTTAGTAATTTGGTCCACAAAGTTCTTGAAACAGATAGCCAGGATGAGAGAGCAAGCATGGTGATTTGTGGCAGAGTTTCCACAGGAAGGGTGGATATCTTTCCAGGTACCAGTTTGCAGTGCTCCAGTGGCAGCATGCTGGCAGCCCCTGTGCACAGGGCGTCTGCTCAGGCGTGGGGCTGTGGACCTGTGCCCACACAAGAAAATTCTGGGCAAGGAATTTCCCATTTTGCAGCTCATGAGTCAGAATACTGAGCTTTTCTTCCTTTAAAAGGCAAGATTTAGTACTTTCTCTCCAAGTGGTTCATGTCTGTTCTCCTTACTAAAAAAAACTGAGAGGCTAAAAGCCTGACTTCCTTACTTGAGCCAAAGTCAATGGGAGCAAGATGAGGCTTGCTGTGAGTTTAGATGGGTTTGGATTTACAAAATGCATACTTTGTACACCAAGTATACATTACTGATTAAAATGTACTGATTGAAAATTAAATACAAGTAATAATGCCATAAGCTTTTATTCAGTAGCTGTCTGAAAAAACAACACTTGGTTGTAACGCAGATATGCCAACCCATGCAGCCTTTCTTTCCAGGTATATTTCTTATGTATTAAAAGCTAATGCCCTTAGACATTCTAACAATTTGCATATACTGAATCCACTATGTAGAGTGAAAAATGACTTGCATACTGAATTGCACACGCACAAAAAAAGAAGGTGTGCAAAATAAACACATCAACTAGCTGAATACTAATTACATATATGCAAAATCTGGAGACACTCAGTATGCAGAACCAATCAGTTATCACAGTGAACACCTACAACTAATTTCCTCTAGGAAGAAAATTTTCCATTAGCTTTAGTGAATTTATACCAATTATAGAAAGGTTGTAGCTAAATAAATATTATTTTAGTTTAATTGGATTAAAAATTAGAAATGCAAATTCTGGTGCACCATGTCTCTAAGTCCTTGTCTCCCTTTTTATGGTAATACCCTTCTAATGGTTTAAGCCTATGAAGAAAAAACACTGAAGATTTTAACTAGCAGCTTTGCAGGGGGGCAGAAAGGAGCAAAGAAGATTTAGTGGTGAAAAGAGCAAATAAATAGGTGCTCCAAGATTAAAAAGAGGGTAGAAGTGCATGCTGAGCTGTTGAAAGACCTCTCTGTGTTTAAAGAAAAATATTGTTTGGTTCTTTCACCAGTGCATGATCAAAATAAGAGGTACAAATTAGTTCATGGCTGCTGAAGCTACAAAACATCATGCAGAGAGCTGTCTTTGGGAACGTTTTAATGAGGAGAAGAGGTCATCAGACTGTGACATTGCTTTTCAGAATTCTTCAAGAACAACACAGACTTCCTGTTCCAAATGTGGTAAAGAATAAAACAACCTTAGTAGTAATCGTACAACTTTTGAACCGTGTTCCTTGGAAATACTGTACCGTGCTCATTTTGTAGCTTTAGTTAGCTATCTCAAAGGAACACTTCCATATTTTCCATGTGCTCTTATTTCAAAAGTACAGTGAAATGGAAGAGCTTCAACAAGGATTATATTTATAAAATAAAGTTTTATTCAGTCTTCTAAAGAGATTTTAATGTTTTCATTGCTCTAGGTGAAATGGTACACTGTGGCTCTGTTCATTAACATTTAGCATCAGTGCAAAAATCAAGGATTACCACATACAGTTTGAAAGGACATCCAAAATGACTTTGAAATTAAATTCACTACAATCTTAGTTTTGCAGCGTTTCAAACATGATTTTAAAATGTGTAAGTTAAGTTAATGGCATTCCAGGTCAGATATCCCCAGCCCAATAACAAGTTCCACATGGAATGCCATTATTTAAATTTCTGGCATGCTGTATATGCTGACTGGGTTTGAAGAAGTTCACTGTACATTTAGTAAATAGGATACATATACTACCATGCCTTTATTGTAAAAGAAGCTTCCTTAAGGGTATTTAGAGAGACTATTAGCAAAGTGAAGATGCTGGTAAATCAATTAATTATTCTGAGTTATGGGTATCTCACAACTGGAATGGCATCAGGATTGCCAATAATTACTGAAAAAAAGAATTAAATCAAAATTCCTTTTTTACTCCTGAAAAACAATTGCTCTTGTGAAAGAAATAGGTATTAAAATACTATGTCTAACCCTCTTTTTCAAGGATTTCTAACAGTAAGAAAGAATATAAATGTATGTAAAATAATATTCATGAATTAGATACTATAGTTAATAATTTAGCTAAAATTTGACATATCTATTCATTAAAACAGATAAAGTTGCATAACCAGGCCTTTCTGTTTTTTGAATGATTATAATAAAATTTCATTTGAAAATGAAAGCATCAGCAACAATGATATAAAGGTGGTGTAGATGGTATTGCATGTGACACAGAAATTTTATTTTCATTCTTTTGTTATATGTTCTTTTAAATTATAGTCATGATGGCAGTAGAAGAAAGGATAACATAAATCATATTGTACAACACCTGTCTTTCCTTTTTCCATTAAATAAGGTGGAAAAACAAATTTGGTAACTGTCTTCTGTAATCAGAAAGGAAATTTCTATCATAGCAGTTTCTCTCAGTTTTTTCCAGAGCATTAGTAAATGTCTATGACATGAAATATGTAATTCTAACATGAAGATTGAAAATTAAAAAAAAAAATATATATATATATATATATATATATATATATATATATATATATATATATATATATATATCTATTTGTTAACAAAGTTGTGCTCTCATTCAAAAATACATTTTAGTAATAAATATCTGTTTCTATGCCAAAAATCTTACAGCTTTGAGTGTTATATATTACCTGTTCATTGTACTCTGCAACATTTTTATATGAATCAATTTACTTAAACATTGATTTCATATTCTGTGGTATTGTTTTCTTCTCTTTCATGTGAGGTACTAAATAGGCAGTTGTAAATATTTTAGTTGTCTGTTTCATAACTAAAAAAATCCTGATGCAAATTTTTCCCACAAAGGCTAACAAGTTTGTTGGTTTTCAGTTTAAACCTTTAATCCTGTTTGAATGGATTGATGTCTTTTTCCTTGATTTACGAGATTCTTCTGTCAGTGATTAGGGCCTGGGAGTTTGGGCTAATCTGAGATTTCTCCTCTTTTGTGTGGTCATTCTAGTGCCCATTATTCTTGTCCTTTTTTTTCCCTTTCCAAGAATATCTCTGTATTCTATTCAATAACCATTGCTCACTGAAAGAAGATGTCTTAGATAGCCAATTAGCTGTTATGCATAGAGATTTTAGCCAGCATGGTAGCAGTATTTGTTACAGGATTGTAAGCAAAGCATTGAAAAATAAATGTTTAAAAAGAGAGGGGAGGAAAAGGAGATTCTGAAATTCTGAATTTTGCTTTCAATTATCCCTAACTACATCTAGAGCAGTAATGACAAGTGTAAGTTTTGCGAATCAACATGATAGGAGAAAAGACTCTTTGATTTAGTGAATAAGCTGTGATGTAGAAATCCTGGAGCAGTTTGAGTAGAAAGTATGCTTTTATAATTAGAGTATCAATGATTCTCTGAATAAGACAAAATTGTTGTAAGGTTCTTTGATAGCAATGTGGGCAGCTCTTGGAAACTTTCATGTAACTAGCATAAAACAAGGCTACTGAATGTTCCTGAACGGAATGCCATTAAATCCAATTATTAACCTCACCGACTGCAACAGATGTCTAACTTCTTGCAACATAAAGATGTAAGTTTTGAAAAAGCCCCCCACAATTAGAGAGAGTAATAAAATAAAGGGGCGTAATCTAGAAAAAATGGTATATATCTGTTTTCTGTAATCAGAACTTAAACTACCAGTCTTCTGTTAAAATGGTTTTTCAGTAAAGAAAACAAGCAACATACACAATAACAAACAAAATGCACAACAGCATCCAAAACAAGCCTTTTAAATTGTTTTTGTTTACATGAAGTGATGTTCTTCATTGACTGGCAAACATATATCCTCAGAATGGAATGATCCATAAACTAAAATATCTATAAGATTATAGAAATAGCAAAGTATATGTGTATAACATCATGTGACATTAATTGAGTATTTATTTGCATTGTTATTAGTGACTATCAATAAATTTATGGTTTTAATGCATATGTTTTATCTTTTTAATCAAAATGTATGAACTGTAGTTTGATTTGAGCATCTTCAGAAATATTTGATTTGCTTACATAAACATATCGTTTAAAAGTTTTACTAATATTTTGTAAAATTCATACATTTATATAACTCTTCTGAAATTTTATCAAACATAAATTGTACAGAAAAATAATAATAGTTGTATCAAAATTATTTTTGCAACTTTATTTCATATAGTTTTGGTTCTCGGTGTGAATTTTTTTTTAGTAAACAAAAGTCTGCAATATTTTTGAAGCAGACCTATGTGCTATTTTGAGCAGATCTTGAAAAAGAAAGGTCAATGCCTATAGCACATAAAAGGTTTCTCAGGACTTTTGTATTCTAGAACATGATGTTTCAACACAGCATTTTCTATTAAGAAGCTACCCTAAATGTCTGCTGGTACTAAAATAAATGTCTGTTAGTACCAAAGTAGCTGCAGCCATGTTTTAATATTGCTGGGTTAAATCCAGTACATCTTGTTGGATTTTTCCTTAAAATATTAACTCAGTGAAAACAGAACATTCCAGTGAGCTACAGCTGATAGGTCCTTGTCAAGCAGATGTACACATCTATATTTCATTGTACACTGCATTATTATGCTGTGCATGCTTTACGATTGTGTAAGGATTTAAGAAAGTTAATTAATGAGTGTGAGACATACAGAAGGACAGTCTAGGTGCTGTACACCACTATGGAAATACTTAAATCAAATTATTAGCTGATTATGTAATGAAGCACCAGTGTTGCCTTAGGAAGCTGTGAGACATTTTACATCGCTGAGTTATCATTTCAATGAATTAACCCCAACACTGGTTTTCACTGAAATCACCACAGATTCCATGGTAGATTTAGCAGGATGAGGAATGCTGAACTATACCCTAAGCAAATTCCAGATGAATTTGTTAGCTTCAACACATCCATGGGGTTTCTCACTTTATAACCTATTGCACGGTGCTGCTTCTATCTTAAAAAGCTGTTATGTGTCACAGGTTGCAACCTTCTTAGAAGGAAATTCCTTGTACTTAAATAGGAGAGGCCATTTACAAGAGTGTTTACATGAAATACAAATTAGTAATGGGTACCTTGAGACGGGTGAGCAGACAGAATCCTAAATCACAGGATTCTGAAAGAGGTAGCAGCTGTAATTAATATAGAATAATTCTCAAGAACTCAGTAACTCCAGCAGTGTTAATATATAGATGCATATATATTTAAACCCAGATATTTATTTGTATGACAACAGTGTGTATGTAATCAATCCCTTAATCAGATCCGAGGTTTCTGGAGTGCCAAGACAGGAGCACTGATCGCTGCTTCTGTCAGCAGAGAATGGTTTGGATGGCATTTAGTCTTCCCTTGAGAGTAATTCTTCTTGTCCTCAGGCCCCTCTGTGCATTCCTTCCATGCAACCCTGCAGGTTCATGCTCAAAGACTGAAAGGTGAAAGAGAAGAGGAGAAAATCTTTCAGAAATCTCACAGAAGCAACCTAATAGACAGTCACAGTGTAGTGAAGCAAGGGCAGCACATTGCTTGAAGGGGCCCTGATACGGGAAGGTAAATGGCCTTATCATTAAGATCCAGTAATTTAGGAGGCCAAACTTCCATTTTGTGGCAGTCATGAAAAAAGAAACTGTATCCCAGAAGAAGAACAAGAAGGGAACTCTCTGAGTAAAAAGTATTGGCCTGTTATCCCTGCAGGTCCAACACAGAAAAATATTACTTAGGGAGAATAAGTGAGAAGAGAAAGACCCAGAGAGAAGGCAAATGGTGAGACATAAAGAATGCACAAGATTCTCATATCTGATATTATTAGCTGGATGCTGCTGATTTCATGCTCAAACTGGTAGCTTAAATGTAGTAACTATGAATATGTGGTGGCATTTATTAAAGCCTAATCAAGGAGATTTAAAATCCTAATCTTAGGACTCAGGACTCATTTAAATATTGTAACTATGGGTAGGCAAAAGCTTTGATCCTTTTCTCTAGCACTGTGAGTCTCACTTTATGATTGCTGATGAGTTAAGTTCTACCTGGTGCCATGCACATACCATATCAAGCACCCAGTATGAGAAGTCAGGTGACGTTTGCTTTTATTTCCTTCCAATCTGCTGCAAGATATTTTTTGTACTTACATTGGAGAAAAAGGTTTCAGACATTTTTGTGTTTCTTTTTCTCTCAGACTTGCAGACACATATTCTAGTTCTAAAATTCGGATGTGTGCCTTGCATGTAAACCCTTGTTTTCAATATGAGTAATAAGAAACTATGTATGGTATCCACAATCCCTAAGTCTTTTCAGCTCCATGGAGATATGCTTTTCTATTCATATGACATGAGTCTTCTAGAATTGACAAGGCAAAAATAAAGCATGTGAAACAGGAAGAAGGCAAAACTATCAGGTTTTTCTCCCTCTAAAGCAGTTTTCTGTAGTTACAACATGGTATTTGTAATCTTGCCCAGGTTAAAGTTTGACAATTTTTACAGGTACTGTAACTGTCTAGTGAGGAAGCTGCACAATTGCATATATAATTCTTACCACATCAAAGATCAAAAGGGAATTATGAGAGATTAGTTATTGTGAGAAGTGAGCTCTGAATGCAGGAAGTATATATCAGCCTTTACTTGATAACATAGCACAGCACTGAGATTATCCATCCAACGTCCCTCACCATACCAGCACCTATCATGAGCGAAAGCAGATCTGGGACAAGCAAGCAAGCAAGACATAACAAATAAATATATTAGTCAGTACAGGGCACCCTTAGAGAGTGATGCTCAAAGACTGAAGTTATTACATTAGAATAAAAATTATCCTGAAACTTACAGGAGGGCATACTTGGGCTGTATTAAAAGATTTTTAACAATACCTGTGTATTCTGGTGAACCTGACAGAAGCATATGTTGTTTCAACTGTCTAAACTTGTTAACCATATGATTGTTTCTCAAGTATTGACTGTTTTGTTAAAATATTCTCGTTCCTGGATGTAGACCCAGGCAAATTTTTGTGTGCCTGTTTCTGTATAGGAAACACCTCTGTGAGCAAGGTTGTGGTCAAAAAACACTAGATTAGTGTTAAAACCTCTTACAGTTTTCTATTTGAAAAGCAATTGTTGAGGTAAAAATGGGGCTTTACCTTTGCCCAGCAGGCTACTGAGGATCAGAAAAGTCTTATCTATGTAAAACGTGATAATGATGATGATGATGATGACAGTAACAATAGAGGTCATCATCATTTCATATTATTAGATTCAATAGCTGTAGATTACCTATAATTTCTTGGGATTACTCAAACTATAGCAACAAATATCTTGCATCATTTTGAGCATTGCTCTAGCATATATTTGCAGAGATTGAGAAAAAATTTTTGCACAGCTGATCTTTTGCCTGCTGAAGGTCATAAAGTGAAGATCAAAGAGATGCTTTGTATTCATTTCCAGGACTCCCCCTGGTACAGAAACAGGGAGATGGAGAAGAACACAAAACCTGAAAAGTCACCTATTGAAAAGTTGACAAATATCAGGAACTTAAAACTGGCCAGCAGATATTCACACTATCTGTGAATACTTGTGTGTTCAGGCTGTCTGTGGAGGAATTTTTGTGCTCTTCATCTGATTTAATATGTAGCAACTGTGCTTCTGGTTACAGGTCTGCTGCACACATTGTTACAGACTTCTCAGAGAAAATGCAAGATTGACAGGATTACGCCTTGCTAGCAATTTGTGTGGGTGGCTGCTGCAAGGCTAGCCCAAGGTCTAGAGCGTGAGGACCTGGTATTTTTTTCTTATACAAAGGTCACACTTAATGTATTAGAGTGAAAGACCTCCTTGGGACACCATGAAGTAACTACTGATGTCATAGGCTGCTTTTTCTTCACCTGTATATGCCCATTTATTGAATGTGTTATTTTCTCTTCACTTCCTCCTTTAATATTTAGCTTAAAAAGTTTACTACTTGGTGGAAAAATACAACCAGATGGATTTGTCTGAGATGCAGCCCCAAATGAGTAGTGTGATTGTTCATACAACAAAAATATTTTTGTTAGCATTATGCTCTTTTTTTCTTAATGCCTCACTCCCTCAAATTTTATGAGTACAATATCTCATACATTCTGTCTTCCAAAAAGAATAGCTTTTGGCTCTTCTGATACTGAAAAAATCTGAAGAGTTAAGAAGCTTAAACCAAAATGATGATTTTTAATATTTTATTTCATAAAATAGTATGCTTTTTGTACATTGTTGAACTCAATGGGTTCATAACACTCTTTACATATACTTTACATAAAGAGAGACTTTCAAACTTATCTGATCTGAATTTGCATTCTGTACAGGATGCAATGTATTTTCGTTAGAGGTGCCATGAAAATTGAATTTTTCATTCATCTGAAAGACTCTTATTCTATCACAGGTCATGGAGAACATGGCTTTGCATTGCCTAGGAAGCACTAAGGCTCTTATTAAAGGGATACCAAAGGACTGCAGGAGGCCCAGTTTGGGTCAGGAAGCAGCCTGAATTGGGTGCAGAAGCTTCTGGGTGGAAGTGGGAAGAAAGGTACCATAGTCATGCCTTTTGACTGTATTAACTTGTCTTTGTGCTTGTGTCACTGTGCTTGCAGTACGCCTAGTTTTGATCAGGATGCCTGCAGACTGTCAGCAAAAGTGTCTACCTTGTGAGTTAAGGTCTGGGAATGAAGACGGAGAGGGCTGTATAGAGTCTTCCTCAGCATCTCCAGTCAATATATAGCCCCAGGCATTTAATGTAAACTAATCCTGCTGCTTCACTGAGATGGGAACTTCATGATGTGGTGGCACAAACGTGGTGTGACAAAGAAAGGTTACTTCTTCCATCTGTTTGGGCTGGGCAGGATTCTTGTGTCTGGACTGGTAGCAAGTGTACCAATCAAAGGACTTTGTGTTTATCTGTTTATTGTTGGTGGTGAAAAGTATTAATTACTTTTATGGAGTTACACAGTTCTCCAAGTATGTATCCTTATAGGCTGTATTGTAAATGTTCATGCTTTTAACTTTTTTAACACAATTAGCTCTATTGATTATCTAAAGGGAACAAAATAACCCCACCTAAACTGAAGAGTTACATTATTAATCTCTGGATTTTAGATTGCTAATGAAATTTGCTTCCTTCATATATCCATGAGGAGCCACTTCCCCAGGGCTGAACTGGCCAGCACAGTGGGATCATCTGCTCTCAGAAGCCCTCATACACAGGAGTTGCCATTGTGCTGGTAATTACCAGATCTTCTGGTTTTGGCTCTGTGAGCTGGAAACCTAAATCTCAGCATATAAACAGGGTTATCCCAAGCTGAAAAGGAACTTTTCAAATCAAACTACACATTCTATGTCAATATCCAGACTGATCATTTACAGCAGATGTATTATTTTTAAAGAGATGCCGATACATAATAATCATAGTCCCTAATGTTTTCATTAACAAAATTGACTGTACTAATCAGCATTTGAATATACTAATTGGCCATGTGCTGTCCTAATTTCCACTTTGAGTGCTGTGAGGAATTGTACTGTAATTTTGAACTGTGGATTGTTGCTAATTTGTAGGATACCAGGGAGTGATTAATGAAATTATTGCAAAACCAGCGTATATGCAGATATAGTATTGAAAAAAGTAGAGAAAATAATATTATTTTGAAAAAGAAAATATTAACAATTTAGTATGTTTTTCAGGATAAGAAATTAAATGGTCTTTGATTTAAAAAATGGGAACTCCTCCCTTTTATTGTTAGTCTGGTGAATGGACCAATATTAAGGACCCTGGGACAAATACTGTAAGGAGCACCCTGCAGATTGGAAAGTGCTGTGAGAGCTGAGGGCATCTAGACCTGCTGATTCGAGGTTCTCTATTAATTGCATCACAGTCTCTGATGTCTGTTATTGTGTGAAAATATTAATTTAATAAATTATTGAGATTCTCTGTCCTGTATTCCTAATTCTATCTTTGATGCTGAAGGCAAGAGGCCCTGAACTGGAATTTTCAAACCTCCTTGCTAACTGAAGAGCACATACCCTGCCAAAATGAAATGGGACTTCTGTTAAACAAACACTCTCCTTAGAATTACACACAAGACTGTATTAGCTAACAAATTTAGATTGTAAACTGATGGTGGCTCTGATGTGTTTTAGTTTGGGTAGAAAACATGCATGTATTTACATGAGTGTGCATGTACACATTCAAAAAACACACAAATGTCAAGAAGAACAATATCATAGAATGCAAGTGGGTATAGGCTATTTCCCATGAAGATGATGCTGAAAAGGTGACAATATCTAGTTGTTATATACTGGGATAAAGAAAAAATAGCTGTCACCTTACAGAAGGCTTTGTCACTTTAGCCTGTGTACTCCTTTCCATGTTCTCTCCTTGAGATGCTGTTCTCTGTTTCCTCATACAAATGTAATAACCTCAGATGAAGCTGACAGCAAATCACAGTGCTTTCTCTTCAGCTTCAGAAGGAGGCAAAATAGGGTGGCTACATGCACAGAAACCCCCACTTCTGTAGGTCATTAGCTGGAGACTTACTGATGCTGCCCTTTCTCTATGTCTTTTTGCACTTGTGCATCAGGCTGGACACTCCTGCAGAAGGTCAGCATGACACAAATCTTAATGGAGATGTAAGCAATAATATTTATCTGTCCCATTCACATGCTGTAAGCCTGATACTCAATGCACTTGAACACACTTCTGATCTAGAGTGGAGGTAGGAAGCCCTCAAGGAACTCCAGGGATGATAGTCAGACTCTGTTCAGACAACAGGCCCTAATAACCAGTGGTTGCTATCGCGTGTCATCACCTCCTGCTTTCATAACAAGAAACCCTAATTTTCACCAGGGTCACCGGGTTTTTCCAGGACATCTTCAAACGAAAGAGTTTTCTTTGGTTCTGTGTTATTTCTCAAACATTACTTTCTAATACTTCTGATTGCAAAATAAAGTAGCAAAGAAATATGCTAAAGAAATAGCATAGGCAGGCAGCAATGAAAGTGTTGGTAGGAGCTTTTTCCTCAAAAAGTCTTTTCGATGAGAATGGTAATCAGGAAAAAAGTTTGTGCCTGAAATCCTGCTATTGCCTTGCCTTTGAGACTTGTATTTTCAAAAAGTTAATGGCAGGGGGCTGCACATTTTCTTTTGCTGCTACTCCAGTCTGATCCTTCTGTATTAGTGACCTCTACACTTAAATTGCTTTTCAATGTCTTAAAATTTAGTTTTCTGTGCAGTCATTCACACTGCACCCTGAAAAGAAGATACATATATATTTATAACAATAAAAAAGAAAGAATTTCTTGACTTTTGTGGGCATCTGATATTTTATTAGCCAGTCTACATTCACCCTCACCCTTACTGGTCTCCCTGCGGTAGCTCTAGCTCTGCTGATCTTGTAGACAAATGATGGAAGCATCTGACTCAGAGCCTTTTAGAATCAAAGAAGATTGAGAGGGAAAAGACCTGCTAGGTCATTTTGTCCATCCCCTGCCAATACAGGATCATGACCTACTGTACAATAACTTCACTAATGTTTTGCCAAGTCTCAATTTAAACAAATCAAGTGATGGGGATTATATCATGTTTTTTTGGGGAACAATATATCCCTGTTTTTTCATACTTTCTGTGAAGAATTGTTGTGATATTCTACTTAATACTCTTAATATCACCATAATTAAAAGGATAACTTATTTTCTTCTTGTAATAGTTTCTTTCTTGCCATGAATGTTTTTAACATATATCATGTTAGAAGCACTGTATTTATCATGTAATTCTTTCCAGCTTTCTTCATATCTCAGCTCCTAAGTTCCTTATTAATGCTTGCTGTTTACTTTCATTAAATTTCCTTCCACTTTATTAATCTTTCAGGTATAGGTTGCTTAAAAAGATATGTATTGCTCATTAGATTATTCTAGGTGTGATTCTCTGGTGTGAGTGTTCTACAGCAGGGTGTTTGTTTGAGTCGTAATGTGATACATCTGGATATGTATTTCCAATTCTCCTTAGTGTCCCCCTTTATAACTTAATGCAGCTGTCTGAGTAGTTCTTATTCCTTTCCTTTATTGCGCCAATATACCCTTTCCACACTGCTGAAATTCTGTTTTAGTGAATTATCTTTCCAAATCTCAAGTAAGCCATCTTGTTTATTATCTTAATCTCTTAATATTTGAACATATTTCCCTATGCCCTTTTGTAAAGTGTAAAACTTCTTTTCTTTTTCAGAATTTCTGTATCTTATATCTTACTCAAACTGGAAATTAAAAGAAAAAAAAACAAAAACATCAGCAAGACTTTGCATTACATAAACTGTGTTGAATTTTTAAACATCAATTTTATTTTTACTGGAGTGGCAAGGACAAAACTGCTACCGACATGAACACACGTTTATTTCTTGCCATAGCTACCAATTTGAGTTAAGACTATAATGGATTATATTTGAGTATTTCCAAACCAGTATGTATTTACCTTTCACTTGAACCTAACCTTCATGCAAAATTCTTATGAGATTTTTTACTTTGAATTAACTTACACATAGTTTAAATTTTAGAAGAGCTTTCAATTTTTTTTTTGTTTCCATTGGAATTCTTTGACTTGGTCTGACTAGGAAATTTTGAAACCTGAAAACTATAATGAATAAAAGAAAGAGATTTTTTAAAAAAAATTGCTGCTACTATTTGATCACTTCTGAAGAAAGAAAATTATATTTTAAATGACTGTAGAAATTAATAGGATTTACTTTGGCTATTTGTAAGATATTGTGCAAACCATGTAAGTTGGATTTCAGTTTTAAAATATGAATTTAACTTACTTTTTACTTTTTTAATAGCAAAATTGCTCAGATAAATCAATATTTTATAAATGGAAGTTTGAAGTTTCTGTATGTCTTTTATACTTAACGCTTTTGTATGTAACTGTCCTCCTTTTTCTCCAATAATATAACTAAAAGATCCTAAGTGTGTATTCCTTAATAAACACGTATGCCTTCACTGTCAAAAGTAGCTCCAGGCAAAAAGTTGGCAAGCAAAGAGTTAACAAAAAGGTCAATGAAATGTGAAGATATCTGCTCATCAACGTGTACAAAAAAAATATTTGTGGGTTTTAGATGTCTTTTATGTTTCTATTGCGCAAAAATAGATTTTTTTTTGATTGAACATTTTCAGCCTTCCATTGACTGAAATAGATGACTGCCTTAGGGCATTTTTGAAAGGGAAAACTAAAAGAAAAATGACAAAATTCCTTTGTTCAGAACTGCTGCTCTGCATATCCAGTAAATTTTTTAATACAAAGACATATCAGTCAATAGAGAGTTTAGTTTGCAAAAGGACTGCAAGATTAGGTTTTTAGTATGCAAGTGTGACCACCAAACAGGCACGATAAGACTGCAGTGACCACGAAGGTGCAGCTAAAGCCACATTCTCATTTTTCATATTTCAGAACTTTACCGATATTCACACTGAAGTAGTCTGTCCAAAATAGGAGAGATGGCCAGGGAGGTAAAGAAGAGAAACCGTTCACACTGCAGAAGAGCTGGGAAGAGAACCCCAGCTAGTCCCATGGTTAAGGCAGCCTGATGCTCAGGCACAAGAGCAAGGTGACCTTCTGGGAGCATTGGAAGACTTCAGGTTTTGCTGAGCTTTAGTCTGGAGCTGTCTATGCATGTAACCGTAGAGCAGGTAAATAATGCAGGCAGAATGGCTCAAAGTTTGTGTACAAAAGATCTCTCTGTGGTTAAGGAATGACATTAGGGAGATATAACACTTTATTTCACTTTATTTTTGAATCAGCACAGATGTGTTAGCTAGACTTCCTCAGCTTTCCCTCTTACTTGTATCTATTAGAAAAGGCTGCTGTGAAAAGCAGTGCTGGAGTTTTTGTGATGTATATAACATCAGAGCCTTAACTGAAGGTGCTCTGAAAAAAAAAAAGCTAGATCCTTGTCCTGGCATTTATTCTAGGCTCTCAAGCAGTGCTCTGTGCAGAATTTCAGGGGGCAAAATTACTGGAATAAGTTTCAGAAGTGATGTTTATTTTGTGAACAAAAAGGAGAGGGGTTGTTAAAGTGTCAAAACTTGCATTTTTACAAAATTACAGTTATCCCCTCTTTAGTGCATATTGCCTGGTAAGAAATACATTGACAAAACGTTAGTCAAAAGGAAAAATCTCCCAATACTTTTTTCTTCTTCTTCATTGCTGTTGCTGGCACAACTAAAAATGTTCTATGTAATGTTTTAAAATTTTTGTTAACTTCTTGGATATGTATTGACATTTTAGGGCATGACAGTTTTTCAATGGTTATTGTAGTTTAACAGGTCCATAAAATTTTTGAGAAAACTCTAAGCAGGTATTTGCATAACTGGGGAAGGAATTCCATGCATCAGAAACAGAATTGGCACATTTTAAAAGGCCCAATCGATATACACTGAAAAACTGGTTAAATTAAAAAAGTCTATTTGAATAGAAAAGAATAGTTCAGTTGAAAGGGATCTACAATGATCATCTAGTCCAACTGCAGGGCCACTTCAGGCCTGAAGGCAATAGGGGTTTTTATTTTCGCCATCTACGCTGGAGAAGGTCATGGATTGTTTCTACAGATAGATCAACAGCAAAATGAAGACTAAAGAAAAAGCAAAATCATGAACAATCAACCTGATAGGTTTCTGCAATGAGATGATGAGCTGGTACCTTGACTTTTTTAAGGCCTTTGAAGATGTCTCCTATAGCATCATCATAGACAAACTAATGAAATTTTAACTAGGCACTAAATGGTGAAGTAAACTGAAAATTGGCTGAACTGCTGAGCTTGAAGTACTGAGATCAGCATTGCAAAGACTCTTGAGCCCAGTAACTAGTGGTGTTCCTCAGGGCTCAGTACTGAGTCCAACGTTGCTTAAAATCTACAACCTAGATGATGGGATGGACTTCAGTTTTGCAGACAACAGAGAATTAGGAGGACTGGCTTCTATACCAGATGGCTGTGCTGCTCTTCAGAGGGACCATCTAGGGAATGGGGTGACAGAAATCTCAAGAAATTCAATCAAATGAAATGTAAAATCGTGCTCCTGGGGAGGAATAACTGCATGAACTAGTGCAGGGTGGGGCTGGCTGTCTGGGAAGCAGCTCTGCAGAGAAGGCCCTGGGGACTCCTGTGGGCTGTGAGCCCACAGCACACCCTTTCAACAAGGAAGCCCAGCAGCCTGGGTGTATCAGAAACCACACTGCATAACTGCATTAAGGGTGATCCTTTTCCTCTCCTCAGCACTGGAGAGGCTACAGCTGGAGTGCTGGGTCCAGTTCTGAGCTGCCTAATATGAAAGGGACATGGATGCACTGGAGTCAGTGCATCCAGGAAGGGGCCGCAAAGATGCCAAAGGGCTTGGAACTTGTGAGTTATAAGAGGGTGAGAGAGCTCATTGCTCAGCCTGAAGAACAGAAGGCTCAGGGTGACCTTCATGTGTTTAAGCACCTGCTGGATGGGAAGGAAAAAAGGTGAAGCTAGGGTCTTAGTGGTTCTCAATGATTGGTTAAGAGGCACAAACTGAAATAGGCAAAATTTCAATTCCTCATAAGAAAAAATTTTTTTTTATGTATATATGACCAAACACTGGAATAGTTTGCTTTGGGAAGTTGTGTAATCTCTGTCTGATGATATTTAAAACTGAACATGGCCCTGAGCAACTGTGGCTGATCCTGCTTTGAGCAGAGCAGTTGGACTAGATGGTCCCCAGAGGTCTTTCCAACCTCACCCATGATGGGATTCTGTGGTTCATCATAATAAACTCTGCTGTGTTTATTAGAGGTTTTGGAATACTTCTTTACTCCTTTTTTTTTTTTTCCTTTTATTTTCACCCCCAGGGAAAAGCATGTCATCAACAAGCAAAAGGCTGCTCACACTGTGGTGTACCACTTCCCTCATTTTGCTTTCTGTTTATCTAATAGTGCTTTCTGTCAGAGCCTGGGCCAAGGAACTGGAGATCTAGTGTCTCGTGCTGTTCATATTACGTAAAATGTTCACACTGCAGTGAATTAGTGATTGTTCAAGCCTCATTGTATTTCCCGGGGGCCAAGGCAGTATACCACCACTATAAATGTGCTTTTATTTTAAAGGGTTGGAGGATGATCCTACAATCACTTTCTAGTGTGAGCATTTCTGATATAAGGTTTTCTTCCCCAGAGCTAGTCACTTTTGAAAGGGTGACTCTTTGCAGGAACCAACCCTTGTGTTGTGTGTGGCAGTTTAGAAACTGGACTGTGAAAATTTTTCTTCTTCTAAACACACAATGATAATGTGGATGGTTGTTAGCAACGTGACTCCTTCAGCAAATGGGAATGGTTACTGCATACAAAATCAGTTTTGCCTTCATTACTTTTCAAGCAGTTACTTAAATATATATGTATAGAGTATCTGCTATAGAGCGAGTAGGAAACAGAATGGGAGAAAATGAAGGTTTCTCATTTCAGTTGTGGTCTTTTTTTTAACTGGCAGTTGTTCCTGTTTTCAAGTGTTTGTTTCTACTTTAATGAGGACACCAACTTTCATCCAGTGAGATGTGTGGGTCACTTTGTTAGCGCACTTGCACACACCAAGGCAACACACCAGCTGGAAATTTTGACTTTTAGCTGAATTATTTTTCCCCAGCAAATGGTTTTCCTTTTGACATATTTTAATGTACTTGCACACTGAGAGGAAGAGTGGGTGAACAGAAAACAGACTGTTTTATTAACCCAGCAGTCACCTTTGAGATTCATACGTGTCCACTTTTTTCTTTCCTTTGTACCTAATCCCAAGAGCCTGGTACCTGGCTTCCCTTGGAATAACAAAGTCTGTCACAAACCTCCAAACATGATTGTTAACTGAATGCCAACTGTTTCTTCTCATCTTTTTTTTTTTTTTTTCTTTTTTTTTTTTTTTAATCTCAGTGCTGTATTAGGGATTTTGTTCTTATGGGTGCCGTATAACCATAATAATAATTTGAGTTTATATTTAAACTTTGTTTTGTTTTTTTTTTTAATAGTAGAGGTACATTGTTCAAGAAATTAAATTGCTGCTTCTATTTTGTGTGTGTGTTTTATAGTGATTTTTTCAGCTCTGCGAATAGTAGGAAGGGAAGAAATAAAGCAATGCTGCAGGCACTTACTGGACTACAGTTTCAGCTCAGAGGAAAGCTACAGGATCAAAAGTGGCCAGACAAGCACCGTCGAGAAGAAGCCCATGCGCATTATTCACAGTGTCATATGCCAGTTTCACAGCATCCTGTGTTCAATGGATTTTTTCCGATGGGAACACACTTTTCATCAGACAAAGCTCCAGCAATCTCAGAGGTACCTATATCGCCAACAGATATTTACAAAGCAGATTTCAGAATGTTGTGTTATCTGCCCAAAGCTATTCTTAATTGTAACTCAGTTAGCTCATTTTGGAGTGCACCTAAATGAAATCAGGAGAGAGGTGAGGATGAAGCAGTTGGAATTAACATGTTCTAAAATATAAATAGGGCTCAAGCAAGCAAATGCCAAGGTATTAACTAACTGGGTCTTGTCACTGTGCTGCCTCAAAATGTGTTCTTTGAATCATTAATCTTTGGATCAACTCTCTAATGGTCCGGGGCTGACAATTTACACTCTATCTTCCTTTTGGATAGTGGAATGTCTCTAGAGTTTTCTTTCCATGCCACAATGTTTTTCCAGGCAGCAGACAGGCTAAGGTCCAGCCAGAGGGCAGTGTAAACAGGCTACAGCAGCTCCATGTTTGCTTTCTTGCTCCGTGGCAGAGCAGGCAGCATCTCCAGACAGAGGCAGAGAGGATGCTGCAACCTGGTAGATCTGTGTTAGGCAGAAGAGGTTTTGGCATCAGCCATATGGGAATAAACTTCATGCACTGTTGTCGACAGCCTGGGGCAGTTCTGGGTTGTGGTCTGGTCCCCCAGCTCCTAGGATGAGTGATGGGGAAGTGGTTTGGTACAGTGGCTGTGGTGTCCAGGACAGTTTTACACAGTCTACTCCTTGGCCTTAGCAGAGTGTATTCAGGGTACAGAGATGTTCCACATCAGTCATGTCACCCCTTACGAGCTGTGAGTTACCCAGTGGATGCTAAAAACCATCACTGAACAGATTAGATGATGCCACCATATTTCTTTCTATTTGGAAGTAACTGTGGTATTTCATATACCACATGGTGGCAGCTGTTGATAAAGGCTGGTACTAGTTTGTTTCTCATTTTTAAAAGTGAAGGATGATAAATTTCAGTAAGTGGAGCAGCCAGGTTTCAGACATTTCAGGCATGTTACATCAGGAATGTTCTGATAACTTGGTATCTGATGCACTGAACCTTTCTTTCCTATTTAGCAATGGGACCAAAAATAAAAATATAAATAGAGATTCAGCTACTATCCAAACTCTGAATCCAACAATGAATATTTTAAACCTTTCTTTGACTGCTAATAAACTTTCCCTCCTGTTCTTACCACTCCCTTTCTCTTCTGGGCTCTCTCCACTCTCCTGTTCCTCCAGTATTTCTCACTGTAGCCTGGGGAAAAGAAGTTTTAGAAAAATAATAAAGTTTTTATTTATTCCTTACAGCTTTTCTGCCCCTGTGGGCATTTGTCTGCCTGTCTGGCTAATGTGCTGTAATGAATCTGCTCTCTGCCATACACACACATATCGTCCTATCAATCAGGGAGAGGAAATGCTGAGTATGGTGAGCACTAACAAGCACTTGGAGGGGTCAGTACACCAGTGCACTAGAGTGGCATGCTACTTTCCCTACAGGCTGCTTTAATTGGGGGAACATGAATGAGGCAGCATGTGGCTGGCACCATGTCTTCTTGCCAATCTCTCTGCTTTGGCAAACTGACCCTCTGTGCTTCACCTTTCAGGGCAGTGCTAAACCTCCTCTGGCTCCTGCTGCAAGGCAAGTCCCTCTCAACCCCTTTGGAGGGCCTGGGTTAACTGGAGCAGGTGGAACTGCTGGAGGAGCTTGCTTGCAAAGGCTGGAGGGGGATCAAAGGGTGCTGAAGAGCCTGTGGGGATAGCACTCCTTTGCAGGTCGGAAATCACAATGCAAACAGAAGTGGGAAAAGGTGGAGAAAGGAGGCTGAGGAAGATTTGAGCAAGGGGGAATAGGAGAGAAATGGTGAAAGAAATAGGCAGTGCGAAAACAAGAGGTGAGAAAACAAATAAGAGGTGAGAAAAAGATAAAGAAGTAAAAATGAAAAAGATGTGGAAAGTCATATATTACTGTAGAGAAAGACTAGAAGAAAGAAAAAGAGAAAACTAAAAATATTCCTGTGCCTAAGTCAGGGCAGACAGGAAGCAACATCTCCAGAAGAACTCAAAGATCTGGTTACCAGAGGAATTTTTCATGGCAGGTTTCAGGATCTGGAAAAGAAAAACCTACCCAATCCATAATTAAGTAGTAGTGTTTTAACTTATATACCTCTGGACAGGTTGACTTCTAGACATGATTCCTTTCCACCCATTTGTGGGGTGCCAATACTCCATCAAGGACTCACTATCATTCCCCTATAACAAGACTTACTACTGAGTAAATTTTCTCCTAGAGGTTTCTCAGCAAAGCCTTTGTTGGCTGTCTGGAAGCAGAAAAGGGATTTGTTGAGGAGAATGGAGGAATTATAAATCTCTGANTTTTCTTTCCATGCCACAATGTTTTTCCAGGCAGCAGACAGGCTAAGGTCCAGCCAGAGGGCAGTGTAAACAGGCTACAGCAGCTCCATGTTTGCTTTCTTGCTCCGTGGCAGAGCAGGCAGCATCTCCAGACAGAGGCAGAGAGGATGCTGCAACCCGGTAGATCTGTGTTAGGCAGAAGAGGTTTTGGCATCAGCCATATGGGAATAAACTTCATGCACTGTTGTCGACAGCCTGGGGCAGTTCTGGGTTGTGGTCTGGTCCCCCAGCTCCTAGGATGAGTGATGGGGAAGTGGTTTGGTACAGTGGCTGTGGTGTCCAGGACAGTTTTACACAGTCTACTCCTTGGCCTTAGCAGAGTGTATTCAGGGTACAGAGATGTTCCACATCAGTCATGTCACCCCTTACGAGCTGTGAGTTACCCAGTGGATGCTAAAAACCATCACTGAACAGATTAGATGATGCCACCATATTTCTTTCTATTTGGAAGTAACTGTGGTATTTCATATACCACATGGTGGCAGCTGTTGATAAAGGCTGGTACTAGTTTGTTTCTCATTTTTAAAAGTGAAGGATGATAAATTTCAGTAAGTGGAGCAGCCAGGTTTCAGACATTTCAGGCATGTTACATCAGGAATGTTCTGATAACTTGGTATCTGATGCACTGAACCTTTCTTTCCTATTTAGCAATGGGACCAAAAATAAAAATATAAATAGAGATTCAGCTACTATCCAAACTCTGAATCCAACAATGAATATTTTAAACCTTTCTTTGACTGCTAATAAACTTTCCCTCCTGTTCTTACCACTCCCTTTCTCTTCTGGGCTCTCTCCACTCTCCTGTTCCTCCAGTATTTCTCACTGTAGCCTGGGGAAAAGAAGTTTTAGAAAAATAATAAAGTTTTTATTTATTCCTTACAGCTTTTCTGCCCCTGTGGGCATTTGTCTGCCTGTCTGGCTAATGTGCTGTAATGAATCTGCTCTCTGCCATACACACACATATCGTCCTATCAATCAGGGAGAGGAAATGCTGAGTAT
Source organism: Dasyornis broadbenti (assembly GCA_013397935.1). Classification (NCBI taxonomy): domain Eukaryota; kingdom Metazoa; phylum Chordata; class Aves; order Passeriformes; family Dasyornithidae; genus Dasyornis; species Dasyornis broadbenti. Next base: position 1,021,657 of record VZRN01004857.1, read on the forward strand.
GGTGAGCACTAACAAGCACTTGGAGGGGTCAGTACACCAGTGCACTAGAGTGGCATGCTACTTTCCCTACAGGCTGCTTTAATTGGGGGAACATGAATGAGGCAGCATGTGGCTGGCACCATGTCTTCTTGCCAATCTCTCTGCTTTGGCAAACTGACCCTCTGTGCTTCACCTTTCAGGGCAGTGCTAAACCTCCTCTGGCTCCTGCTGCAAGGCAAGTCCCTCTCAACCCCTTTGGAGGGCCTGGGTTAACTGGAGCAGGTGGAACTGCTGGAGGAGCTTGCTTGCAAAGGCTGGAGGGGGATCAAAGGGTGCTGAAGAGCCTGTGGGGATAGCACTCCTTTGCAGGTCGGAAATCACAATGCAAACAGAAGTGGGAAAAGGTGGAGAAAGGGGGCTGAGGAAAATTTGAGCAAGGGGGAATAGGAGAGAAATGGTGAAAGAAATAGGCAGTGCGAAAACAAGAGGTGAGAAAACAAATAAGAGGTGAGAAAAAGATAAAGAAGTAAAAATGAAAAAGATGTGGAAAGTCATATATTACTGTAGAGAAAGACTAGAAGAAAGAAAAAGAGAAAACTAAAAATATTCCTGTGCCTAAGTCAGGGCAGACAGGAAGCAACATCTCCAGAAGAACTCAAAGATCTGGTTACCAGAGGAATTTTTCATGGCAGGTTTCAGGATCTGGAAAAGAAAAACCTACCCAATCCATAATTAAGTAGTAGTGTTTTAACTTATATACCTCTGGACAGGTTGACTTCTAGACATGATTCCTTTCCACCCATTTGTGGGGTGCCAATACTCCATCAAGGACTCACTATCATTCCCCTATAACAAGACTTACTACTGAGTAAATTTTCTCCTAGAGGTTTCTCAGCAAAGCCTTTGTTGGCTGTCTGGAAGCAGAAAAGGGATTTGTTGAGGAGAATGGAGGAATTATAAATCTCTGAGGGATGATAACGTAAAGTGAGATCTTGGGATTAACAGCATGTAAGGATGTAGTCTTATACCTTTCTGCAAGTCTCACATTTTCTTTGCACAGAAATTTTGGTGTTCACAGATGTTACATGTTTGCATGGCAGTCAAGTGATAAAAATATCTTAATGTAATTTTTCATTGCCCAGAGTGAGCACTAATGAGGAATCCATCTTGAGTGAAGATATACCATAGAATGCCATCGAGAACACTGAGATCAAGGATTTGGGAAATGGAAAGAACGAGTTAGTTTGGTATTTTAGAAAAACAGTAGCAAAGACAAAGAAAGAGTTTGAAGTCCGAGACCTTTTTTTGTGACGTGAAATCTTGATTCAGATTAATTTCTGTGTTGATCAAGGGAAGTTATCTGTGCTCTCCAGGAAGGCAGGTTAACTTATAGAAGTATCCAAGGCAGTAAAAGAGCGACAAGATTTCCCCCTGCAGTATTTGTAAGGTCTATGAAGTAAGAAGCTTTGGCTTTAGCAAACATCCTGATTGAAGATTTTGAAAGAAAGCCCAGATGAAAGTAGGATGCCATTTGTAACTCAAGAAGTGTGACTTCTGCTCTTGAATGAATGCCTGATAGGGTGAAGGGCAACATGTTATGAGGAATGCCATCCGTCAGTCCCTGGGCAAAGGCCAGGTTCCTGTTCTCTCTGTTTACACCCTACTGCCCTTTTCTCAGGAGTGTTCCAGTGGATTAGTGAAAGTTCAGCTTAAATACTGACTAGGAACACCCTTTGAAGGAATATTTGTTTTCTCTAGGAGTGTCAAATATTAGTTTTTGTGGAAATTTTAGTATCTTTTATTCTTCAAGCAATCGGTTAAAACAAACTAATTATTTACCATTTCAGGTTGCCACTCATCTTGTTTTTTTCTCAAATTCTCTAATGGATATATTTGAATGGAGATTAAATTTTAAAATTTGTATATATATATATATGTATATTTTCCTTCTCCAGCCTCTCCCATCTCCATGGTGTGCCTGTTTGTTGTCATTGATAGAATGGTGCATGTCCTTTGCAAAGACCATTGGTGACTGTTAGTTAAAAAAAACAATAAAATCTCTAATATTTTAGTAATTATCATTCCTAAAACCAGAAATAATAATTAAACTAAATACATTCAAAGCATGATACATTCCCTGGCAAGGAGGTGTTATGACTGGAAAAACTCTGTTATGAAAGTATTTTAAAAGAGTTAACAGGTTATTCATCATAAATGGCAAAAGAATGGTTGATATGGGACTTGCCTAACAAAGCGTGAAAGATAATGTGGCTTATGAAAAATTAATTTTGTCAAACAACTGTTGTATCTCTTTTGATCTGATTTCAAGTTTGGTTGATAGAAATAAGGTTGTTAATACAGCACAGTCAGACTTCTTCAAGGTTCTTGTTTAGTATCCATGACAAATTAGCCTTCCATGCAATAGCTGGATCAATAAAATAAATAACGGACAGATGTGAAAATGTGTTTGGAAATGGGGGATCGTTTCTGATTTTTGACATAGTCCTTTGCTGTAGTACAATAAAATGACCTCTTGGCCTAGTGCTACATAAATATATTAGCAACTATATCAAATATATTAGCAACTACTGAAAACAGTGTAAATAAGTGACTTCTCTGCTGATGGAGTGGAGAAGAGTGCAGAAATCACACTAGAAAACTAGCACAGAATAGTGTGAACTTTTCAAAATGTCAAACTGTGCACACAACTAAATAATGTGTATTTTAATGAGAAGTACACAAATACATTTCAGAAAATGAAAAAGTGTATTAGTCCATAACAAGACAGAATAAAGTGGAATGGAATAGAACAGTTTAGGTCAGAAAAGACCTTAAAGATCGTCAAGTCCACTGTTAACCTAGCACTGCCAAGTCCACCACAAAACCCTGTGCCTCAGTGCCACATCTGCACCTTTTTAAAATACTTCAGGAATGGTGACTCTGCCACTTCCCTGGACAGTCTGTTCCAGTGCTTGACAACACTTTCCGCAAAGAAATTTGTTCTGATACCCAATCTAAATCTCCCCTGGAGCAACTTAAGGGCATTTCCTCTTGTCTTCTTGGGGCTCTTTGTGCTGGAAACCTGTAACTTTGTCAAAGACATGAGAGTCAGAGACCTTGATCAATTGGATATGAGCAACACTACCGCAAAATAATAAATCAAATTTCTATATTTAAAAACGCACGTAAATAAAAGAACAATCATTGAGTAGGAATAGAGTTACTGATTTAACTGTGTATTTGGGGCTGGTCTAACCAGTACTGGATGCCGTGTCAATTCATACCAGCACAGATCCAGTAGGAAACTGGTAGGAAAGTGAGGACTAGCCAGAGATCAGCAAGGAAATAAAGTATAAAAAAGATCTAAATTACTATGAAAGATTTGGGGAGCATTATCTGTTTAACTAGTGCAAAATGCAATTTAAAGGCCACCTGCAGAAAAACCCCCAACAGCTAAGAGACATGAAAACACTGAGAACATGCTCTGCACTATACGCAGCAAAGGTATGCAGCAGACAGTGATTGGAGCTGATTTCAGGTACCTGAGTAACAAGTAATTACATAAGAGTAATGCTTGTCTACATATGCTGGGAAAAGCTCTGCATAAGGGTCTGCCTGTTAACCACTCTAAAACCCCCACTCTACTGTGATTTTCTGTATGAGTGGCTAGGGAGAATAATATTGTTGCAGTGACCTGAACACTGAGGAAGCTTGAAGATAAGCTTCTCACAAACACGTCTGTCTATAAATGTTTAAAGCCAGAACAGGTCCAGTCCAGATATTGCTAGGAAGGAAGTAAAGGCCTTTGAAAAGTGTTCTGAAAGTCACAAATACCTTTAAAGTCCTATGCTACCTGCCTTATATCTCCCATGCAGTGAGTCTCATTTACCCAGTGATTGCAACACTGGCATCTTTCCAGTTTCTTTTTCAGATGTCCTCTGTTGATTGCAGCAACTACCACATTTCATACAACAATGCAAACCCTTTCTTAAGCTGATATGTTTTTTGGTGGATTGGCACATAATTTGATGGATTATTGACAGACTGGGAGACAGTATGAAAGGGAGAACAGAAAGGCAGTGTCTTAATACTCCTGTAAAAACATGTCATTTAAAAACAAGAAAATGCACTGCATTGAAGAAGAACCCTTTCAGATCCTTGTATATATCCCATCTCCTCTATAGGCTCTGTAATACCTTTATAGGGCTTTGCTCCAGACCCCAACTCCTGTGCGAGTGACACAGTAGCAGCACACAGAAAAACAAGAATACTTGAGATAGAATAGCTCAGCTGTCCATAAAGTCTAATAATCTGTTTCAGAATACCTTCATTGGGGTCTCCTCTACCTCTGAAAAAAGTGTCTACATCTGAACTAGATGCCTTAGCTATTTTTGTAGCTAGTGGGGCAAGCAGGCCCATTTAAGAGCCCATTTATCTGGCTTTTCTTAGGCATGTACTTTGAAGTAAAATGGATTGCATTCTCAGAGTAATATTTTTCTCCCCGTTGACTGAAAAAGTCTAGATAATTAGCTTGGATGTGGGTATCTGCATTTTGTCATAAACACAGCCAAATAAATTCTACCTCTATGTTTTTTGCTTCAGAGAAAATATAGAATTCTCAAAACTTCTTGATTCCACCTCAAATTAGCTTATGAGATGATGCTTGAGGGTTAAAATTTAATTTTATGTTAAATTACCACAAGTAAAGTAATTGAGGTTTTTATCCTTTAAGTCTTCCTAGATTGTTTGCTGAAGTAGCTTGTAGCAGCAGGGCTGTCTGTCTCTGCAGATTGTTTCATGGCAATCTCTTAAAATATGTTACTTTTCAGTTCTCTGCACTATAATAATTTTTTAAATGTAATTCTTACATTTATTAATATTAAGAAAATACTTAGATTTTGTGTTACTATTTCTATCATGAGAAAAAGTATATAGAAAAGAGGAATGGTGGAAAATTATGTGAATGGATTCATAAATAAGAGGGAAAAGGGAAGTGGGAAGGAGAGCAAAATACATTTTGGAAGATCTGGAAAGAGGAGGAGCAGAATGGAGACCAAAAGATATGAGCAGTGGGAAAATAGAGAAACCTGTGTAAGATCCTGGGGCTCACTCATTATTTTGTAGACTTTTATAATATCGCTTCTTCTCTTCTCTTTTTCAAACTTCACAGACTTCATCTTTTTAACCTTACAGTGTGTAAAGTCCACAGTCTCTATTCTTTCTCCCATATACCTCATCATTTTGTAGACATTTTTATTTTTGCTATGTCTATTCTTGCACACACCTCTACACACCTGAGCACAGCTGTTGACCTACTTCTGTGCTGTAATTCCCGTGGTATGGAAATCACTGATGTCACTGTGACTCAAAGAGTAAGTTCAGCAGGTCCATCGCCCTCAGTAGTTGAAGAAAGCATTAATGCTGAATCAAAATTTGATTTTTGTCTCAAAATTAGAATCACAGTTAACAATCTTTTAAGGACTCGAAGCTGTCTACTGTAAGGATGGTTCATTTTAAAGTCTGTTGTGATTCTTGGTATGAAGGAGGCAAAATGTGGAAGACAGGTGTAAGGGAAAAACAGTTGTGGTTTAATCACTGGATGTCCTAATTTCTTACCATGTATTCTCAACTCAGAACCATAAGCAGTAGTGAGCTGTCTATCAACGCTTGTACCTTTAACTGTGTCTAGGACATGTCCAGGCAGTCACAATGTTAGGACAGCTCCTGGCACAGTTTTAACCTATGCTTATGAGTGCTCTCCCTCACTGAGGCTTGGAAGTTACAGCATCCTGGGACAATTCATAATCAGAATTTTGCAAATAGCTCTGTTCTTCTAGTTGTCAAAGACTTCAATGACAAAAATATGGACTCTTCCATGACTTTTGAATGGTGTCCACCACCATTCCTCAGAGTATCAATTTTATGAATAAAATAATAGCTTGAGAGAGTCCTGTAAAACTTATCTTTTGACCGTTTACTGCTCAATGCATATTTCAAAATATCAGTGGTGCCCATTTGCAAGTGATAAGCAATTTTTTTTTTTTTTTTCCCATGGAGAATATAAACAGGACCCAAACAGAATTAACAAAACTTTGGCAATTGTAAAGTAGAGAACAATAGTGCAAACACTGCTGCCGTCTACCTTGAGGGTGTTCAGGCTTTTCCAGTGTTAATGAAAGGAGACTCAGTTTCTTGTCACCTGCAGCAGAGAGAAGCTCCATTCACTTGCAAAGAAGATCAGCATTTTTTGAAATGCTGGCCCAGGATTAAAAGCATAACAGGATTCCCAGATTCCTACTGATTTCAGTGGGAAGGTGAGGGCCATGATGTGAGTTAGGATTCCAATGTAAATCTACACTTGAATTGGCAGTCATACTATTCCTGACCTGACTAATGGCAGCCAAGGAAGAAGTAGTCAAGCTGAAGGGTCACTAGGGAAAAAAGGAACTTTGAAACAGCAGTGCTAGTCTCAATGACAAGGACTGTAGTAATTGAATTTTGAAGAGACCTGACTGTTGAGATATTAAGTATTATATATTGCATTAGTAATTACATAACAGATAATATTAATGATTCTTATACAAGTGTTTGTTAAACCAGTAATTCAGATTTAATGAATTACCAATGGCCTTTTTTATATGAGGGAATCCCACACATAATTTCTGAGATTAATCTTTTTCAAAGCAAAAATTCTCTCTCTGAATAGCTGGTAGAATTCAGCTTAAATTAGCATCTGCTGAAGTGAGCAGTTGAGCTTCATCTGACATTTCTTAGGACAAATGCATAAAGGCTATGCTGTGGCAATACACTTAATTGTCAAGGCAATTAGTTGCCACTTTGGAGATCAGAACTTTTGTGGAGTTAAAAAAAAATTAAGGGAAAAAGACACGGAAGAAATAGTTTCCTGTTTAACTAGAAATTGTGTCTGAATTTTATATTACTAATAAAAGTGAGAATCTGATGGCTTAGATCAGGCCCAGGCGTAACAGGCAAAAAGTTATAATTTTAATAATGGTTGATCTACTTAGGACTTCAACTCTGAATTTTATAAAAAATTATTTAAATCTCTTGATGCTAGGCTAAAATTCTCCGTAAGGTTTATGGTTACCTTACCTCCCTAGAAAAATCAGGATTATTTGTTTTCTTTTCAACAATATGAAGATACTAAAAATGAAAAAATGCCTCATGCATTTTTCTGTGAGCCTCACTTCATTTGCTCTGAAACTTTAGATCTCCTTAAGCAATCTTATGTGCATGACTCTTAACTCTTACTAGAAGAGTTTTCTTAATTTAAAAAAGATTCATGTAGCTATATTCTTTCAATATACAAGTAAACTGGCCATTGCATGAGAGAGTCCTCCTCAACTGTGCTCATTATTGTTTTCAGATATTTTCTAGAGAAATTTGAAACCAGTCTTGCATGTCTGCCATGTAATGTTGGCAGAGTAAAGCCAGAAAAATACAGCATAGAAATGGGAGTTTGTTTTGCTCAAGGCTCTGATGAAAAGTGCAGTGTCTGGAAGTCTGTTCTCTGGCAGCTTGTGCTATGGCTGGCCTTTGGATTAATATAGGAATGCAAAGCTACAAATTCTTAATCTTCATAAAGAATGAAAACCATCTCTAAACAGCTAGAACCTATGTGTTCAACCCATCCTTTGCTCCTCAACAAAACGGGAATTGGTTTCAATTCTGTCCAGATCAACCTCTACAGTCCATGTTTTTCATGTGTTGGCCATTTCTGTATCTGGACAGATCAGAAAAGGTGATTAGGTGATTCTCTGGTTTATAAAGGGAAAATTAGGGAATTTTTAAATCAAACTCTAGGAAGAATTTATTGAGATTTTCATTTTGGGTATGCTGGAGACCTCTGGGTTTTGTTATGATCCATCTGTGTAGAGGGAGAATTTTACTTAGCTTCCATTTACTAGCCCTACAATGGTGGCAGTGCATCTCATCCATTGTTTCAAGGCTATTTCCAACCATCTCCCAAAGTTCACTATGTTTTTATCATAAGACAGATGATCCTGTCTATTTTTTGAGCAGTACCAAACGAGATTAGGTTAATTAATAACTATATTATAATTGAATTTGCTTCCATACATTATTTTTTTCTGAGCAAAGGTCTAGGACTTGTGGAGGCCAGCAATTCAAAACTTGGGAAAGTAACAGCTTTTTTTCAGAGGCAGGACATTAAAATTTGAGCTACAAATAAAAGATTGAACCCTTAAAATGTATAAACCAATAGATTTTGGGTTACTTCTTTTGTTGGAGTAAGAGGCAAATATATTGAAATGAATAGGAACTCTAGATAGACTCTACAGGTAGTTGAAATCAAACTGAAATATGATTGTAAGAGTGTCAAGATGTCGTGATTTATCTGTGATTACCTGCCAGTCCGGCAAAACAAGAGAGGCTGATGCCAACATGATTTAAGAGATTTCACGCTTTTCACATCATGGTGTTTCTGCTCCTTTTATTGTCAGCCTGCTTCTAAACACTTGTTGATCTCTGTTGTGATCTTGGCTTCATTGTCTTTCCTCTTAATGATTGTTGCTATATCTACTCCCAAGGAAATTTTTTCTTAGTGAACTTAAATATAAAGCAGACCTCCTTGGTGATCAACTTTACCCATGAAAGTACTGCTGTTCCTTTTCTATTTTTGAGTTGTTATCAAATGTTTATGGTTGATAACAACTCAAAAAAAGTTGAAATATTAGAAATATTATCACAAATATTTGGGCCAGATTTCTGAAATATGTAACAACAGATGCTCATTTCCAAATCTCTGTGGCATCTTCCTGTATTGTTTTGAAAAAGAGCTCTTAGCAAATTTTCTGGTATTTACTGAAGTGCATTAATCCAGAAATGAAGCTCATGGTTATTGTCAACAGAAACCTGTGGTCAGTCTTGGTCTTGATTTCTCCACTAGTTGGAAGGAAATAAAAAACTAAACTTGTCACTTCCATCTGCTGTGACTGACAGCTGGTTCTGTATTGGTTTAGCTACACTTCAAATGCTCTGCTGTATGAGCTTTGATCAGTAAAACATGATTAAATATCTCATATTTTCCTCTGAGAAAATAATACAAACATCTCATAATAACTGACGTCAGCATTTTTTTGGTTTGACAGGGAATAGTAGGATATTAATGTCTTATTTCAGAAGTCCAATGTACTCCCTAAAACAGAGATATCTTCAGTTTGGGTCGTTGTATCATACAATGTAGAGGTAGTTACTCAAAATGCATGGAAAATGTTGTGATTCATTACCCATTAAATGCAAATACAAAATAAATCACAAACAACTCAGCATGAGTAAAGAAACACAAGAATTATCTTCCACAAATTCAGTTGCCTGCTGTTCACTTCTGTAGTATAGAAACATAGCTTTGGTCCACCTAACACTTCTCACGTAATATTTTATCCTTTCTCAGGAGACAGCTATTTGAATGCAATAATTTGCATCTGTGCAATGGCTTAAAACTCACAAAGCTGAGAACCACAGAAATTGGTAATGGAGAAAATAAACAGAAATAGCTTTGGTACTCTACAAAGGAGAATACCTGTTGTGAATGGCAGCAACTCTTTCTAGTGTCCATAAACATAAGGGAAGAAAAGGTACTGTTATTCTACGGCCATGATAGTTTTCAAAGCAATGCTACCTGCAGAGGTTGTCAAGCAAGCAGAAAAACCACAATAACCCCCACATCTCTAGCATTCCACATTCCACTTATTTCACCCAAGGCTGCATATTTATTTTGAGATTAATTTGGTACATGTAATGTACATTTGCCAAGTTTTTTTTCACTATTTAAATCTTCAATTCCAAAGTTATGTATTAATCCTATTACTGCTAATTGAGAGAAGTCTGCAGTCTTTTTGAGTTAGGTGAAATTCAAGTTGTAATTGGTATCAAAGAAAGGCACAGTGCAAGAACTGAATATTAATATTTAACTCTTGCCATTTTATTATTTCCACTTGAAAATCACAGCAGTGGTTAAAAGACCTTTTTATGAGTTCATGAGGGTAGTGAATTGGAGACTATGGGATGAGATTTTTCATTCATGCAGCAAGATTTACAAAAATTGCTTTGTAAGAAATGTAAATGAAATATTATACTGGGGCCCAGTAGTACTGGTTATAGCTACAGGTCTCTCAGTATTCCCATTATGAAATTTTCCTTGGAGGTTAAGTACTTGCACTGTAAAATTTTGCTCAAGGCTAATACAGCACACAAGATTCTAACCCAGGAGTTATTTTGTTCCAAATCTTCCATTTAGCCTTTTGCAGATAACTGCAGTTTTAGATGATGTTTTAGATTTGAGTACTTTTAAATAACTATGCTTTTAAAGCAGAACATCTCATACGATATGCACACAATGGTGGATTAATTGCTTATGAAAGAAAATAAACACAAAGACCACCCAGGAACAAGACCACCCCTTCGATATCAGATCCCTAACCAAGTAAATTTATTTGTACATTTGTTCAAAGACACAAATGGTGAATTTGTTCAAAGGTCCAAGAAATGGAAAGAAAAGTGACCATTGACTTGGCGGCTTTGGAAATAATTTGTACCCCTGACTAAACAATATTTGGAACACTTGTTAACAAAGAATTTCTTTAAGCTTTATTTTGTCTATTTTTCTGAGTTTTATGCATTGGGAATTACAGGCTCTAGCTTTAATCATACCCATAGAGCATGTTCACTATTATACCCTTGGGACTGCTAAATCAATCATTTGAGATCAAACTGGATGGAGACCAGAATGAAGGAATCATTTCAGAACTGTATCGTGTTGAAATATCACAAAAACCATGGAAAAAAAGAACGGTCCTTGAGAGGAAGAAAAATAATAAAAAGTAATGTTGGAAGTCAGAGTAAACAAGCAAAGAGATCAAAACATAGAAAAAAAGCAAAGAAGAGATGAGAAATTAGGGAGAAAAACACTGAAAACAGCAGAACAAAGTGGACTCAGCTAGAAATACTGCATCTCCAACATTCACTTTACATTAGAGATGATAAAATGTGATAACAGTTGCTTATTTTTTCTATTGAAAGTATTTTCCATCACATGAACATTGAAGATCATCTAAATAGGTCCTTTGGCCAAAATGTTTAACTAACAATGGTAGCAAATTTGGATCTGAAGTGAGATATTTGATTCTAAACACTTGCTCTGTGTACTGTAATTTCAGATTTCGGATTTCAGATGCACAAATAATCAAAGCTTTGTTTATTTATTGGCAATTTTTTCCATTAATGTTTTCTATTAACTTACTTCAGAGTTTGTTGCATTCAAGGACCTTGCAAATTCAGACCAAAAGTGGCCCCATGAAGGCCTGGTAGCTTTGTGAGATGCATTGATACAACTGTAATCATAGACAATTCTTTATGCAGGAGAAATCTCAATTGCTTTCTAAAGCAAATAGAAGGCTTGGTTTGGGTTTTTTTTTGGAAAAAGATTATGAAACCAATACTGGGTTGGAACTACATGATAAATATAATCTAATAATTTTCATTAGTACTGTTACAAATCATAGATATATTTCCAAAGAACAATCTCCACATTTTGTTCATATCTAGACCATAAATAATTGAACTGTGTCCTGCCTTTTTAATATTGAAAGAGGCAGACTATAGTTACAGAATAAAGGGTGTGAATAATTAAAAAATAGATTGCATTAGGTCTTGAGATAAGCTATGGTATCTAACACATAGAGAATGAACCACAGTTGTTACTACAACGTCCTGCTGACTTAGTGAGAATTTTGCCTTGAAAAATTCAACGGAACTGTTACAAATAAGCCTTGTAATCCACTTTCTACTACAGAAAACACGGATTGTATGGCTTAAGTGATAATATTGATAGTTAAAATATATTTCATACAGACTGCATGAAATATCACTGAGTTCATCCAAGATTACTTTCCTCTCCAGATTTTTTCTTTAGCTAGTAAAAATGCCAATAAGATTAGAATACAAGCATTCAGTTCATACCTTTTGGGGGTCATTGACTCCAGCATCCTTTTATATATATTTATGTTAAGCAATTTTGACCTCCACTGACATTCTGACAATATAATATAAATTTTAACATTTCACCCCCCACAGTACCACTGTAAGGAAGGTGTCACATGTTGTAGGTAAAAATTTAAGACAAAGAGACACAAATTAATTTCCTCATAGTATAAGGTTTAGCTTCCATAAATATCTAAATGGATCCAACTTTTTAGTCATGTAAATAATAGACATCTAATTAAAGTTAGTTGCCCAAGTCTCCTTCTGTGATGACACATAAGAGATGAGCACCTCCAGAGAAATTGAAGAAAAAAAAGAAAGAAATAATCCTGCTTTTATATGAAGTCTCCCAGGGGTATCTGAAAGTGATTCACTTTCTGGAGGTCCTTTCTCTTGTTATTGTCCAAAAGACAGACCTTTTCATAATGTAGACTAGAAAACTACCTCTTAGAGATGAATGTCACTTGTGATGAATGCTCAAAATGATCCAGGGAGTCAAGTTCAGGTAGAAAATTGCACCTGACTCTTCAATGTCTTTGAGTAGCAGGTAACCACTGAGCTATTCTTCTTGCAACCCAGATGATCTTCCTCAAGAGACCCAGTCCACTTCTCTTTACAGCCAAGTGGAGCATGAAGTCTTTTCTCTCCTTCAAGGCAGTAATGTGCACTTCATTCTTTCACAGCAGGATCAGCACCTAGTACAACAAATACTGCTCAGCAAATGACTGTGAGACGCTGAACCTTATATTTTAGCATAGGGATATAGATAACTTTATGAACTGCCTGACATTGTGCTCCTGTTACAGCCTTCTGCTCTTGTGCTGGCCACTGGCAGAAGTAGGACAAGATGAACTGGTAATGTGATGTCTTCTGATATCTAACACAAAATATTTCATGTTAGTTGTTGTGTGTTAACTATCTGGAGTACCCACAATGTAAAAAAATTCTACAGTAGTTCTGCAGTGGAACAAATATCACTTCCCTGCAGGCTGGCTAAGGATTGCAACCTGCAAGCCAAAAGACCTGAGCCAAATTTCAAAGCCCACTCAGAGCGATTTGACTTTATTGAGCTTTACTTTCAGTCTACAAAAGCAGCATTTTTAGGGTTACATGAAGAATCATTCTGTGTTCAAGTAGAAAAATAACTGTGAAAACATTTTGAAAGCATTCCAGCCAGTGATACTTCCAAGAGACTTGGTCTGACCAGACACTCCACTGATTTGTACTTAAATTGTTATTTAAAAAAAAATGCTATGGAAGGTATTATTTTGGATCATAGGCAATAAAACTTAAGGGGAATCCAGCTCTTTAGAGCCCTGTGTCTTTGTGAATATAATTAAACACACGTAAAGGAAAAAACCCCAAACAAATCCACAAACCTTTTCTGTGCTCTTATTTGTAATTTTTATATCAAATCAGGCCTCAGTGTGTACAGGGCTATTTTCAGCACAGTTTCTACCAAAAGAACTGCTGATGACATTTCAGAAGTGATTCCCTCACTACTGTGCTCCAGTTAATGGGCCACTCTTGTGATAGCAGCAGTATTGCTTCTAAAGATGTGATGATTTTCTGCAGTTAGAAACATGTTTCTCTGCATTATGCCCATTGATTCAAAAAGCAGTACTAAAAACTTTACTCATGGAACACAGACTTGGAGGAAATGAGGCTTAACTGGACTTTATTCTCACAAATAATAATAAGAGAATCTGCTAGACGGAGTAGGCTCTTTTCAATAATTTTTTTCTGTTAATTTGATATACTTAATATGTAAGTATACATATGACTCCCTGTAACCTGCTTAAAAGAAATTCTATATGTATGTGTGGAAGTGTATATAAAGGTCAAAAGCTGTGAGGCGTGGGTCATTGCCACTCCATGGAATACGACCCCATAAATATGCATATGAGCAGTGAATTAGTGCTCCCAAATGCCTGCTGCCTAAGAGTCCAATCTCTTGTTACTCATAATGGATCAGCAGTTTCATTACAGAAATAAGCACCTGGTAATCAAACAAACAAGCAGCAAATGATTGCTATTGAGGTAGTTGTGATACACTCTTTGCTACATTTGGGTTGTTAAAAAAAGAAAGCTGGTGACTGGTTGGTTTTGACTGGTTTTGACTGGTTTTGACTGACTGGTTACACTTTTAAAAGCTAGACATTAAAAATTAAGCTCCTAAATAAGACGTACCTAGATCAGATCTTAGATGAGGCCTATTGAGCTGATATTCCCAAAAATACCTACATGATTAGGAAATGCAGTCTCCGTGATTTCAGTTAATTAGTGAGTGCCAAATTATATAGCAAACAGGTGAATATATAATTTCTATTTTTCATCAGTAATACCTAAACTCTCAAAAGTGTCAACAATATTCATCTACTTAATCTGAATTACACTACCAATTATTTTTTTCTACAATTATTTTTTTCACAGTTGGAAGATTAATGTGGATTTTCTTTATTGCTCCATGGTGCTCCTCCAAATATAAGCATATTCTAAATCTTTTATACGGCTTCCTTGCTGCCAATGTTGGCAGTATGCAGTCATTTAGCTCACTGAATTACTTTGTGACTCTTAAGTTCATCATGTGTGTTAGTTCTTTCAGAAAGTATTTCTGAAATACTCACTGAAAAGGCAATATGCCCAGATGAAATATTAAATGGTGCTCTTCAAGACTTCAATAAATATAATATACATCTTTGATTCAATGTCTTTCAATATGCAAGTCACTGCAATTTCAATTATTAGACTTTAGTCAGCAACTAGATCATACTGATGGTATATTTGAGAAAATCCTAAGACTTCAGAAAATTAAAAGAAAGATTGGACCTTCTGTTCACATGCTTGAAATATGTTTTAGAGTAGAATGATTTAGGTCTGATTTTTCAAAAGTTTTTTTTCCTCTCCAGTATTTTTAATATCATTTTTACTGCATCAGTCTTTTTCTCCTGTACATGCCCTTGCCTAGATTCTTTTCTACCTTTGACGTGTGCTATTTACTACATATTAAACCCAATGAACTTATATTCTCTGTCATATCATTGTGACTTTGTAACTTCTCTGAAATCAGCTGAGAGTTTTGGATTTTGGATAAAACCTCCTAAAATTCCTGTAAACTCAGATTCAATAACTGTATTTGATTTTTGTTTTAATAAGGAGGTATACCATGGAAATCCAGATTTTCTTCTATTATATCCCATAGGATGAGTGCTTCTTTAGGTTGTTCTGTATTTAATAAGTAAAAAACTTTTGAAAATGCATCAGAGTGAAGCAGTGTTCCAGGAGGTACAAAGTGACATCCATTGCTCTCCCAAGGCAGCAATATTTGATCATTTTTAACATAGCTTCCTAAAGAAATGTGTCATGTTTTGATGGCAGTTGCCATCAGTTTGCTCCTCACAAACCTTTATTTCCTTCCTTCCTTCTCAATGTTTTTGATCCTGCAGGCCAGTTTCAATAGAACAGCCTTGAGATGTCATGGAAATCCACAGGTGGATAGGGAAAAAAGCATAAACTGGGAAAAGAAAGATCTTAATGAGTCCACAGAGTCGTGACCAAGGGCAGCAGATGAGTGGGGTTTGTGTGGGCTCAGGAACCCATGTGCTGAAGGTTCCCTTCCCTGACAGGAGATGTGATCACCTCTGGGAAGGTGCAGTGCAGTAATCATGCAAAACAATCCCAAACAGGGTAACAGCGAGTCTTGGGAGAGAAAAATTTAAGGGAAATATAACAGAAATCTACAGAAAACAGCAGTGTATCAGTTTCACTATTCAAGAATCGGTTAGTACGGAACTTTCAAATTACAGTAAGTATATGTAAAATTCTCATGATAAGAGATACTACTGCTATATTTTATTTATCATATTTCTTCAGCCCACACTCATTTTGAAGCTGATCCTTTGTGTCTATTTTTGTACCACAAGTTTTTAAGGTAGTGTAATGATAATGCTTATGACTGGTGTGTTAAATTTTGAACCGGGTTTTGTGTTTTGTATTTTGTTTCTGTGCTTGCAATGTTCCACATCTGAAAATAGATACACTTTTCCTCTCAACATTTGAGGTCCCTTATTTGCTTAATTAAAGTTCCTATGCAGTGCAGAAAGTTAATGGAAAATGTATACTATTAATGATGATGAGGATGATGGTGATGATTCCTATACTTATTATTCAGGCAACGTTCCTAATCAATACCAATAATTTAAAATGAGAACAATACGCTTGTTTTGCTGTTTAAATAAGATGTTCTGCTTACTAAATAAGAGAGAGCATCTAAACTAAGATGCAATTCCCAGGGAAAAAGCTCAACTTCTAAATAGCATTACTGAAAGTAGAAAGATACATTAGAATGTGACCAGTTTCAGAATCAATCTTGCTGTATTTAACAGACAGCTAGTTTTGGACTGCAGCATTTCAAAAGAAATTAAGAAGTAGTTTGATAGAACCCTGGATGCATTTTATTTATTTTATTACTGACAAGATATCTAACTCGTTTCCACTTTGGAAAAACAGGTGGTTTTGTCTTAATGATGTTTAGCTCTTTCAGGGTTCAGATGCTCAGGTTTAAGTCTGCCAGGGCAACATATTTTACATACATTCAAGAATCTGGTTAAGAATAACTACTTTTTCTCTAAACATTTTTGTTGCTGCTTGTGTTCTTTTTCAAGCTCAAATCAATTGTTCTTGTAGGGAATCAATCCCTATTTTTGTTCCTTGCTCTATTCCATATCAAGTGCAAGTTCAGCTTATGTCATGGTTCTTGGTGGACTTTTAATAAAGTGTTTTGATGTAGGAGTTAGAATGTTAACCTATAAGCTGTAATAATATGAATTCCTGTTCCTCCTGATTACTCAGGGAGAAAACAATTTAAGTTTCATACTGCTTTATACATAGAGAAAGGAGTGTAGAAGACTGCCAAACTTAGCCACCACACATGAGATGGGACTTCTGACAGGCTGCAGCACTGGGCTGCTCCTGTGGAAGTTGTAAGGAATTGATATTGACCTTAGCAACAGAGCACTTTCAGAAGCCTTTGCTGTGACTGAAACAGGTTGTAGTTAGAAGTTATTGGATAATTCTGGTTTGTTCAACCACATCAGTGCCCCAGTGTGCAAAACATTATACAGACATAGAGAACCACTTCCTTAAGGACCTTACAGCTTTAAAGGACTTTATTGACAGAAAGCACTTCTTAAACTTTAAAAGTTTCAATGTCAAATCCAACAATATAGAAAAAAAGCAGAAAGGGTAGCTGTAATCGTTCAGTGCAGATCCTGCAGTTGAATGTTTGTTTAAATACTGTTGCTGATGTTTTACTTTCCTACATTAAAAAAATAGTTGGAGCTATATCTGAAACAAAAAGTTCTCTGTTTTCAGAAATAAAGCGTCATTCTTGGCTCTGGGGATCACTTCAATGAGTGGGGCTGGGAGTTCTGGAAAGTCCTGAAATATTCCTGAAATGATGAAATCTACTGTAAAAGTTAGGACTCTGTAAAAGTAAATTTTATTGGATTCTTCAGTGTAGAAAAGCAACACTTAGGAATTTAGAAAACTGACATACAGAAATTATCTGGTGCACAGAAATTGCAAATTCTCCAC
>VZRN01004857.1:1044251-1155042 GCA_013397935.1 Dasyornis broadbenti
GACTTGATCAAAATAACTTTGATGGCTGGAATGATGAGAACAGTCATTCTCTTCCTTTGACAGATATTTTTTTGTCTGAGATTTGAGGGCACCAATATTGATTTAGAAAGCACTGTCGCTCAATTTTAAATGAAATGTAAAACTTTTCCATTTTCTCACCTATCAACCTCCATAAAAGAGGAGCTGCTCTTGCATGAAAAAGTGCTATTCTCACTTCAGATACCACAATGCATTTATGGTGTGGAGCTTAACTACATAGCTCCCCTTTTCGTGACTAGGACAGAAAGACTCTCTTTATTTAGGGTTGGAGTTTTGTCTGTAGCAGCTGGATACAAGTCTGGGTCCTAGGCTGGGCTGTGGGACCTGGACACCCTTGAGGGCATCCTTTCCAGCAGGTACCCTCTGCTTTTCTCTTTGCTGGAAGTGATAACAGTAGAAGACTATTCCCTGCTTTCCCTCTCCTGCAAGTAGCTGCACCCCAGAGAAGGAGCAGCAAGCTGCATGTGACTGGATCTGAAGCCGCCTGGATCCTTGTTGGACCACAGAAAGTTTCCCAGAAACACACAGGGACCTCATACTTTCTACTGATTATCAAAATTACTCTGATGCACTAAAAATAGATTAGGTTTGGTAGCAGAACTAACCGTAAAATGGGAAATGCAGAGGAAGAGGAGCTGAGGGACCGTTGTGTCTCTCAAACATGCTCAGTTCCTGTCTTGTAGTGAGAACAGGAACAGCTCCAGACTTTTAAGGACATTTAGCAGATGAGAATTAAAATATAACTCATTGCACTGCTTTCTAATAGAAAGTGCATAAAGCCTGCAAAAGAGAAGGGAGTCTTGGTTGCTGAAGGTCAGTTCATGTTTCAAAGGCTGACCTGCTTTGAAAAGGGTCTTTCTGTCTAGTGTTCCCATAGGAAGGGACCCAGGGGCTGGATTCATGCTGGCCTGCGGTCAGGGAAGTGCTGAGCTTCCGTTCAAATCACTGTTCCCTGAAGAAAAAGGCATTTCAGCATACCCTTAGGTGTCTTTGACTAAGAACCGGATGCTTTCTGAAGCAGGGTCTTCATTTGGCTGATATTATGTGCTTGAAAATCTCAAAGGCTGTAAACTTTGCAAAATCCAGATTCTTCTTTGCTGTAATTTTTAAATTTGAACTTGATGTGGTTTCATTTGGGCTGATATGCTCTGCACAATGTGTTACAGGAACTGTTAGTAAAATATGGGCTAAATTGGTCTGGGAGAGAAAATGGTATTTTTTTCTCAAATTTTTAGGTGCCAGAAAGGGAAAAGCATAGGATGGCAGTAAGACTCAAGGAGTACAATCTGTGTTTCTGAGCTTTATTCCTAAACTTTCATGTACCAAATTTATTACCAAGTCTTCCAAAGAATATTCACCGTATTCACCATGA
The DNA here is from genome assembly GCA_013397935.1 of Dasyornis broadbenti. Lineage (NCBI taxonomy): Eukaryota > Metazoa > Chordata > Aves > Passeriformes > Dasyornithidae > Dasyornis > Dasyornis broadbenti. Next base: position 1,045,663 of record VZRN01004857.1, read on the forward strand.
CAAGCCTTTTGAGATTATTAGGTAAAAGCTTTATATAGCACAAAAATTTACAATAATGGCACTTTAATTATTTCTCTAACAGTGATTAAAGGATATCTCCATAGCTTTGGAATGGAGCTGACCTCTGTAATCAATAATGTTTGTACTTTCTTGCAAAGCGTGTTGCTTAAACAAAAGAATAAGAAATCATATCTGGATCTCAGGGAAAAGGGTGGCAGTATGTGGAAGGGCACAAGGATGCTGAAAAAAGAATCCTGGCCAGCCACTTCTCATGGATATTAGGGACGTGGAAGACAGAAACAGGGAACAATAGTGGAGAATGTTTTTGATACTATATCTGCTAATGTGTCTTGCCCAACCAAGAAGAGCATGACTAGCCCATCTCGCCTCTCTCCCCTAGGGCCAGGCCTTCACTTTTTTGTGCTCTTTGCCTCCTGGTCTCCTCCATGATGGTTTTTATAATGCTTGCCAGAATTTTTTCTGGCTGGAGGTTCAAATGGGTTTTCTCATTAAAAAACCCAGATTTTTGTCTTGATTGTAGAGCTTTGAATCTGTCTAAGATTTTCAAGTACGCCGTGGGGAGCTAGGCTGTCCCTGTCAAGAGTAGAGCTCAAGTGAAGGCAAGTGCATGCGCTATCATCTCTTTTCCAGTTTTGTGATGCTATGAGGATAGCAATGGCATCTTCAGCACTTAAGAAAGCAGCTCTGTTTCAATGTCCAAGTGTTTTATCTGTCTGATGTTTTTGTTCCAATATACAACTTGTGGTATATTGGATCTCTTCCTTGCTTGCGGACATCAGAGGCACTATTAACTTCTCCCAGTATTGTTGCTAAAAATTGTGAGCTGTTGTTTGAACCTCAGCCTCCTTGCATTTGGTTTTGTGCAATGCTGTAAAAACTTGTTTGCGGGTGTGGGACCTTTCAAAGTATTTTTGTAGCTTTCAAGTAAAGAATAATTTAACCAGGAAAATACTGTGCTAATTGTAGCTCATTTGTCATTACTGATGTCCTCCAATATTTGCCTCTCATGGAAGATTAGGTGAATCCTTTAATATTACACAGAGAATAATTTAGTGAGAGAGAAAATGTGTGTTCCCTGAACAGGATTTCAGGATGTAACTCCCACATTTGAAAGTATTTGAATGAGAAGATTCAAATATGTCCATAGCACTTATTGAAGCATTAAAAACTAGGCTTTAAAGAGGTAAAATTGCCTCCCTGAAGGCTTTAGTATATAAGCACTACTGTAAGAATAAAAATAAAAAACTTAGGGGACATAAAGATTTCTAGGTATTCTTAATTTGGAGGAAATAATTGCATTATATGAGCCTTTCCTGATCACAGAATTTTTTAATCTTAATTCAAGGTAAATATGTCTTCAACACCACATAGACCTGAGTTACCCTATTAAATACAGAAAGCCTTGATCCATATTCAAGTCTTTTTCTTGAGTCTCCCTGCTGTGATGAAAGTGTCATTACGTCTTGTATTAATTTTGTCTTGGTATGTATATATAATGGATATTATTATGCTATAGCTTTTGGGGTAGGTTTTCTTATATATTTTAAAGAATTTTAAGCTATTAAAGTAATACCTAAAACTTCCACCTCTCTTCCAAAATGCCTGTTTGCTTGTGAGAAGATGGTGTTATGCAAATGTTGCCCTGTCTATAGCAGCCATTTAAAGTCAAATATAGAAGCAAATTTCTAGTAGTTCCTTAAAAAGCAAACTTTGTCCCCACCCTTCAGGAGAAGGGAAGCAGGAGCTGTGAAACCCCTGTGCTTGCTTCTCTTGGCATTGCTGACCTCCAGCTGTACAGTCATGTCTGCCACCCGTGGTGTGGCCGAGGAGCTGGGGTGAGTACTGGGAGAGGCAACTACCTGCTTCCAGGGATTATTCTGCTTCTTGGTAGTGGGAACAACCAGCTGGCAGGGACTAACCTGGGTTCAGGGACTGCAGGAGAGGACGCAGGACCTTTCAGTGGTGGTGGCAGCTCTGGGGAGAGCCCAAGAATCCCTCCAAACCTGGCAGGCAGCACCCGCCTCCCAAGCAAGTGTGTGTGAAAGCAGTAACTGCACAACAAGGCTCATTTGATGTAATCAGTAACAATCGATTTTAATGCTTGTATCTTAACTGCCATTGAAGTTGTAGCGTATTTTTGTGGCAGGAACTGGTTGGTTAAAAAGATATTTTCGGTGCCTTCTGGACTTGTACCACATTACAATTAAACTATTGTCGTTCTATAGCCATAGCATTGCACCACAGCTAAATGGGTTTAAGTTAGACCATTAACTTAATAAATTGCTTTCTGAGTAGACAAGATTTCATTTCACTGTTCTATAAAATTAAATTTTTTGTGCTACGTAAAAGAGTACATGTTTTTTACTGCTTATTTACACAGAGCTCTTGTGGAGTTCAGTGCAGTTTTGCTGATGAATTCAGAGCAAGACTCTATTCAAATAATATTCACATGACAGTACATTTTTTCTTGTGAAGTTTGGTGCTTCCACTGAGCCATTTTATATTTCATTATTAAATGGATTTTAGAACTATAGTGACTTTAACGATCATGTATGTACAGATATCAAGTCCATGAAGATGGATGTACAGACAGCTGTATTCATTCACAACTAAACTTTCCACCATAAAAACTTGATTTTAAATATAGGCAATTTGTCCCCAAGGGGAAGGAAAATAAAACCCACTGACCTTAAAAAAACTCCTAATAATGCTCCTCTGTCCCCCAAACCTATAATTACAATTTAGTATCTAAAGAATTTAATGATACTTGGTCTCTTTTCCTTTATGGCCGTGGACAAAGCTCTCAAATTTGGATGTCCAAAATGTAAATGAATTTTCAAAGTCCAAAAGTGATTTAAGAGCAATCTACAATAAGATTGGTGGAGATTGCCATTCTTTAGTCACTTTTGTGGTTCTCCCAAGAATATCCTGAATGTATAATTTCACATCAGAGTCAATATACTCCCTGCAATGCTGAGCAGAGCAACTGACTTTTGGAGAGCTATACATAAAGGTATTCTGGCACTACCATGGCAACTGACAGGACTGGGTAGTAATTTAGATGCCTAATTTTAAATTGAGACTAATTTTAAAAAATCATAATTATTTATCCCAAATAATATAATAAAGCTGCTTCTAGTTAGCTCATCTTATCTGTGTCATTCTGAAAGTGTCACATCTGAGCTGAGCCAGTTGTCATTGGAGAAGCGAGATCTAGCACAGAGCAATTCACCTGCCTATTTTAGATATAATCAGGACACAACTCCCTAATTTATTCTAAAATTCAAAATTTGCATTCTGGAACGGACATGAATTTGTATGAGAAGCATAGCAAAAAAATATTGAAACATAAAAAAATAGTGACAATATTATATTTGAAGCCATTATTTTCTCTTCATGTTGAGCTGCTACATGCTCCCCAAGATCAGGAACTCCCAGCACCTTTGCTAGGTGTGGATGACACGTGAGCAGGAGTTGTGAGGAATAACACTTGCTTACTAGAGACACACTTCTGTGTTCTGCTCCAGGGTCATGTTGGGTGAATGGAGGTGTAAGAGTGTACTTAATTGTAAATGTTATATATTTAAGAAAACAAAAGTGCAAATTTGAAGTCTCTAAACCTGATTGGTAAAAGGCAAAGTTTCCCTTGAGGTGTGTGTTGTCCTGGTGTGTTGTGTTTTAGTCCATCACTCTAAGCTGCTTCACTTTGATAGAGTTCTGTTGCAGTGCACAAGATTGTAAGCTTTTCTAAGTAGTTTTTCCCCTGCACCAAACACTAAAGGAACACTGCAAGGATCCTTTTGCAAAAAGGCATGGGAGGGTTGTGCTGTGAAGCTACCTTGAAGGAGTAAGTGAGGAGCAAATGAGCAGGGGACCAGGATTCATTTCACTGTCATTCTTTTACCTCGGGAGGCTTCTTGGAATTGCACCAGTATGTTGCCCATCTAGATAACAGGTAAGCAGGGCTGGTCAGTGTTGTGGTTACATCTGCCTGTAACTGGCCTTGTTCCGATGGGACAGATTCTGCTGAGCTGTGAAAGCACAGGGCTGCAGGCTGTTGTCAGCACAAGGCTGGGAACTGAACAAACTCTTTTCTGCAAGCGATAATTATCCCATGGTTCAGTAAACGAGCACTTGCAAACCCGAGCAGAGTGAAGCGCGAAATAACCTTGCTGATCAAGCAGCCATACCCATTGGGATCTATTAACTTTTCATCTTGGCAGAGACTATATAGGTGTGTTCAAGACCTTTTGGTTTGAGGTTTATTTCAGGAAAAATTAAGTTAGGGTAGGGAAAGATTCTTCTCAAGTCTCAGGCTAGACATCTTGTAGGAAGTACTTACTGTTTTCCTCAGTTTCCCATGGTGTTCCAAAGCCTCACTTCTTCAGAGGGTGTTCAATCCAGCTGCCTGCCGCTGCATAAGTGGGATCCCCCTCTTCAACTCCCTGCCATGGCTGGATGTGCTACAAAGGCTTTAGGGGATGAAGTGATATATTGCAGTGCAAAATAATTTTCCCCTTTTTTGGTTGTTTAATGAATTGTGACTTTGAAATTATGAGTAATTCAGCTCAATTAAAGTAAGTCCAACCAAACTCAGATAAAACTTTACTTAGAGATTTATTAAGTTTCTCCATGGCTACACAAGCTGTGTTAGAGGCACTTCATCTGCCAGAGGGATCCAGTCCCTCAGCACTGCATAGGAATAACAACCTTGCTGTCCTGACATAAAGTTCTTCACCGTATGTCTTGGATCAATTTTAATCGAGTGTGTGTTATTGATTTTGTCATACTCCTCTGAACTTCCTTGTTAAGTCAGAGTCTTAAGCAATAGCTGAAAGTTTGGGGTGGGGAAGGAGAGAGCAAAGGATGAGAGGAGACTTCTCAAATTTTTCAGCCTATTCTGGAAAAGGAAGTGCTGGAGGTTTTGCAAGATAATCAGGGCCTCAAAAAACCCCTGAAACTTCACTGTGTTTTACAACCAGTTTCAGAGGCAGTTAAAGGGATGCAGTGGGCTGAACATAATTCCACTGCAAACCAGTTCAGCAACAGATTTTACTACAGATGCTCTCAGTTGTATTGATTTGAAAACGGCCAAATAAACAGGAAAATCAGTTTTTTTTTTTCTCATTATTATATGAACTGATCATGACAGTGTTGTAAGTGGAAATCTATACCACATAAGTTATGGATTGGGAATGTGGAAATACCTTTCAGATAATTTTGTGATTTTTGTCTTCATAACTTCCATTCTCTTAAGAACATAATTTCCATTTCTCTTCACAAATTCCTTAAATGTAATCAACATGCCTGAGAACCATGAAATATTCTTCTAGCATTTCTGCTGTATTTTTGCAGAAATGCAATTGCTTTAGCTGTATCATAAACCTTATGCAAATGTAAATACAAGCCGTCAGTGGACTATATTGACAGCATTCAACATGAGATGTGTTTCATACTAGGGGAAAAAAAAAGAGGAAATGCAGAAATAACATGAAAGTAGTTTGAAAACCGGGCAGTTCACCACTCAACAGAAACATGGATGAGATAGCAGACTTAAAAGATGAGAACTAGGAATGATTTGGAGTATGAAATAAGAAATAAAGATGTTGATAAAATTTAAAAACATCTGCAGTCCAAATGTTTACTTACACAAAATTTAACCTGTGAATCAAGTAAATGTTGCATCCCTGTTCTAAAGTGAATCTTCTAATAATAAAAGTCAATCTTCTTTTTCATCTTAAAGTTCTTAAATCTTCATTATCTGGGCTTGACAACTATTTTAAAAAAAAAGGCCCAAAACCAGGAAAGTGAAGTGTAATGACTTTGAGCAATAAAGGCATGACTCGGACTACTTTTTCTTAGAGTCCACTGTTAGCTCAAACTAAGGGTGGCCTCTGTTCAGTTTTTATTTCTAATACTAGGCTGTCTTTCTTGCAGAACTTTGGCAAAGGCAGCTCACATTTTTGTTGTATAAGTTATGATGCTATATAAACTTTAATCAAAGGGATTCTGATACTCAACTACTATATGTCAGTATTTAGTGAAATGAATTACTGTAAGTCATGATCTCAGACAGTGCGACCAGCATACGAAATAAGGATGGTCATTTACCTTACTCATATGCGATAACTCCAGAACCATATAATTGAGAGCATCTGTAGCTCATTGACATTAATATATTTAATGACGATAAAATAAAACCTTTCCACTGCAGTGTGGGAAATTTTCAAGTTCAGTTTCCAGAAATGCTGCATGACTTTTGGGGTAACATAATTACTGCTGCTGGTATCTGGCTGCTTAAGACCCCTTCCAAGTAGTAATGTTTTGAGGTGGGTGATGATAGGTCTAATGCCTAATGCCTAAGGTCTCCGGGGTGCTTTCTGCTCCCCCTCAGAGTGGATGATCTGGGTGCTGTTCAGGGCAGCCATGAGCTGTTCAACTGCTGGGGAAAAAGTTACTCTTTCTGAAAAGAAATGCCAAGAAAAGACAACCAAAATACTGTCTTTCTCCTCCCAAGAGTAAATAATTCTCAAAGAACCCATTCTGCCACAGGTAAAGAGAGTGTATGTGTTACCTTAGTGCCTACAGATGTTTTATCAGGCCTGCAGATTCTCTAGCTTTATAGTGGAGTCTTTGAAAAAAGATGTCCAACCAATTGTAAACACCACAAGAATTCAGTTTATCTTTATAGTTACTAACATGATAGCAAGTTGACATACTCCTACTTTTAAAGCAAATGAATCAAATTTATCTTTTTCTTTGATGCACATGAATGCTCAATGGGTTAAATTAAAGATGAAATAGAACACAGCAACATGCAAGAGCACCTTCTCTTCCTTCAAATCATATTTAAATGATAAAAAGCCTTTCTACAGGAGTTAAGTCAAACTGTAGATTTCCTGCTATATTTAATAATGTAGCCTCATTTATAGTGATAAAACTTTATTCTTGTAAATTCAATTTTTGGAATTACCTTATGTCAGAAAATAATTGAAACAATTTATTTTCTGTTTGTTTGTATATTGTTTAAAGTGATTATTTTTTATACACAAACACTTTTCTATCAGTTTTTTTTTCAAAGGACTTTATGTTTAAAGATCTTCTTTCAAGTTAATTCCATTGGTTCATCATTTTTCTCCACATTCTTATTTCTGAATTTATACAATTTCAATTAGATTTTATTTTAAGCTGTACTGCATTCAAATGCTTGGGAGCTGTGCCAGAAACTGCCAAAAAACCTGTGTGTCAATGAGGACAATCATGAGTTCATATCTGTAAATGTCTACAAATTTATTAAAGGAAATTCAATAAGATAGTTTCAAAGATATACATATTTAGGAGCTACTGAAAGTCTGGGTTCACCATTGTTGTTTTACTCCCTTTTGTTAAACAGACGCAAGGAAAAGCATCAAGGAAATTAAAAATATAGTATAAATATTGTTATTTAAGATTTTTGAGCATCACTTAATATACCTACAGATGTGCAGATTTTGTGCAAGTGAGAAATATTCATAACTGAATGTTATGGAAAATTAAAGTAAAACAAGTTCAGAGAACTCTTATTAAGAACTTCCTATTCTACCACTACTAACTTTCAGCTAGAATAAAAAATTTAAATGAAATATTTAAATGCTCTAAATGTCTGTCTATCTTTGTTTACTTACACAAAGTAAGTAAATCCTTTGGAAGGGAGGATGGTGAGGGAACGGAGTAGTTGATGTCAAGTTAGGCACTGCCTTCTCAGCTGTAAGACAACCACACCCATTTATGTACGCAAATTCAGAATTCCCTCATCTAAAAATGAAAACTACTCTTTGCAGGGAAAATAAGACTGTCAGAGACAGCTTTTTTTCTTAAACTGACCTTATCTGCTCTGTTCTATCTAGAAGAGAGAGAACCACACTTAAGCAGGAGTCCTTGTGTCTTTGCATGTTTACCATACCCCTTAGATAAACTTAGAAAGTGTAACCCTCTTGATACACTTGTTTTGGGAATGTAGAACTTCACATAAAATTTTGAATTGAAACTAGCCCATAAATGGACAACATTAGTTTTTGTGGTCTCAGCCTTATTGAGTAATATTGTTTCAACATTCCTACATTGAAAGACTCAGGTCTACAAATGTGCCATAGTTTTGAAAAATTGTCTACCTATGTTAACCATTATGCACGTAATCTTACTGTGCAAAGCTGCATAAGCTTGTGTGGATTGTAGAGGTCAGCCCTGATAACTGAATAATTGGAGTTCCAGGTGGAGCCTGAGGTGGGATGCAAGTGTTGTGGTGTCTGCCTGACTTCTTCCTACATTTGTTTCATTTTCATGAGCAAAACAATTATTTTTCTCTGGTAGAAAATGTGAGCAGTTGGTGCCAGCCAACATAATGTCTGGCTATTATAATGGCTTCTTTTTTTTATTAACAAAAGTACCCTGAATATTTGTAAAAAGTTGGCATTATTTCATTAGCTATTGCAGGTCTATGAGTAAGTCTACTGTTAAGAATATTGTGTTCTCTGCTGGATATCTCCATGAATGTTTCTAAAACATGACTTCCCACAAGTGCGGAGGACCACATAGCATGGCAATTGATAGGCATGGAATGTGTATTCCCAGTCTGTTTCTGTTCTCTTGTTAGTTCAGAGTTGTATTTATTACTAGATCTTTCATAAATGTGTAAGGCCCTAATCAAGCACTCCAAAAACCAGAAATGGATGTTTGTTAAATTTCTCATCCTTTTTGAACTCAGTTTTAACAAAGAGGTTCTTATACGCTGAATTTTTACCAGAGTTACAGAAACAAGTTTCAGAATTTATTCCAATATCAGAATTTTGTTGTAGGAGACCCCAAAAATTCCAGCATATTCAAAAAGCAGGACATCTGACACACTGTATAACCACCAGATTATTGTATTCAATAGCAAATAAAGGTGACACAGTGAAGATGAATCATCAGATTTTTAAAAAATTCTGTACTTTGAAATAAAACTCTAGCAGTTGGGATTTGTGATTTCCAAGTCCCCATGCTAATTTTTATCCACTGCTTTTCACCTCTACATGGACTATAGCATCTGCCTGTGAAGTTTCAGCCTACAGATCCACAGAGTATGTTGTAAGAGCTGCGAATCAATAGAAAGCAGCTGCTTAGCATCCCTACACCCTGCTACGCAGAGCAATACACCCATGGCACATCACTGGGGAGGCAAGCAGGCATGCAGAGGGAGTACAGTGATGCTGAACATTTGTTAGCTATTTCTTGTTCTTCTTGACCAGGGTTTGAGGGTGCTAGAGAACATAACTATGGTAATAATGATCCAACAGGAATAATTTGCAAGAACTAGACCTAGAACAATTTTTTTGCATGGACATAAACTAAATGGACAGGTTTCTTATTAAGGAAATTATTTGTTCTCATGTGCTCTTTTGTATTGTCTTGCTGCTGTGAAGGGCGGCCTTATTCCTAAATTTTCAGTATGGCACTGTGACTAAGATTAGGCTTTTAAAATATATATATGTATACACACACACACACATACATACATACATATATATATATATACACGAATGTATATATACACTCACACACACATAGAACTAGGCTTTAATCTCAGCTGTATCTGACTCAGCTGTATAGGAACTTTTAGTTATTTTGGTTGTAAGACTTGTAAATGTTTTTTATCCATCAATGCACTAAGCATTTTTGCATAGTAATGGCCATATTGGTGAAATAGTAGAAGCGGTTGGCGGACTTGCTAGAACCAAAAGCTGCAGTGTCTGGTTCTGGGTTTATGTGGGACTTGAAGCTGAGTACTACTGCAGGGTTTGGGAGGAGAGCCATGGCTTCCTGGGGTAGATTCATAAGCTATATTTTTTTCTACAGCAGGCTGCAAAACACATGAATTTGAACAAAACAGGCAGTTGTGTTTTGCACAGAGGCTAGAGGTCAAGGTGAGGCTATAATTTAGTTGTGGAGTTTATCATGTGATAGTATAAAGTATGCTTGTATAAACAAAGTTTTTAAATTCAAGTTTTAGGGTAAAATAGGAAATGAAGAACAACATTTCCCTAATAAGTGAAGCCAACTTGAAACATTTTGGGGAAACAATTGACAGAAAGGTAATTTGTGGACATGCAGGATAATTTCATAACAGACTTGTTCTGAACTACTAGAACTGTCTGCACTTATTCATTAGGCCAAGTCCCAGTACTTTGTTACACAGCTCTCATACAGCTACAAAAATGAAAGGAAATAAAAAGCCCAAAATATATTTTGTGTCTGTGTGTGTTTGTGTGTGTCTCTGTGTGTGTGTGTATGTTGAAGACACTGGCTTTAAAAAATATAAAAGTGTAACTTGTAATCAGGTTTAAGTGGGCTTAGCCGCCTGTGGCTCCACTGTAGCTGCATTGAATGATACCACCCAAAGACCTATGCCTAAATATTTTTTTCTCTCATACTTTTGAAAGCAAAACCTCTGATCAACTCTTTCTTTAAAACAAAGAATGCATGTAAAAACATCTCCTCTATATTCATCAGACATACTGTTGAGTTTGATAGACCTATCATTTGTACGCTACATATATTGTTGCTTTAATGCATTCCCTCACTACTTTGATAAAAGCCTTAAGATGTTGCCACTAGTCCTTTGATGTTTTCTTCTGATGTTACAGTACCTCTTTTTTTGTTCTTGTCTTCCGAAAAATCTGTTTTGCATAAACATGAGCAGACAAGGCACTTCTAGTTAAGGATAGAAACATCAAGTTCTATCAATAAAGGGATAAAACGAGAAGCTCTATCCGGACTTTTATATGCTCTTGTGAAGCCCTTATAGATGAAAATATAGTAAATGTTTTAGAGAAAATATATTTCATTAGTTAAAAATGAAAAAATAATCTTGGCTGCCGTGAATTTTCTTGTGATGCAACAATTAATTTTCTAATAAACTGGGAGAACAACTCTTATAATGGCAAGAAAATATTTGCATGTCTATTCTTGTCTATAAACTACCAATTTCCTAGCACAGATTTATAGGTTATTATGCTAGAGAAAAGACTGAATTTTTATATTTAGTCTGAAAACCTTATATGTTGAAAAATAAAGTTGCTTAATCTGTTTTTTTTTTTTTTTAAGTGCAAGTAAGTGAGGTATTATTATTATTATTGATGGTAGTAGTAGTAGTAGTAGTAGAAGAGATGGTTCAACTCAAGATCCCAGTGAAGAGGTGGTGACACTGTCCCAAGGGGACTGGAATAATCCTTGCCTTCAGAATTTTCCAAGATGAAAAAGATATAATAACAATGATAAATTGATACTATTATTCAAATTTATCAAGGAAAACAGATTAAAAGTTTTGCTCAAGGCCATATAGGGAAAATGTAGCAAGGGCAAGGAATACATAGCACTCCTGAGTGCCAATTCACTGTAATTTAAATTACTGGCAAGTGTTGTGGAAAGAGTGATTTTCCAATGAATGGCATGACTGTTTTGCTGCATTCAAGAAGAACTTAGTGTAGTGGAGCCACATCATGGTCTGGTGATTAAAAAATGTTAACTTCAGCCAAGAAAAGTCAATTTGTCGTCTTACTCCTTCCAAGACATACATATCCTTTGGCTATTCAAAGTTTTATGATCAATTCTTAGCAATGTAAATAGGCATAAAATATTACTTCTTTTTCACACAACTGAACCATGGTAGACTTCTTAAAGACATTGTTCATAGCTTATTAATGCAGGATGCACTTGACAATTACCGATTAAGCCTCCAGTCCTACAAGCAATTGTCCATGTGACTATTTGCCTGAAATCAGTGAAAGCCCTTCACAGCATAAAATGGAATAACTCTAGGTAGTTGCAGGATCAGGGCCTAGAAATGTATTAGCAAACGTACAGGTATATCTTGTACCTATAAGCAATGATAAAACAGAAACAAACTCTTTCACCATCCCACCTCCAATGAGATGGGTGGAAGTAGAAATAAAGTAAGCTGTTATTTAAGAGGGAAATTTGGGAATTGGAAATAAGTAGGTAAAAACCTCCTCCTATTTATCTGTGGAATAAAAAAACCTATGCAACTCTAAAAAGTTCAAGAGGAACAGAAAAATGGAAAGAATTATTGACAATCAATATTTATTAAATACACTTATTTCTCACCCTTCTTCAAATCACTTATTGCTTTTGTGTCCACCTTCTGTGTTCACTTTGTTGCTAAAGCTATTGAGTTCAGACTTAGGTGGATGGAGACATGGCCCGTAGCTTTCAACGTCTGTTGATCACTAGTAGAGAACTCCTAAACCCTCCCAATTTTTCATCTGCAATACTCTAATACTCTATTCTAATACTGATTGATTTTACTGTTCAGCTGTGAAACAGAATCTGTAATTTGTGTCATTGATCAGACTGTAAACAATCTCTGTATACAAAGGCTTATATGTAGACTTCTATTTTCTGATGCTGTGCAGGCCACTTCTTGCTGCAGTTTTCTTCTTACCAGCCTTTCTCTTTTGCTTAGCCTCCATACATTTTCTTCAGAGACACTGTCCTGATCTGAAGCCTACAGTAAAATGGGTTAGAATTTTATTATACAGCAGCCATGAGCACCACAAATCATTGTAACTTCTCTTGCTTCTGTGCAAAGACTTTTTTCTTGATCTGTCACATCAAGGGAAAACCAGAGTGTCTTATATCAGATCTCCCAAATGGTGGGCGTTAAAAGTAGGTTTAGGAAATCAGTATCTGTGTTCACCTCTCTTCTAACACATACTTCTCTTTACTGTAGTCCAAATCCTAGGACTACAGGACACCCCGTACACTGAAACTGAGATCTGTATAGAGGAATCAAGACTAAAAATGTTAACTGTGGAGTTTACTGTCACTCTTAATGAGTCTTCAGCCTCTTCAGCCAACAACAAATTAAAAAAAAAAAAAAAAAAGAAAAAAAAGAAAAAGAAAAAGAAAAAATCCCAGGTCCCTTATTGCTCGGTGTTTGAAGTATAGTTAGTAAACAAATTAGGTGCTGCCCAGGACTTCCCTGCCATGAGACACTATTCCCTCCCATCCACAGCAGATTTTACACCATGGACACACACCTTTGACATTTTGCCGTAAAATCTGTTTCAAATAAGTTTCTGTGTGCATCTTCTTAACAGTGAAACTGTGCTGCTGGTACTGTCTTCTTGTGAGGAAGATAGGCTCCAATTAGATTTAATTAACCAATAACAGCTTTAAATTATTTGCCTGCCTATCCTCTGTCTGTCTGAAATTCACCACCTTGAAGAAAACCGTAGCAACAAAACATCCACATATTGTTTGGATCCACAAGATGATCAAAACCCCTGCTGGGAGTATGACTGTTTCTTGTTTTGCTGGTAGTCTTTTGTATGATTCCCAGTTCAGGCTGGCAAAGAACTTTCTGGCTGATGTATTCCTGTGGTGTCTTGAGCTTCATGTCTAACATCAGGACCCTTTGTTCTGTACAAATACACAGAAGTCTTCTCTTCTCCAGTTTCCCTTTTACTGTTAAGGCTGTTTAGTTTTCATTATGATGACAGACTAATCTTTCTTTTCCTTTACAGTTGCTGTGGTTTAACCCCAGCAAGCAACTAAGTACCATGCAGCTGCTCACTCACTTCCCCTTCCTCTTCCACCCAATGATGGGAAGGGGAGGAAAATCAGGAAAGGAAAGAAAAGAAAATACAATTGATGGGTTGAGATAAAGAAAGTTTAATAATTGAAACAAACAAAAGATAATAACAACAAGAACAACAAGAACAAGAACAACAATACTTATATTACTTCTAAAAATTGTAATAGAAAGGAGAGAGTGAGAGGGAGATAAAACACAAGACAAGTGATGCACAATACAGTTGCTCAGCCCCTGCTCAATGATGCCAAGCCTGTCTCTGAGCCACAACTTGCTCTTCTCTGCAGGTAAATCTCCCCTGTTTATATACTGAGCACAGTGTGGAATATACTTTTGGCCATTTCAGGTCAGCTGTCCTGGCTGTGCTCCTTCTCAGTCTCTTGTGCAGCTTTACTGGCAAAGCATGAGTCTCTGAAAAGTCTCTGAGTTAGAGTACTGCTTAGCAACAACTAAAACATCATGTATTATCAATATTATTCTCATACTTAATCCAAAAACAGCACTGTACCAGCTACTGAGAAGAAAATTATCTCAGCCAGGGCAGTATTTTTGTTCCTCCTATTTTCTTTTCAAGGGCTTTATTTTTGCTTTCAGGTATTATGGCTAGGAATAGAGGGAGACCCAAAATACCTTCTAATTAGAAAGTGTTCTTAATTTTTTTTTCTATTGCTTTGTATTCTGCTTTGTATAGCTTTTTACAAAGGTGTATTTCTTTTCTACTTACATTATCAGCTTAATCTAGATGGTTGGTCTAAATTTTCCATTTTTAATTAGTCATAGTGTTTTCTTCTTTCATAATTTTATTAAACCATCTTGTTTTGTGCCTACTCATCCTGAGTCAGCATATCCTGCTCTTCCAGCTACTCTGAACATTGCTTCAAAGCTTTCCAGTAAATAGGAGGATAATGCCATCTGCAAATCTCAGATGACTTGAGTATCCTCTGTTGATACTGCTATGCTTCGTTTCTCATTCAAGGTTTACAGGGACCTTACAGGAGAAAAGTGGGTTGCTGACATAATTGAAAAGGACCTTTTCATTTACCTTGTTAAATGTGAATTTCCATGGAACTGCACTATAAATGTTTTTGAAGAGAGAAAATCTACAATAATGTAAAATGTATTTTTGAAAGTGAATATGAAAATTTAGTAGGCTACATGAAAATCTTGCTTCAAGAATTGAAAATGTAGGTTAAATTAGCAGGACTGGAGACTCATGGATTAATGTGACAAGCTAAATTCTTCTCCTGGAAATCCAGCCATGAGAGGGAGAGCAGCAATTTTACACTTCAAGTAGTGGGATTTTATAATCTTTAGAGAAGGGTACTCCTGCCTAATAAAGAGACCATCCTGACTGTAACTGTGGGCTGTGCGCTCATGTGTGATCAAAGAAGGAGTAAAAAGGAATAAAAATTTCAGAGACCAGCACAGCTACAGTCTGAGGCCATGTTTACCTGTACTGTACTTTGTATTGGTTTTTTGTAAGGAAGCCTTCCTCACTCTGACAAGCACTTATCCATCTGTTAATTCAGTGGGATGGTCCTGAGGGCCACTAATGTAAGGATAAAATGTGGACTTGCGTGAGAAAAATAAGAACATTACCAAAATTTAACTGTCTTACATGTAAAATCTGCTTTCAGCTAAGGAAAATATGATGAGCCCAAATAAACATTAAACTATTTTGAGATAGTGCTGAATAAATGGTGATTGTGAACTTGGTTGAGAATAAACCTAGTGATGTCGAAGATAATTATCTCATTCCAGATTACAATAATAACAAAAGACTACAATAGGAAGAGTTCTGTGTCTGCATTTAGGCCTTGTGGGCTTTTGTGTGGCAAGAGTGATGACAGAATGACAAAATGATTGAATGAAACTGCTAACACAGCCATACTGTTATGCTATTGATTTCTTCCAGCATATATTCTTCAGTTAATAGAGCATTTAAGACACATATAGGAAGTTTCTTTCCTTAAAAGTTCTGTACCATTACTACTTCTTTAACTGAAATTCCGGCCAGAGTTAAAGAAATGTCTTTATGAACCATTTCTCCTTTTTTTCCCTCAAACTGATTGGATATACATAGACATACATTATTCATGGCCAGATCTGTACTAGTCTTTTCTTGTTTGCTGTTCTGTATTTGGGTACCCAGGCTATGGGGCGTTGCTGTTGTGTAGAGGTGATAAAAGTGGCAGAAGTCTACACACTGCAGGCAGGCAATGATGCTGGCAAATCAATGTTTCTGTACTTTTAGCTGTCTGATGAAAATCAGGCTAATTGATTCTTACTTTGTTTTGCACGTGTGATGGAATCACAGTTTTATCTGCCAGCTTCTTAAGCCAGACCAAAGAGACTAGCATTTGGCTTCTCTCTGTAACACAGCCTACTAATTATGCTACAAAATGCTAATTAACTCACTTGATAATTAAATAAATTTGTTAATACTGATAAACTCACTAAATCTTAACATTAACATTCACAGCACACCATTTTGTTGCAGTGCAAACACTGTGACATTTTCCTGCTGATAGTTCTGTGGCAAAATATTAAGGACTCTTTAAAATAGCTATTGTCCCTAAATATTCTTACTTTCAACTAAAAATATTTCACATAGATACATAGATATTACAATAATTTTTCTAGGCAACTCTAACAACTTCTTTTTAACTGTACATTCCTTTCCACATTAGGATCATTTAATTTGAAGGACTTGTTCTGTACAATACAGCTTATAAATAATGCTCTTAATAATGGCTTACCAGTAGTAACCTTTAATTCCGTATTCACACAGAACTCTCATTTAAACTAAGTGGAAGTTTCTCTTGATTAATCCCAGCAAAATCAATCTTCTTTTGTTAATTAACGTTTTTATTTAGTGACTATTAGTTGGAAACTGTTAAGTGGGAGCTTAGCCTAATATCACTCCCCCGCTCCTATTTTACAGTGTCTACTAAGTGCACAACTGTTTGTTGTATCTAAGTTGAAATGGAAAAGCTGTAGAGTACAACTCCAGCACTGAAGTACATGTGCTTGTTTCTGCTATGCTGCCTTTTGATGCTATTTATGGTGTTTTTACAGCAGTTCTTGTTCTAAGTTTTTTTAAAAGGCTGATTTCAGAACATAAAGGCACTGAATTTTGATCTGTTGCATATTAGAAATGGTATTAACATTTTATCTTTTTTTTTTTTTTTTACTAATTGAGTTAGTGCTGAATGGAACATATTGTGAACTAAGATTAGTTTAAATACACATCAAAAGGCAAGACTGCTTTCTCAGTTCAGTACTGAAAGTACCAATTATGCTATTTTTGTGAGATTTCCTGTCAACTGCAGAGTACAGCAAAACTTAAGTGTTTGGAGCTTTGCATGCTTTAAGTGTTCCCTGAATGAATTTTTTGCTTCCTTTCTCTTCAGCAGATGCTCATCAGTGTTAGTCTGAAAAGCATGTTTTCAGACTCAAACATACAAAATTGTAGTTCAGAAAATATACTTCAAAATAAATTATAATTTTTAAAGCAAATATTTATATTCAAGATAATTTCTGGTAATACTAGGTATTTTTTCACTTATAGTTAGGCTCTTTTTTTAACTCTTATTTGTAAGAATAGTGACAAACACAAATTCTTTGAAGCTATTAATATAATTCAAGGGTTACGTGTTTAATGCACTGTAAATCCACTGCTACTTCTCTCAGTACATAAGTGGAAGTTGTACTCATTGCCAAAAGAGTACACAGATTTCTGGCTGATGTTCAGGTAATGAAGGTAATATTTGCTAACCCCATGAACAGCATGACAGCAGCGTCCTTGGGGTATGAACACACTCAGACTCATTGACCCTTACAACCATAAAACATATTTGGACACAAGATAGGCCAGGTAGATTTTTTTAAAAATGCTTTTACCAGCTGATATGATTTTTTTTTTTTTTTTAACTTTTTTCTCATATAGCTATGCTTGAAGTGCCATTCCTGTTTTTGACGGAAACATCACCTACTGCTGTCAGCTAACCCAATCTGCTCGCTTTGTATGAAAGCACACTCTGTCGCCACATCCTAAGCTGGCTCAAAATGATGTTGCTGCCTTGACTTCACAAAAATCGTGTTGGAAGCTGAACCTAAGATGCCTACTTTGAAAGCTTCCCCCCTTGCCCTCTTCATCATTCTGAGACTGAGGAAATAGAAATAGAAAGCACATTTCTCAGACTGAAGCTGGTTTTGTCTGTGCCTTTACAGAAGCTATAACCCTTCACAGGCTTAAAATATCTAGTCCAACAGATTAGCCTCCCCGATGCGAATGTCTCACCAAACCACCTTATGCCACTGGCTTTATTTCCTCTGTTCTTGCAGCGCATAGGCTGGGGGGTGCACACTTCTTTACAGTTTGTTTTCAAAATGAGGGAGGACTGAAACACACAAAAAAGGGGTAGTAACAAGCAGTGCTGTCATCTGGTGGTGAAATTGTTACCACTTTTATCAAACTGACCATGCTTTTCAAACAATAAGTTTCTTTTTTTTTGGAGATGTGGATGTAGTCTGCTTGGTATATATTCATTAATCTTTCCTATTAGAAATAGGCAAAAACAGTGATTTTATCCAAAATCACTAAACTTTTAAAACTTTTTTTTTTTTTCCTTTTTTTGTGGAAGAATAGCACACCAGATGTAGGTTTACTGTGCTCAGGCTTTGAATTTTTCTTCAGCTTGTGCTGCCAAAACATGACAATGTTATTGCAGTGTGTATTATTAATGTTATTTTTATAATAATGGAGTTCAACACTAATAGTCCAAAGGAATGAAGAAATAAGGACAAAAAGACATGCCCCTTCCTCAGACACATATACAAATGTGAAAGTACTATTTTCTACTCTTACAATTTTACCATCAGTACTTTTCTGCCACATTATAATTGATATCCATATCTTTACGTATCAGGAAAATACACCTTTTAGATCTAGCTTCAAGGGTTGTTTTGCTGTATGTAACTGAACGAGAGGGATATTATGATCATCATTTAATCTCAAATGATACAGTGTCTACTCACCTAGGGAGCCAGAGAAAGTCTACAGCAAG
Source organism: Dasyornis broadbenti (assembly GCA_013397935.1). Lineage (NCBI taxonomy): Eukaryota > Metazoa > Chordata > Aves > Passeriformes > Dasyornithidae > Dasyornis > Dasyornis broadbenti. The sequence goes on from VZRN01004857.1 coordinate 1,064,383, forward strand.
CAATGACAAAATTATTACTTCATGATCCCTCTTTATACTATTTTAAGGCTGACTTCTTTCTGAGTTCTCTTTACCTTTAAATTGAGACAAAACTGAAAAAAAAATTTAGTTGTCATACGATAAGAATTAGAAATTAAAGAACAAACCAATGTATTTTGGAACTATTCTTACTTACACATAAATGTAGTATACATACCAACTGATTTTCTCCAATGTCAGACCTATATTACAAACTTTACAACTGGATAACAAAATATACTCTGCGGGTCTTCAAAATACAGTCATCTTTTGTCTTCTATGAGTGCTTTCATTGAAACTTAAATGGTTAAAAATGCTGAAATTAAAATATAAGCTTTTGTGTATACAATAATTTTCTTTATTGCCTATTAGCCCACGTTATATGAGTCCTATAATCAACTCCTACTAAGGAGTAGATTTCTTTTAGACGTATGGCACTTGCCAGAAAATTTGGAACTGCTGAATAAAATGCATCATTCTAGTTACGGATTTCCCATGCTGCTCTAACTGTAATTTCTATGGGTCTGTGCTAGTTCTTGCAGTTGACAAATACAGAACTTTTAATGTTGCTATTTTGTTTCTCCTACAAGGACTGAACAACTTGCAGTGATGCAAATTGACTAACACATGATTTTTAACTCAAAATGAGGTGATTGTGCTTTCTATATTCAAAACTGATTTTCCTTGAATCTGTTTGTGATACGCTCTTCTCCATTTAATAGCAACTTATTAGCTGACCTAATCTGAGTAACTTCTGGAGGCATGGATAAGTAGTTAAGTAAAGGTATCAGGACCTGGCTCTTTAAACATAGCTAGCCATACAAAAACTTTCTTTACATTCTTGAAATGCAATAGTCATATTCACTGTCCTGTAATAACACCAACAATAAAGAGGAACTGGAACAGCAAAGACTTATTATATTCACGGGTCTTATAAATCAGTGAGAGCATGGACAGGGTCACTGTGCAGAGTCAAAGTAAGGATATTAGCTGGGGTTTCTTAATTTGATTGTGAATCATTGTTATGCTTGTGTGGCCTATTAGCTGTGGTGGTTGGTTTTATTCACAGTTTAGATTTTCAGCTTAAATTCCAAGTTAAATCAAAGGGATGGTTTTGTAAAAAGTACTTCCTGTAGTTTGCTTTGCTTAACTTTATAAGCTGTTTTTATAGTGCAATGTTGAAAACTTGATTCTTTTCTGCCAGTGAAGACCACAAAGTCATCGAGACTCATTGTTATTTTAAAACATGACAAGCTGGCCTTAAGACCTTAGGGATCCTTTCTTCAGAAGTCAAGCTGGTGATGGATAAGGAACCATCAGAGCTGTGTGTATCTTAACTGCAGGAGTTCAATTAAGAAGCCAAGAGTGTCTCAGGTACACCGGTGCAAATGGAAGTGCTTGCTTTGATAATGTCTCTGTAGTTGCTCAGTGCAGGTAGTTGGCTTCCCCCAACTCATTTCTGATTGCACAAGGAGGTTAGCACAGAGGAATACCTGAAAGGACTGAGTTCCATCAATGTTCAGTGAGTGCTAGAGAATACCACAATGGGGAAATGCTATCAAAATCCCAGTGCCTGCATGGGAATTTGTCAGGAAATGGTTAGCTGTAAGATATAGCTTCTATTAGCCACAGCCCTGAGAGCCGTGCTGCCTTTCTCCTCCTGAGAGAAAGGCATCAGTGTTCTTCTGCCTATGCTGTGCAAAGAAAGTTTTCTTACCCAGCACTGATTTCTGTAAAGTCTGTTCTGCAGTTGTTTTACTCTCACATTCCTCTTGCTTTTCATAATACTTGGAAGTGTGATGGAGAATTTCCAATGGCTCCCACATTTGTCAGCTATTTTTAGATGTGAAGATACCAAAATACACAAGCAGTAGTCATTCTTGAATACACGATCTTTGTCAATGAACTTTTAAATGTTTCTTCTTCAGTCCCTTCACCCTTGAAAGAATATTCACAAGTTCCTGAAGAATTTGATGTCAAAGGTTAAATAAGATGAAAAATAGTGCATTAGAGTCACATGAGAATTTTTCTTAACTTGAAAGCTACTGTAAGGCATCAACTAAACACAGCTGTAAGTTTCCAAACTAGATGTCTTTTATATTCTCTCTTCATGCATATTAATAGAGAAGGTCTCATCTAGTCAGATCAAAGTTCCTATAGGAAAAATATTCACATTTTAAAATTAATTACTGTGTTTAGCTTAAGTAATTAATTGGCATAATCACTCATGCTTTTATAAACTAAACATTAAAGTGAATAGCTACAGTATTTTAGGATAGAAAAGAAGTGTTTAATTCCTAGGTTAAATTGAGTTTTCATTTTATTATGAAATAATTTTACAAGTAGTCTTTCCTCAAAAAGTTTAATAAAAAGAGCAGGACAAACAAACAACTGATATTCATTTGTAATAGATGTTAAAAAGGATTATTTTATTACTAAAAATGCTTTTATACTTTTTTTTTCTAACCCTTAAAATACATTTGAAAGTCCTCAGATATAGAGCAAAAATAGTCTGTGTTGTGACTGTGTTTCTTATCTTAAAATGGAATTAAAATTTCTGAGTACTTGCAGAACATTTTAATAATTAAGAGTGGATAATTAAATACTTATTTTCTAGTACAGTGGCTGAAAAAAACGTGAAGACCCATCACTCATTTGCAGAGAGGTGTTGTGTTCAGGATTGATGATAAATTATGCAATCCTACCAGGGTGAGAAATTTTTCTTCAAAAACTATTAAAAACACTGAAAAAAATTAATATCTGGCATGAATGATAAACTTTATTGAAGCCTGCTGAGTTCTGTCCAGTATACTACGTTTATCTTTAAGCACATTATTTTGTAGCAGAGTCTTAAGCATTTATTAAATTCAGAGTGAATTTTCATCAAAGTTGCTATTAAAATAGCCAGCTCTCAGGTCCAAAACCCCATAAAATGTAAGTGAAACAAGGGTTATTAGACAGCTCATTCTAGTTTCCTTAAAATCCCAGGATTTTGTATTGCATTCAGTTATTACCCTAGTACCCAGCTTTGAGTCCAAGAATATGATTGATAAAAATATATCTTGGATTCACCTACTCTCTCTCCCAGAAAGTTATCAACCCTTTGAAGAAAACGGTAGTCAGAGCACTTCTTTTTACAGCACTTCACTGTGTATGAACACAATTTCTGATACACTTAACATCAGATTGTGGCCAATGGCTCTTACTACACTTTCTGTATTAGCTGGCAGACCCTTTCACATTCAGTATCTCCCACAAATTTCACAATTGTTTTTTCACAAATTGACAACAAGAACATAGCTGAGTTTCTTTAAGCTTTCATTGAAGCACCCTTTTCTCAGTCTTCAATTACTTCCTTCATTCTTTTCTACATACTTTCTATTTTTCAACAGTGTTTCAAAAATATTTAGGGTAAAAATATTTTTAGGCTTCCATTATTGATCTCTCCTGAGCCATAAATAAAAGTAGAGTAAAGCCAGGCTCCTATTCACTACTTTCTTTATGCCATTTTCCCTTTCTTCCTCTAGTATCAGTGGGATGCTCCTGCTGAGTTGCTGGCTTGTTATGACCCCAAATTCTTTACAGACTCATTGTTTGAGGTGTTTTCATCATTGTTGCATCTTGTGTTTCTTCTTCCAGTACATGCAAATTTATATTAATCTGACTGGGAACACTACTCTAAAAATATTTATGCTTTTCAGCTGGTTTTATTTTTCATTTGTCCCAAATCACTGAAGGTAAAATTCAGTAATACAAGACTGAAGAACCCCTCTTTTGGATGCCAAGCCTTTGGTGATCACTTTCTTATGCATGTTCGTTAGCCAATGCTTAATCCAGTTAAAACACGCTTTATTGATACTGTGTAGTGCTATATTTTTAATTAGAATATTGAATGATACTAAGTCAAAAGACACACAAAAGTTGAAGTGTATTATACCTACATCGTTACCTTTGGCAACCTAACTTAAAATCTCATCAAAGAGCAGAAGTAGATTTGTTTGACAAGGCTTATTTTGCACAGAACTGTGTTGACTAACATTAATTATATTCCTATCTTTTAATAATTTATTAATTGAATCTCTTTTCAGTTTTCCTATTATTCCTCTTGGGACTGATGTTGGGCTGAGCAGCCTGGGAGTACAGATATCACCTGCTTGCCCTTAATGGAACACCAAAAAGAGAAGTAGCACTGCTGCTTAATGGAATATCAGTGACATTGTTCATGCCTTTTTTCCATCCCCTGAATAGCTCTTCTTTCTTAATTTTGACATGCTACGTATTCTTTTACTAACAGAAGAAAAATTCCACCAGTAAATTGTGAAGTAAAACAGCTTATGTAAATAAACTACAGAAAATTCAGTTATGCCGTTGTACAATGTATTAGAAATGAAAGTAATCATCGTGTGAATGTGGGAAAAGATTGTTACACAACTGTACTGCAGTGTTACACAACTGTACTGCAGTGTTACAACATGATGATGTGTGCTCAAATTAGAAAGAGCAATTGAAGAAGTCTGAGTATGTATGCGTAATTCTGAAAGGCTGCTATGTTCTTGTTCCCAGAACTGGCTTGTCAGTGAGATGTAAAGTAGAAATACATGCAGTTGGTTGTCTGTGCATTGGGATCTTTTTCTGGATTACAAAATCCATCCCAAAGTGTTCATTTCTGTTTCAGCTTTGTGGAACTGGCGGAGTTATAATATTTGCATTTGCGTTGGATGATTTTGGTTCCCTTCATACTTGATGTTTCTGGTTCTGAATAGACTTTAAATTCACTGTGTTTAGGAAAGCCGGATATTACAAAAGCAGTGCACAGGAGGGAGTGGATAATCTATTAACTGTTAGATTTTATGCTGTCCTTCATTCCACAAATAATCGGGAATAATTAACATTTAAAATACATGGCTGCAGCTGCTGCAAAGAGAATGTCAGGGAGGAGAACCAACGCTTCATCTGCACAAATTCATCACCTTGTTACACTTTGCACATGTGGTATCAGGAACACTTGGCAGGAAGGGCCAGGTCAGTGACTATACTAAGGGCTGGAGCAGATGTACCAGTAGAACAACACTAAGTCCTGGGCTGCGTCTGAGCTTTGTCTGCGTCAGGGTCTGGAACATAAGGTGATCACTGAGTGCCTATTTCTTGCTAGGATTTCCTAGAAATCAGGTATACCAACAAGCAAGGGCATCCATCTCACAAAAAATTAGGATGACAGAGAGACATTTAATAGAATATGTTCTGCTTGGAGACAGAAGATTTGCTTTATCAAATGACACTGCTTAATTTTTGTCAGAGATGAGAACCCAGGTTCCACAGACCTACCAGATCATTGGATGATCTACCCTGAAAGCCATTTTCTGCTTTAAACAAATGATTAAATATTCATTGACCCACAGAGACGAAAAAAAGAAGGTAACCCTATATTCAGACGGTTGTGGCAGTAAAAGATGTATCAACATCAACATCTGAGCCTTAAAATTCCACGTAGGCTCTGATAAAATGTCACAGATTACAGGAATTCCTCAAAAGATGCTGAATTGAAAAATCAGTCTCCCAACATAGTTGGAGGATACCATGCTAGGATTATTGGGAAAAAAAAAATAAAAATTCTTCTACTCTGGAAAATATTTCTTTTCCCCTGTATTTTTTTTGGAGAAGGATTGTGTTTGGTGGATCTAAGACATGCACATGATTAAGGTTTCTAAGCAGCTAAGTGCATGTTGATCTTGGTTATTTTACTTTACTTTACTGGTGGGATTACTTCTGTGTGGAACTTCTCTTTCAGGTCTTTTGCTTTTTGCATTTATTTCACTGAACTTCTAACCTGACACCAACATTTTTTCACCAGACTTGATAATGATTATTCATAGTTTCTATATATAGACTACCAATTTAAATGTCCCTGTCTATTTTTAGATTTCTTTTGCATCTTCAGGTTCTCATGGCCTTGTCCAGACATGTGTTGAAAATCTCCAAGGATGGAGAATCCACAGCCTCTCAGGCAACATGTGCCAGTGCTTAACCACTCCTTGTGCATCATTTAAATGAAGATCAAAATCAAGTCAAAGTTTAATGTTTGCAATTTTGGCAATACTTATTTTACAGAGTTTAAGTCGTCTATGATATTCAGAAAATCTGAACTGAATCTTACCTTAATACCACTGATGAAAGATAACAGAAGCCATGCAACATCCCAGTGGAGAATAAACCAGTCATACTTGGAATGAGACACTGGACTGTCTGTTTTTTAAAAATTTTAAGGATTTGAGTTACTACTCTTATTTCACACTTATTACATGGATAGTTTTAAGCAATTTCTATGTTTTGAGAGATTGACTCACAATCTTAATATTCCTTTCTTATAGTATGAATTTTCCCACACACACTTTTATTATACATTCACCATATGATTATAAAAATAGGTTTCTCATTCTGCTTTGTCTTTACATTGTAATTTGATTTTAAAAAATGCTTTACATTAGCACCGTCTACTAAGACTTATTTAGAATATGTAAAGATGAAAATCAGGGCATAGATCCATTTTTAACCTCAAAGGTTCTGCTTTGTAATGACTGTAACTGGCACAGTAAAAGGGTGGAGAGGTTTGCAAAACCGGGGCAACATAGATCCCGTCAACAAAGCTTTAATTCTTTCTCTGCTTGTGTAAGTTCAGGACAGGATATAATCACTGAAAGACTATCATACTAAATAAGCACTTCTGCTAAACTATTTTTCACCCAATCAGCAGTTAGCTGATTGTCTTTCACAGAACTTCCCTTTGCCCAGTGGGATGGCCCTGTGGTGGTTCACTAAGAAAACAGGATGATTGTCCCCCACAATCTGGGGCCAGAGAAAGAAAAAAGCAAGCCATTGACTTTTCAGCTATTTTCTTGTAATAGAACTCACTTCCTTATAAAATTTCCTTATTAAAAACAAATTTAAAACGAGGTAGTATAGATTTTGGACACTGTAATTTTCTTGTCTTTCCCATTTAATTTGAAGATACGTGATATTCTTGATTTTATGCTTCAGGTAGGCCCACAGAAATTCTAAGGCAGAAATTCATTACTTGTTACAAAATGTTCATTGGATTCATTTGAGATAAAAAATTAGTTGGGGTGAAATGCTGTAAATGTAATTGTGACCTATGTGTTGATCCCATGCCCTTTTGTGCCACATAAAGAATCTGTGTTTTCAAAGCTGGTGATTGCAGAGTTCTGCACTGCTGGAAAGAGGTCTTCATCAGTTTAGGTATTGCAAGACTCTGGGTAGCAGTCATTGTGTGTGGATTCTGTCAGTGAATGTAGAGTCCAGCATAATAATGAATTGTCCATTGATGTGTCAGAAAGAGTGGCAGGAAAAAAGGGTACACAGAGAATCCCTGCTCCAGCTATCCAACGGGACATATTTGTGTTCCCTCAACATATTCAATTTTGCCCAAAAATAATGCTCCAGTTAAACTGGCATGCGGTAGATTCCATTGGATTAACATTTAGGAAAATGCTTCAGTATCTAACTTTCAATATGAGCTGAAGTATGAAGGACTAAATAGATGCATAAGCATCTGAATTGTTTGTTATGATTTTACATGTACCCTTACACATGACAAATCAGACCTTAAACTAACAGTGCATTATGCACTTTCTAAACCTAACACAAAGATCTAAGTTAAGACAAATTATGATTTAAGTAAATCCCAAATACACCTGTAATTTTTGCAACATTATATAGCATGCATACCTTCCTAACATAAACCAGGGGAAAATCCAAACAGTGTATTTAAGACTTTATATAAATATTTTAATAGCATACTATTTAATAACTTCAAGGCTAACATCAAAATAATTAATCTTATATTCATTACTGCATGGCTTAGTCTTTTTTATATGACTGGAAAATTAGTTGAAAGAAACATAATTAAAAATATTTTATAACGATTAAAAATAAAGTAGATACTGCAATATTGTACAAAAATATATCTTCTTCAAAAGCAAACTGCTTTTATGGGCTATCTATCTCTGCTTATGTGTATTGGGGGAATCAAAAAGAAGTTTGCTTAAATGACTAAATTTCTTTTTTTTTTTACAAAAAAGGCTACAAAGGAAGTCTTGCTATTATTTAACAAATATTAATCATGCTTACACAGAGGCCACTTGAGAAAAATTTATTACAAGACATTTGTGACCAGTCATGCCATAGGAAGAGAAGAGAGCCACAGGGCTGAAATGACAGTAAGGTTTGTGTATGCACTGCTCCTCTGGTAGTTAAATTGCAGGAATGTGACATTAATCTAAAATGGGAGCTGTTTGAAGTAGCAACTGTCAATCTCTGTAATCAAAGGATGGCCCAAAGTCTTGCTGAATTAGCCATTTTGGCATGACCGCTCAGTTTATAGAGCCCCATCCACTAAGAAAGTGATCTGTCCACAAGAGGCACTTAAGACGTCTGTGCAGGTTGGGGACAGTGAACAGTCATTCAGAACTATGGCTTGGACTCTATTGCAAAAGTACAGCGATGCCTCATTTAAGTGACTGTACTTGTTACAAGGTGAGACAAATGTGGATTTAGGTGTGAGTGAATGTCTGCTGCTGTTGATATTGGTTGGATTATATTTCTCTTTATGCATTTATTTACTCTTTCATGTACCAGAGAGTCAATATCAAATTTAAAGTACATATATGCATGTAGATTTGATTGCAGTGATCTGAAGAGAGATCACTTTTAAATGAGAAAAATATGTCGCGTATTTCTGGTCTTTTCTCTCATGATCATGGTTATCTTTTCTAATTCTGTTTTTCCTTATAATTATTCAGAGTGTTTGTTCAGATATGTAAGGGGAAAATGGTAAACAAATAAAAAATGTGTAAGGTTGCAAAATTGGGGGGAAAAAGTTAATAATTCTATTCAAGTGTTATTGAAGCTGAATCTATTGTTTTGAAGTATTTTTAAGTGAGCATATGGATAAATACTGATACAAGCAACCTGAAACTTCAGCAATTATTTCCATTCCTTCCCAGGTACAAACACACTTGGAAAATCAGTCTAGGTACCACATACAGCAGAGCCAGAGGCACCAGGTGAAGCAGTACCTGACTCTTGACACCAAGCTGTCCAGCCAGACACTCTCCCTGTCCCACTCTCACACAATCCAGCCTGTGGGAGTGACCTCCATTCTAAGAAACGGACACATGCCTCCAGTGAGCAATATCGGCACTCCGGAAAGCCCTGTCACCAAGCTGCTGACCCTTGGAGGCGAACACGAAAATGCGGTAGGGCAGGGCTGGCTAAAAGATAGGGGAACTGGGCTTTGTCTACTTCTACAAAAACATTACATGACTCACCTTGGACGAGTAGGGGGAAAGAGATGACTTTCTTTGCTTTCAAGAGGCCTTTAGTCAAAGCACTTGTTTTCTGTATCCTTTTGAATTTTGTGGGTTATTCTCTTTTATGCCTGTGAATAGCTTACAGTAGGATCAAGCTTTTAGACTGCTGCCAGACAAAATGTGCTGCTGCATCTTTTTAATATATGTATCACGTGTTGCTGTATGTTTTCTGAATATGCACTTTGCAAAGCAAAACCTTTTCTTCAGATGAAAATTTTTTCTGTCTAAAGGTACTAACCTAGCTTCAGAGAAGAAAAGTTAAATACTGATTACCTTCAAGGTATAACTGAAAGAATCACTCATTCATTTTTCAGTGAGCTGGTATATTTTTATATGGGTTATCTTACATAAATTGGCAAAGATATGCTAACTTTAGTGCCACCATCGATTTTAATAGAGGTGCAGATATAATACAATGTCAGATTCTTAGCCAGTGTGAGATGTAGGTCATTATGGCCTTTAATACTTCAATAGATTTCAAAAGAGACTGTTTATTAGGTAAAAGGGGAATTCCTACAGAAATGAGAAATGGACATGCTGTATCATGTCTTGGACTTTAACAGAACAGAAGAATCTTACAAATACATTGACTCATTTGAGCATTTGGATGTTATGTAGTTAAGCATGAGGGAGCCCATAAAGCTTCTTGGAGAGTTCATCTGGGGCCTCTCCATTCCTTCTGCATTGACAACTGACATTTTAAATCAGGCCTATGGATAACTGGAGCTACTGTAAAACGCTATTTTAAATGGTCTTTGTGGGTGCCTATGTGACCACTTCCATGCTGGCAAAGCACAGTGTGCTGGAACTGTTCTCAGTCATTTTGGGTCTGATCAGAAGCTTGCCCTTGTAGCACTCTCTGACCCGGTGAGCAAAAGGGCTGCTTGTACACCTCTCTCCAAACCCGTGCCTGGTGAAGACCAGGAGAGTGATAGCTGGCACTGGCCAAGATCCTGGTAGCTTTTCAATGATTTGAATAATAATAAGAGCTACAGGATGATGACTGGCACAGTGTAATTTCCTAAGGTGGGTGTGCCACGTGGTTGAGAGCAGGTTAGAGCTACATTAGTAAATAATATAGAACCAACACCCAGGCTGGTTCAACAAACTTCAGTCCTCCATATTGTCTAATTGCCATCATTTCTTGTTATCCTTTTGGCCCTTATGGTGCTTTCCTAGATAAGTATGGGCACAACTCCCAGCACAGCACTTCTCTGGTTTTAGAGAGGGAGAGGAAGGTATGTATGAGCTGTGCTGGGCCATATCGCCTAAAAGCCTGTGTTGAAAGGTCCCATGTCTGTGTGATGCTTTCATTGCATAGGACCATCTACACTTCCTTCAGCTCCCAAGAGCTGCAGACAGTAGAGTTAACAGTGACATGTTCATCATGGGATCTCTCCCAAAATTATTTTGGGAAGGAAACCAGACCATAATTATCATTGAAAACTCATGTACTTTGTCCAAATCTATATATATCTATAGGCCTGCAAAGTTTTCACTGTTTCATCTCAAGTAATTAATGAGCCATTCCATCTGCTTAAATAGTTTTTGTCTCAGATTAGGTCAAAAGTGGTACCAGAAGGCTTTCTGGAAAAGTATCCAGTGTAGTGCTAAATGCAACACAAACCTCTGGCTGCTGAATCTTGGGAGCAGCATGTAACACCAAACCTTGAGTGACTCAGACTGTTGCAGAACCACAAGTTGCTTCCAGTCCTCCTGCACCAATGCAGAAATATACACATTTGATCAAGATGACAGATCGCAGTTTCAGCTTAGCAAGGAGCTCCTGTCATCTGGTTGTGGTGTTGCAATAAGGGGTTAAAATACTGTCATGGGCTGGTGTTTAAGGGAAGATTGTATCTGCTAAAATCACAACTGTATTCACAAGAAGTGAAAACTGTGACTATTGTATGGAAGTGTTTTAATTGGTTGAATTTTAAGATATAAACTTCAGCAACTGAAATTCAGTTTTATTGCTGTAATAGATATTCAAGATTAATTCCTCCGTATTTCCAAAATAACTTTTTTTCCATTATTATTTGTACTGATTTGTCTTAAAATATTATTTTATCAGATGGAAGAGGTGATTGAAGACATAATCAATATGGAATCAAATTTTAATGATGAAGGGATAGGCTGTTCTGAAACTCCTTTACTAATGCAAAGAACTGTAAGTATTTTGTTGAATTTCATCTTGCTTTTTTGAGTGATTCAAACACATCACAGTTCAGAGACTAAGGAAGAGTATGAGTGGACTGTTCTCTTTTCTCTTCAGTTTCTTGCCTTTTTGTCAATAAATATTATAGAAAAGGGTACCAGTGTGGTGGGACACAGTTGGGACAGTTGGTTTAAGTGGTCTTAATAGCATTTGGGGTTCTAGCCCAGAAAAATGTCTGGTACATTACCCATTAGAGTTACTAATTCCTGTACAGTACTAAAAATAATAAGGATGAAAAGTCTCTGGACCCTAGAAGGCCTTTTAAAGCCTTTCTTAAAGATCTTTCTACCTCAACTTAAAAAAAAAAAATCAAAGCTTCCCCATGTAATAGTTTCTAGGGTACAGTGTTTTCTCTAGTGTCTTACGCTAAAGCAAATGTGGGCTCTAATTCTGGATTTTCATATAGACAAGTTGCATTTAGTTGAATTATTTCGAGGACAAATAAGAGAAATGTAACTTCTTCACAGGAATTAATGTAACAAGCTTCAATTTTATGATGTCTTTTTGCAAAGAAATGTCAGAGGACTAACAAAGGCTATTTATGTTTCCATAAATGTTACATATTTGAAGAGGAAGGATGAAGCTTTTCTGGACACAACAACATAGAGAACAATGTTATTTATGAAAGTAATATCTATCATTAACTGTAATGAAGTTCACAGAAGGATGCACTTTGTCCTCTCTACCCTAACTTATGTCGGGAACTGTTTGTCCTCAGGGCTTAAAAGTGTGCATCGATAAAGGGAAACTTCACTCTGATGAAGGCAGAAGGATTTTCACAGGCTTTGACAATCTACCAAGTTCATTTCAGAATACAGTCAGGTGCTTGCTCTTAATCGCCCTCTGGAGGAAAATCTTTTCTGACTTACAGAACTTCTCTAGCTACAAACATACCTTAGGAGACAAGATCTCTACTGTTCTATGTTGCCCACTATAAAGTCCAGTATTACAACTAACATTTCCATAAACATCTGACATTTGCATGCCAGCTAGAGAACTAATGCAGCTAGACTGATTTACACATATCTCAGTACAGAACACAGCAAAGTAATGGTCTGCGGGAAGCGAATTAATATTTTGGCTCAAATGAATGTAAGGCAGGGGAGGATTCCTTCAGGTATGATACTGTGGGATGGTGATGAGAGGCAAGAATTCTGGGTTTTGGGTTGAAGTCATACTCCCTAAATACCTTTTAAAACTGGATCATGTTAATCTATACTAATTGCAGGTGTATTAGCCTTTATCTTCAGCCATGAAGGACAGTTCTCTCTAAAATTTATTGAATAGCCTACACTTGATGAGCAAGGAAATGCGCAATGTCTTTTAGGCCTTACTGGTATCATACTCACAAAGATTTGGGACTCCTGAAGTGCCTCAGGGACATAATATTTGGATTTTCATTTGTGTTGAGGAAATCAGCAGACTGCTAGGTAAACCAGAGAGTAGCATGTATTTCCAAATCTCTCTGTTGAATGCTGTGGGGAAATAAAGCCGGCCTTCAACAAGGCATGCAAACTACATCAGTGTGAGGAATTTGAGCAATGTCTCTGCTTCTTCTGTCTTCTCTTTAAACACTGTGTACTCTAAAAATATTCAAAAGAAATAGGCATATGGAGGTGACCTTGGGCATTTAGCTCATGCCACTTGGTTTTATGCCATCTTCCAGGCAACATCCTAAATCTGCCAGCAATATTTTGGTCATAAGTTGTGCAATAGAGAAAAAAAGAGAGGCAGGTAGAAAATAATCTTTTTGTATCCAGTTTTTCATTCGCACATTAGACATTATGAAATTTTTTAACTGAGCTAAAAATATATATATTAGAAGAGTGTTGGACTAGGAGACATGATCAGGAATGAGAAAACATCTAGTTTCACTGAGATGTGCTGGGTTAGTGCTGTACTTCAGCCAAGACTCATAGTAGCTTTGATGTACTTCTGCACAAGGTGCCTTGCTGTGGTGGCTGACATGAGCACACATGGAATAAGTGAGACTACAGGTGAGACTGAGATGCCTCAGTATCTGGCTGATTTGGCCTTGGCTTTATTTTTAAAATTCTCCAGCGTAATGCCTAAGTGTTTTTAGAATTTCTTAGACTTTCCTTAGACAATCCTTGAGATTGTCTTGATTTTGCAAGCTGTGCAGAGTAGTCTCTCTGAAATTCTGAAATAGACTGAATGTCTTGATTTTCAAAATGTGGTATAAGGCTCAGGTGTTTTTTCAGCAAAATCTTTTCTTGAAAAAAACAAATTCATGAAGCCAATTTTTTTCTCATTGTTCTCAATGGATAGTGGCTGAGTAATCTCTCCACTTTTTACAGTGCTACCTGTTGTGTGTTGCAGTGAATTAATGTTTGCTTTAGTTAAATGACCCCATGTACCATTTTAATGGCACATTAAATGAAGACATTGAATTCTGTGAGACCACTCATGTGAATAATTGCTCAAAGGCTCATTGTCTGACCCAGAATTACTGAATTACAGTTATGTATTAGAACCAGAGAAGTGAAAATAAGAGCATTCCTCCATCTCTCATTAAAATAATTACAGCTTTTGAAGAGTGGATTATCTGGCTTTTATTGTGTTTGAATCCAAATTTATAATTTCATGAAACTGTCTGGTTTTGGGTGGTCACTTAAGAATTGTTCAAAGTAGGTTATTTCCTGGCTATGTTTCTATTGCTCTTCACTGTACCCTAATGGCAGAAACCTACCTTTTATAACAAATTTTCAGAATTTCAGTTAAAATATAAGACTAGGTCCTCCTTATATGCAAGAGGTCTTGATTCTTCCGAAAGTATTTGTAAACCAAGTTATACCTTTGTTCATAAAGCATAGCTGAAATAAAATCAAAACTATTCTTATTAACTATTACTTAATGACAACTGTTTTTTCATCATGGAGAAGGTAGCATTTAATATAAAAACATCCTTGAAGATGACACCAATTTAAAGTAATTTTCTTTGTTGTAATAATTTAGTTTTATGAAAATTTTGTTAACAGACAGCATTATGTTTATTTGCTATAAGAAAATATTTTTTTCTCTGAGTATCATATTAGGAACAACAGGTTTGTTCCTGACCCTATAGGAATCATTAAAAAAAAAAAATGAAACAAATAATATATAAGTGAGTTTTAGAAGTGAACTACTGTCATGTAGGTCAGATATGGTAACAGACATCTGAAAAGTAAATAGTTTTCATTTTTATCAGAAGTTCATTCTTATTCAAAATCCTTACAGTCTATTTAACATTCTGTAGTGAATTTAAATTATATTAATACTACCAAATGTTCAAAACACAGGAAGTGTAGATGTTTAGGTCTGTTAATATAAAGCATATATTACGCCATCATTAAAAGTTAGGGCAGGTAGTAAAAAGCTCTGCTCTAAATTGCTCTTAATATCTGAAAAAGAGAAATTTAAGAAGCGTTGTACTAAGAAGATGTGGAGACCATTAGTCACAGTGAAGAGGGACTGGAAAAAGCAGAGTTTAAAAATTGGATCTCTGAGCTTTTCAGGGTGTGATTTAACAGTGTGTGGTCTTGTGAGCCCTGTCTTTGTATTTAATATTGTTTTGTACTTATACAGCCCTGGGACTCACCACTAAACCCAGTAATCTAGCTATCACAATGGAGACCTGTATGAAAACAGTTGGCAATTTACCAGTACTTTCATTCAGAAATAACTGTTGCAGTCCAGATAATCACTGTACAACTGGGTTAATGTTCTCTACTTGACATACAGTCCACTAAAACTTATGTCAAAAGCATTAGGAGATTGACTGGCTTGGAATGACAATGAAGTGAGAGGAACTTAGTGTTCTGCAATGTTCTGCAATGGCACAGGCCTCTCTTGCACAGAGCTGGATGGGACCAGCAAGAAAAATAATTTAATTTTGTGCAACTTTTCAAGGATTCTAAGTTGTCTTTTTTTCTGGTGCACAAGAAAACTTTCAGCACTGTTATTGAAGAAGCCTGAGCAGGTAGGCTCTGTAGCAGTTAGATGGCTGGCCATGAGAGCTAAGAAGTAGTTGTAGAGCAGTGCTTCAGGCAGAGCACTACCATGAAATTTGGTGTCAAAAAATCAACAGGAGAGGCCCAGCTGTTGATATGTTGAATCAGTTCATCTTCATGTTGCTGGAGTAGCCAATATTGAATCACTAAACAAATTGGAGCAGTTCCTTTCAGATTGCTTCAAAGAAAATGGAAAGCTTCGTAGAAAACTTTTTCATTGAATGTTTTTCCTTGTTGAGTACCAAATAAAGTCAAGAAAAAGTAGTTTCTATGTTGACATAGGAAGAAATGCCTTACTGTGAGGCTGATGAGACACTGGAACAGGTTGCCCAGGGAGGTTGTGAATGCCCCAGAGCTGGCAGTGTTCAAAGCCAGGCTGATTAAGGCCTTGAGCAACCTGGTCTAATGGGAGTTGTCCCTGCCGTGGCAGCGAGGAATGGGACTAGATGATCTTTAAGGTCCATACCAACCCCTTAACATTCTATGATACTATGATTTATTTGTAATATTTAAGAAATGCTTTCTTTAATAATCCCCTTGAATGAGCTTGTTGGGAAAAGAAGAATTAAACTATTAACAGAGAAGGGAAGCAAAAGCACCTGGGCATGCTGGAAGCCAGGGGTTGTAACAGCTGTGAGCTGGGGGAACAACTGGGCGGGACAAAGGTGGCACAGAGGGGACTGCAATACTCTTCAAAGGTGATGCCTTGCAATGGGTCACCTCTTGAGGGGTTTTGTGAGGCTTCACTGCTTCAGTTTCACGACTTCAACTCTTAGTTCACTATTTCACTGAGATTGGGAGCTACTGTCTTTTTCCAGTCTGCTTGGGAGTCAAGTCACTGGGATTGCTTCACTTCTACCACACTCGCAGGAAAAGAGCCTGTGGAGAAAATCCTCAGTTGCTTCATGACTTGTTTGCATTTGGTTTGCTCCTTTGGCACTTGAAAAATATCTTGTGTTGTATAGGTATGGAGTAAAAGTTGGGTCAGGACAGGACATACAGATGTTTTTCTTCTTTAATTTTTGTGATTCTATTAATTATAACTAGTGTAAAGTTCTGATTAAATCTGTTAACTCTGCATTTGATTTTATGGAAACTCTATTTATTGGTAAAAGCATAGTTCACTCTGCCTGTAAAATCTCACTGCTATTACAAGGTCTTTGAGGTCACATTTTCTCATCATGACATTAATAATTTTTATTTGTATTAATTATTTGTTAAATATTGATGGTGACCATCTGGATGGATTACAAAATCTGCTGTCTGTCCTGTTCTCAGAAATCATACAGAAGGAAGAAATTCAAGTCAGTATGCTCCAAAGTATTTTATTCAATAATTGCTGCGATTATTCAATCATGAAGTAAACCTGACTTTCCATTAGGGGTGCATATAGCATTACTGATCTAGGCAGCCCCCTGCTGCATAATCATGAGTATTTTTTATTTAGTGAATACTGGTGTAATTTGGCAACCTTATAAGTTGATAAAATCTGCTAAAGCTCACAACCATTTAAGAGAAAAGGCCAGAGTAAACATTAACAACCTCATTTGCTTAGGTTGGCTAACTTGAAAAGGCTGCATAACATCAATGAAAATGCTTTGTCAATCACATTCTACACTAGATTAGTCTTAAAGTCCAAGGAAGAATCAAAGTTCACCTAAGTATATAAACTTCTGTCTAGCACTCTCTGGTATCATTTACAAGTTTAACGAAAAGGAAAAATGAAGGAGAAGGAACAGTCGGTAGCTTTTGAGGAAATAATAGACACCTCAAAATTAAAACTGGTGAGCAAATATTTTCTTTGTCTTTCTTCAATACTATAAAAGTGTTAGGTAGGAAATTGTATCTTTCAGTTGCTTCAGTTGCAAAAAGCTAACTATGAAAAGCTGAAATGCAGAACTCCTCAGGCCTGTTTCCTGCAGCTGGAAGTACCTTTTGTTATCACTGCCACTGCTGTTTTGAATGTCATACGAATGTCAGATGAAGGTTTGCTTTTGGTATTTCACACAATTTAGTAGTTTGAGGTGGAAATGGGGAGTGTACAGCTCTCTTGCCTGCACAATTAACCTCATGCTGTAGGAAAGGTCTTCATAGAATAGAGCATACATTGCTTTGGGTCGGGGAAGAACTGCAGTCTACTATTACATAGCTGCAGCATTCAAAACCTGTGCAAAATGACCAAAAAGTTCAGGTCTGTCTCTAACTCGCTAACAGATCAATGTCTATTAATCCTTCTCTATTTTGGGGATAGAACTCTCTGGCAAAAGGGAGCCAAAAGACAATCTTCATGCAACTGTAGTAAATTTTCCATAACTCTGAAATTAAAGGAAAATTTCCTTTTCCATCTTTGGTTTGCTCTTTCTAAAAGGTAAATAGACAGAAATGGAACTATTATTCTAAAATACACAGTTGTTTGTATTCAAGTACCTTTTACAAACATGGCCTTTATCTCAGACCTTAACACTTGTTTCACAGAAAAGGATAGTTAAAACAAGTTTCTAATTCTCCCAATATGCATTCCTTATTAATTCCAAGCTCCTGTGCAGCCAGATCTGCCAGCAAATTTCTGCTATTTGAGGCCACCAAGAAGATTCTACTGTATCCCAAAGCTTCTGCTGCGTCTTGTGTTGTCTATATACAGCAATGCAAGACTTGGAGTCCTTAGGAGATGACAGGTCACAAAGATTATATTTAGCTCACTGGTGTCTGCAGCGTATAGGTTATGATCCCTTGTAGAGATAAACTTTATACATCTCTTTCAATGGCATTTACATAGGTTGAATAAAACATTCGTGAGCTCAGAGGAAAGAATAGTGGCCACTTTGTTCTCCAGGCACAGTCAAGCCTTTTACTGCAGGACAAAACTATCTTGTGGAAAACACAAAGATTTCTTGAAGTCCATTTTGAGAAATAAACTTCTGAAAGTACAACTGATTTTCTTAGCACTTCCTTCTCCATCAGCCTAGGCCTTCCATGACCTTTAATACATGTATAAAGTAGTTTATGAAGTAGCTGACTACTTACTCTATACTTACATTTGTATTTACACATATTTATATTTAGACTAGAAGTAAGCATTTGTGAATATATTTGAAATCAAACACTACAGAAAGGATATTAAACCAAAATAGAATTCTGTGTGGTACACGCATGTGAACACACTAGAATACAGAAACCTTACTGTAATATGTTCAGAGATTTAGGTGTTAGATGAAATCTAACAGCACATAATACAAAGCATATAATATATAGAGTGTATGATATAAATACCGGTAATAGAGATATTAACACACACACACACACACACACACACACACACACACACACACACACGTGAGGAAATGCCCCATATTCTAATCCTGAGAACAAAATCTGTTTTTCACTTCTCTTCCAGCCTCAGTTTTTCATCTTTTTTTGGTTTGGGTTTTTTTTTTTTTTTTTTTTTTTTTTTTTTTTTCTTGTGTATAGTTTTTTTATGGAGAATNNNTATTTTGGTCATAGTTTTTAGAGGAAGAATTTGAATTATTTGATATATGTACTTACGTGCAGTATCCGGAAAACTGAAGTGAGGTGGAATCAGGAATTAGGGCATTAGCTGGTGTTACTAGTGAAATAATAGTAAAATAGCTAACAGATCTGTCATTTACCTGGCATCTTTGAGTTTCAGAACCTGGGGTTTGGTGAGCAGTACTCTCATGACTTGATTTCCAGTTGCAAGCTGGATTATGACATTATCAGAGCATCACTTCACTTCTGGACTGTGTCTGTTACATTAATTTTGCGACCAGAAAATACAAGAATAGCTAAAAACATGCAACTAAGAGATGGTAATTGAAAGAGCATATACCTCTTGCAAAGGATTGATACTCCAGAAAATTCCTTTTCTTGGTCATATTTGATCAGACATTTATCTAGACAATGGACTTCTATGTATATGATCAGGGCAGAAATGTACTATGACTGGAATATGAACAGAGTTCATTTTTCTCTGATGAATAATGAACCAGCTTGATGATCATTATTCGAAGATAAAAAATGAACCAGTTTTCATGCATAATATATAATATGTAATATAATATATCTGAACATTAAGTCCCTGGTTGAGGATTGTGTAATTATGAACCATGTTAAAGATAAATATAGAAGGAGATACAATTTGTTCAGATGAAAACAAATGTGAGGAAGTATTTTCTGCTAGACTCTTTACATAATAAAAAGAGAAACTGGAACATTTTTGTATTGTTATTGCGGAAGACCATATGGACTCAAATATAAGTATTTTTTACTGCAATTACAAAAGGACCAAGAAAATTTAGCTGTAAATGGGATATCTTCTAGGTCCTAAAATCAGTATACTACAACTTCTTTAGCAATTGAGAGTGCAAACACATCCTTACAAATAAAAAGGATAACATAGTTTAAGTTCAACTTTCTTCAAGCAGCACAGCAATTGAAAAAGAAAACTGAACCCTGGTCTTTCAAGTACAGTACTTGTATTGACAAGATTATGCATTCTGTCTGCAATAAATTTGAAAAGATGAAAAGTCACACTTTAATAAAAGGCATACCAAGGATACAAGAATTGCCTCAGATTTCCCCTTGTCAAAACTTGGAAGCACCTACTATTCCAGGTATTGTTAGTTAGAAAATGGATTTGTTAATATGGGTAGGTGTACATTTATTGATCAACTCACTATTTGCCCAAATTCAGTGCACATTTTGATGCCAATCTGTGAAGCTGAAAGATGGAAAAAAAGGTTTGTTTACTTGTCATTAATAAATTGTAAAGGTGTGACAAGCAATTAGCTGTGTTTTTATGTTTTGTACCCCAGTAACGCAAACTTTTACTTGATAAGTAAAATGACCTGGGGACACAATTCCAAATTCAGATTTTTGTATCTGGGATGCATATGTAGGATAAAAATATAAACTTTTTACAAAATGGCACTTTTCTTTTTTTTTTTCTTTATTTTAATTAGAATGCATAAGCAAGAACCACATTGAAACAGAAGATTGCTAACATTTTTTGTGACTAAGGAGAAGTAACCTCATTTTACAAAACTGTTCTTTGAAGTAATGCTATCAATTAAGTTTCTGAAAACATGATTTAAAAATGATCATTTTAAAAAATGATATATTTAGGGGTGAGAAATGATAAAATATTGCACTGATCCTTCGTTTTAGATGCAGTCTGAGCAAATACCGATTTTTTACCAAGCACCAAAAGAAATTTTCTCGTGCAGAACTCAGTCTTTCAGGTTAGGCAGCTACACAGTCTGTCTCTTGTGACAAGTAAAGCTACATGTGTTGCGGTTGCCTGTTAAGTTTGCCAAGCCTGCAGGTGCAGTACGGGCAATCTGACCATGTGTAATAGGGTCGATGATCCTCAGAATGGCCTGTAGTGCACAGCAGCTGCTGTGGAAGCATGCCATATATTGTTACTGCAGGAAACAGGCACATAGGCACCCTTGGTGGGCTGTATGTCTGCAGTTATTAACCCTGGAAAGGAGGGTAGCAAAGGAAGTTTCTGCTAGCAGGACTACCCTGGAAAGGAGGGTAGCAAAGGAAGTTTCTGCTAGCAGGACTATTCCCACAACTTGCTTCCCACTTCCCTCTTTTCATGAGCATTTCTGATCTGGGCAGAATGAAGATGTCTGGTACAGGCAGTCTGGTCCTGACCCCTGTATTTTCTGGGGACATCTTGACCCTTCTAATCACACACTTGGGCTTGTGAGTGTGACTGTGAGGAAGTAAGCCCCTGGGAGGAATGGTAGCTGGGTAACAGGAGAGTCTATCTTGTTTTCTGTTTGCAATTCCCTCAAGGAAAAGCAGGCAGCTGATGAGCAGTTTGGACCTGTCAGGACAGTCTGATACCTTTGATGAAAAGCTCTTTCTATCCTAGGTTTAGCCATTTCAGACAACTAGAGCATGTGAAGTGTCTGCTCTTTAACAATACACATACCCTCCGTCATCCGTGAGCCGTTACATCCTTCAGATGTATGGAGAGCTGTTTCCTACTGGAATTAATCTTTTTAGTTCTGCGTATCCATGGTTTGCTGTTTACAACAAACATGTATGAACACATATTAGTAAAATGCAGTACAGGTTATTTAGAAAGTAACTGAACAGAATTCCTTTCAGGCTAAGGAGCAAGTGTGCTGATTTAGCTTGGCCTAGTTTTTTCTAGTGGGGGGGGTACCACTAGATAAAGAGATGATAAAGATATATATTTTTTAGAATAAAATATATTAATGAAGTGCACCAATAACCAATCCTCGATCTCAGTTTACTTAATATTTTCATTAGTGATCTTCGTACAAAAAGTACATTTATGCTAATAAAATTTACTGAGGTAGCAAAAATAAAAAGTATTGCCAATACAAAGAAGGATGAGGATATCATAGAGGAAGAATTATATGACTGTGATGACAGAATAGTCTAAATGAAAGGAATGTAATAGTACTGAATGGAAGGTCATTCATTTAAATATTAATAACAGGAATGTCTGCAGTAAGCTGAGAGCTCATTAACTGGAGATGACAGAAAAAGATCTGGTTACATTAGTTGCTCAGAGGATAACTATAAGCCATCAAAATGATGGGACTGCAAAAAGGAGATAAATATGATCTTAGTATTCATCATGAGACTGATTTCCAAGAGACATGAGGAAATATCCACTGTGGGATTCTTTGGGCACAAAACTTCTTGAATGCTGTAGGCAGAAAAAAGGTGTCCACCCTTCAGAAAAACTAATTCAAAGCAGGAAAGGACAGAGAGGCTTGTTAGAACATATCATAGCATGGGAAGTCTGTCTAAAGAATTGTAACCTTTTCAATTTAACAAAGCAAAGTCTTGAGGGAGGTCTGTTCACTCCCAATATCACCTGGGAATGTTAAACAGTGAACCGTAAACATTAAAGGAACACAAAAAAAAAAAAAAAAAAAAAAAAAAAAAAAAAAAAAAAAAAAAAAAAAAAAAAAAAAAAAAAAAAAAAAAAAAAAAAAAAAAAAGGAAGTAAAAGACAAGCTTTTTTACAATGATTTGCAATCAGTCAACTTTTTTAACATACTCCAAATAAAAATATTGGAGACGTGAAACCTAATTGATTTTAGACAAAGCACTATTGGTTTATGAATTAGATTATGTAATAATATGTTAAATGAATTCGATATCCCGGAAATGCTTTTTAGTCCAGACTGGGCATTACCATGTTCAGCAGAATTCTTAAATTAAGAAAATCCTAGCTGACTTTGGAAAAAGGTTGGACTGTTATTTTCTATCTGTGCAACACTGATTGTGATACAACCATGATCCTTACAGACTTGAATGTTACTGTCAGACAAACACATCATGCAAAGATTAGCCAAAATGGAAAAATACTTGAATAATATGTGATCATGCAAATGAATGCGGTTGTGACATCGAGCTGCCTAGGGACTACAAATGAACAGGCACA
Source organism: Dasyornis broadbenti (assembly GCA_013397935.1). Classification (NCBI taxonomy): domain Eukaryota; kingdom Metazoa; phylum Chordata; class Aves; order Passeriformes; family Dasyornithidae; genus Dasyornis; species Dasyornis broadbenti. The sequence goes on from VZRN01004857.1 coordinate 1,087,471, forward strand.
GACAACATGTATTTATATATTTCATTAGTGCATTCAGAATCCTTCTCTTGGAAGATATGGAAATGCTACTGATTTAAGTCCTCCTTAAAATTACCTGGCATTTACCAACAGCTATCACACTATAGGCTTTGGACTATCACATAATTTCCTTTAATAAGGCAATGTCTTTCATGTAATGTTTTCCCTTAAAAAAACCCTCCAAACTTGGTATTATAGACTGCAAATTGTGATCACAGCTGTCCATTGCAAGTCATCCATGCTGTTGACAAACCCTTAGTATTTGCTACACAATCCTGCCTGCAGTTCAGACCCAAGTATTGAACATAACAAGCTTCTCTTGATAAGACCTTCACAGTGCTTCCCTTGGACACTGACAGCAAGCACAAGGTCACAGGCTCCTGTGAGGTGAATTCACTCAGGTTGTCCAGCTGAAGTTTCCTTTTATAATTGGTCTAAGCTTCAAAATGGAGCATCTTTCAGGAGTGAGCCCCATGAATGGAAATTCTCATGTTCCAGTCTTTGCACACAGGCATTGAAGATCCCATGACACTTCATACAAAAGGAAGAATGTTAACCCCAGTGTCCTTGCCTAATACTAACTTTGCTAATTACAGTCTGCTTTCTTTAATTCTCCTTGCAGTTTTAATTAGATATGGTATTATTCTCTTCCTGTACCACATTGTCACTGGTTGTTCCCATTTAACCATTTCCTATGCTAAAAGTTGTTGATCTTTTGTCCAAAGGTGACTGTATTTCAGAATTGGAAAGATGGTGCATTATTTTCTGTTATTTTTAATGTTTGTCTTCTCATTCCTTATAAGCTGCTTGCATCTAAATTCTCAGATATGTATACATAAATATAAGCATCATGAATGCAAGGTTTGGAAATGATGTGACTTCTCAGACTTCTCAGAAGCCAGGTGTGAACCAATATAGCTCATGACACCTGCAGGATAAATGATTTCCTTGTACCTGGGAATTTTCATACCCAAATGTCTGTGTTTCCACATCTCCAAACTGAAAGCAGGAACATTCTTTTGATACAATGGAATCAGCTGGAATTTTAAAGTGCTTTGGGGTTCATCAGGTTTCACAGTGCTATAGAATTGTAAGATCATCATTGTACACATATTGTATAATTGTCCATTTGAAATTATTTGTACTTTTAGTAACATTGTGCTGAATTTCTGTGAAATTATATTTATATTTATCTTTTAATGTAAGACTGGAAGCTATTTGAAGCCTCAGTATTGCAGAAACTTTCCCTGCTTAAATGACACTGTCAGCAATAAATTGCATTACGGTGTATGGAATTTTGGCACACATCCAAACAGCTAGATGTATTTTGAGTCATAATTTCGATGATATATCGTGCTTTACATTTTGATTTTATAATCTGAAAATTATTTACTTACAGATGTCTACATTTCTAAAAGAACTTCCTGCTTTGTCAGACAAATATATTATGCTTCTTCATTTTGTATCAAAATTGGCCAGTTTCTACCATAAGATTGCTGTCAGTGTTCAGTAACATTACCAAGGAAATTCCTTGGGATTTTCTATGCTTGATATCAATGCAGAGCAAATTCAGGTAGAATTTACTCTTTTGAACCCTCACACAATTTTGAACTTTTAGGTGTGTTGATATATTTTCATTACCAGCTGAACTGGACATTCATGAACTTTTCTCTTGGATTTGGACATTGTAATTAAAATTCACATTTTTGTGAATAGACTATAGAAATTTAACTATATTTCAAAGTGAATTTTTGTTTGAAAATTAGAAGTAATCAATTAAGTATCTCATGTTTGTGCCAAACTGTGATTTACAAGGCTGTTTTTTTCATTAATGGCATTGATAATCTGAAGACTGCCACCAGTTTCATGCAAATTATTGAACTTAGGTACACAGCTGTGAAATATGTAAAGTATGACAGATACATATTTCTCATTTATTAATTATTTATTAGATTATATTATTTTCAGTGTTTACTATTTCCTAGCATTTCACAAAAACAGTAGCCTAAATCATATAACAGCCTTCCCAAAGTCCACTGGAATGAGTGTAGGAGTCACATTGACTCTCAATTTTTTATGTCATTCTGTTTTCATATCATTTCAATAAACCAAATTCATTTACATGAATGTAGGAAGTAATTAAATATGTCTAGAGCTAATAGGAGTTCACTCTTGTAATGTAGTTATCCTATCATTGGAACAAAGAAAAGTCAAAGGTAAAACTGCAGTGAATTCTGTAATACTTGTCAGTTTACACCTCGAATGAAACAAAGGTACTTAACGTGCGAATGCTCTTAGTGTTCAAATCCGGCATATTAAACATAGCTTGTTCTGAGAAATACTCATCTGAATTCCAAACATTCTTCTAAAAAGTATTTTCATTGAGAGATCAAATATGTAAGTAGATTTTCAAAACTGACTTGGAGTGATTTCAAACGGTATTCAAGAATTGTCAGTTTTCCTAATAAAGCTATACTTTAAAAATGAGCATGATATTTATGTGTGTTCAGAAATAATTCTGCTTGTTTCATTTCATTGTATGTAATAGAAATGTGAGAATTTAATTCTAACTGGATTCTTGGATGATCTAGTAAAGTTAATAGCTAATTTGAAAAAAAAATCATTATTTTAAAATAATACTAATTCAAAATTTCACATTTAACATAAAATATAAGAAACACTGCTATGAAATGAACAATTTCACACTGAGCAAGTAATTGGGAAATTGTCTCCATTCAAAGTAGATTGTGGTGAAGGTCACAGTCTCCACAGAAAGAGAAATTATAAGTGTCTAAAAAAATGCTGATTCCCAGCAGACCTATGGTTGGTGTCTCAGTGACCTGCCTGGAAAATTCCAGGTTGTTTCAGGATCCATAGATGCAGGGCAAATCTGTAAAAACACATTTCCTTGTCTATGAAAAACAATTTTCTTAAATAACTCCTAATTTCCTTTAATGCTTTTGTATCTCAAGTCAGTGGTCATATCCACATCTTCTCACTGATTTTTTAATCCTTTTGGGGTTTTTTCAGTGCTTTTGTTTTGTTCTCTTTCATTTTTTTTTTTCTGTTTTTTCGGCCATATGGACCCAAACTCAGTTTCTGAGTCCTTGTGTGTTGGCCACAAGAAAACAGCCCAAAGATGTTGGCACAGATTTTATATGTATGATAAAACAAAAACAAATTTTGCTTACTGCAAAGGTTCAATGCTGAAATGTTGGTCATCAGGTCATAGAAACTGAGCAAAGCCTGAACTGCTCTTTAGCAAACTTTTACATGTTTTACGGTTATTTCGTATATGTAAAGTTATTCAATTAAAGGTAATATTTGTGCAATTGCCCCAAATCGACATATTTTAGCATTACTTTTCTTTAAGTGCAGTCTAGGGGTTTATTTAAACAATATATTTTTTTAAGGTAATAAGGATACTGGTATACATGGTTATGTTATGCCTGTTAAAACCATTAGGTTATCTGGTCTATCCTGACAAAAGTATTGTTCCTTTCCTACAAGCGTATTCTCTGATGTTCTGTCCACTAAATTTTAACTATTACATGTAACCAGGTTCCTGGATCTTTATACTTTTATACCAAGCTCCGTATAAAGTACCAATTCAGAGTTGGAGTTGTGGTTAAAAAATCATACTGGGGAGTATGGTCAAAATCAGCAAGGTTATTTTGACTTTAAAACCTAATGCATAGTTGAAGTGCAGTCATGGCAACCCTACTTTTAGAAAATATGCTGCAGAAGCAGTTGAAACCCAGACCCTGGAGCCCATATTTTGGCATTATTGTGCATCTGAAACCCACACAAATGGCACCTGTGGAAAAATGGCAGGCAGTGACCCTTTGCTTTCAATTTTACTTAATGTTATGTAACAATAAACTTTCCATTTCGACATGTGTACATATATTTCTTCTAAAGAGCACCAGACTCATATCCAAAGATGTTTGCTCCTTGCATGCATGTTGGGTTTTTAAAATCTTTTAAATCTTCAACTTATTCTAATTTTTTTTCATATTCTTCTTTCCTTCCCTACCCCTCAAGCTATCTAGCAGCATTTTGGATATATATAACAGTGACCAGGGAATGGCACCTGCTAATATGAGTCTCACAAATGCTTCTTGCCCAGCTAATCTACCAGTAAAAAGGGAGCTCACAGGTAAAAGAACTCTGAGATTTTAGCATATAATTGCATAAGTAATGGTGTGTCTCTTAAAAGTTGAATAGATCATATCTATGAAAAAGATATACAGAACTAAATTCCTGAGAATTTTGCAGTTTGTAGTTTCATTTAAGGAAAATAACAAAGATCAAGGACAAATGTTTTCTTTCTGGTCTCCTCTTTAGCAATTCAGACACCATGTTAACCCCCTGTATTTTATGAACATCATACTTCTAAAAATCCTTACTATTTTAGAAAACATAACATATTCTTCCACATTTTGGCTCCTGACCAACAATATAAATAAATCATCTTTCATTAAATTTGTTACAGGGTAGAACAAATAGTTCTTTTAAAATTTTACAATAAGGCTATTCAAGGCAAAGCTATATTAGTGGATTAAAAACTTTAAAAGTTACATTTAATTAATCCAAAGAATGCTAAAAATCATATACAGTTTATTAGTGTCACTCAGAGGAAACAGTGCATTTATTCAATATCTTACCAATCTGATTAACTCTTGCATTATGGGATATAGAAAATCCATATTTACTGCAGTGTAGTGTAAGTTTTATCCTGATGTGAAATACAGGAAATTGGACAAAAATACCCCTCCATGGCATTTCTAGGTTTTTAAATAAAAAAAATGTGCAAGGAAAATATGTTAAGCAACCTGCCAGACTTGATCAAAATTTAGTACTGGTAGAATATAGATTTGCCTATAATCTGCTTTAATATTAAAAAAAAATACAGTGGTAAAAGGACTGGAAGTCTGGTCTATGTAACATGAGGCCATTTTCAAAAGATGAAAGAAGTACTGGAATTGCATCTTAAGGACTATTTTAATAAATGTTACTTTTTGTCAGAAGCAGATACAAGAGCAATGGCAAAGGAGAGACAAAAAAAGGATAACCACAATCTCAGTAAGTATATGTTCATCTCCCATCTCATTAAATGGACTGTATGGAGAATGCAGAAACATCATATATTAGCTACCACATCTCTACTCTTCTTCTAGATCAGCATCTTACGGGAATCAAACTGAACTCACACTGCAAACACAGCCAACCACAAAGCTTTCTGTCTTGAAATTAATTTCTGTATCTGCCTTTTGTCTTTCAAAATATTTTACATATTGCAATTAATTTATTTCCATATCATCTCCTGCTATTATCTTTTTACAGTAGCACACTTAATATTGTCTCTAAGAATTACAGTGCAAAGCAGACAAGAAAGAAGGCAGATGATGAGAAAAACAACAGTGAAAATCCAGTCTTCACACCTTATTTACTGAAGCACTCAAGCAAGAGGCTGTATCTCTCTATGGGTGATGGGGAGGGAAAAAATTTGCATAGGATATCAGGCAATTTCTAAGTGGTTGCTAAGCTCTTAAAGTTATGGATATTGTATGTCACCAAAGGAGATCAGTACAGGACTGGGTGAGATTCACCAGTGTTCTGAGTCTGCTACACAAGCCCCATAACCTCTGTCATCTGGGATACACTTCTGCTTCCTTTATGGACAGCACTGCAGATATGTACAGATGTTAGGCACGGTGGTTCTAGAGGAACAGTCTTTGAACATAATGAAATTTGTAGTTCAGTGTCCAAATATTAGACTTATAAAAATAAAAAACATTTTGTTTTATATAGAATAGAAAAAAAAATAAATAAATCAGTTTCTTTACTAGGAGAAGATTGCCTATAAAATTACACAATTTTTCCCTCTAAAGCATAATTTGAAACAAAAAGCCTGAGAGATCCTTTTTGGAAAGTGTTGCATAAAGCAGTTACATTTCCAAGTTCTCCTTTCCAGTTCTTCCAACAGAAATAGTATGGGACTTGGATTCAATGATCTTTATGAATCACTTCCAATTTGAGATATTCTATGAGTCTATGAAATTAAAACTAAATTGGTAATTAGTTAATAGCCATTATTTATATTTTTTCCCTCTTATTTATATCTTGTTTCTTTGGTTATTTCAGTAATCTTAGAGGCATTTATGACTTTACTTGCATGAAATTACATACCTGAAAGTATACATCCACTGACACAATGTGCTAGCAATCACTGTGAACAATCTTCTGCTACTTAGAATTTCCAGAAGGCATTCTCATGTCTGTCTGTAATTTTTTTTGTGGATTACAGACAGACCATGAAGATTTTTAGACATGTTGCTAGAAGGTAATCTCCGAAATGCCAATGCAGCTGCTGCCTGTCTTTTTAGGGCAGGAATGGGGAGTTTTGACGGACTAGGAAAGGGGATGGGTAGGAGTTATCTGGAGCTACAAGGGGAAAGAAAGGCTCATGCATACATGAGGGATGCCAGGTCTTACCATTGCCTCCATTGTTTGCTTTGGCATATCATAGTCCTTCCTGGTCACAGCAGAAATGTCTGAGAACTTTCCCTCACCGCTGGCAACCAAACTGAAGGCTGTGTGCCATGAAGGCACCACTGCAGACAGGCAGCATCTGTTTTGGCTTGGCTCTGGGTACACACTGCAGAGCTCAAAGTCTCTCTGGAGATAGCTCTGGTATTGCCACTGGCTTGGACATAATAATGCATTGCATATAAAGGCTTTGTTAGTGTGATTTACACCTTTATGAGGATCAGGTTCCTTAGTGATAGTCTGAAAAATCAGTTTTTGGAACTTGACTGGAATTATACAAATCTTCAATTTTCAGGTCAAATTAAGGTCACATTTTACAAAAATATTCTTGTACATTCTCATAACAAGGAGGAATGAAGACACTGATAAAAAGTTCCTTTGGAAAGGTTTTATATTGAATAACACAATGAAAACAGATTTAGATTGAAGAAATGGAACCCCTTCATGTAACAGACAGAGTTTAAAACATTACTTATTGTTTTCTTTGTTGGTTTTTTTTTTTTCCTTCCAAACAAAGAATGTTATATACTCATCCTGTCCATGCAGTTTGAAAAATCATTTTGTGATTTAGCTTATGTATAATTTGATGCTTATTAATATTACCGGTAACTCAGAATAACTCAGGATATCACTGCAATTGTTACAAATGTATGTCAGGAAAGCTCTATTGAGATGTGTTTCCAAGCTTAAAATTCCCCCTCCTAACTCATTAACACAACCATTTGGAAGTTTCTTTCCAGGAAAAAATACAAAAATATAAAGAAAAAAGAATTCTTTAAGTGTCCACTTTTAAACATAATTGTTTTCTTTGCCTTGTTTTATAGCTAATGTTTAGTTGACTACTTTTTGAATATCTTGCAGAGTTTTCAACAGTGTAAATATTAATTAAATAATGGCTATTATGCCATAGGACAGTATAGTTAAAACACATTCTTTAATTTTGTTTGCCATGCCATTATTTTGCCAATGCAACTGAAACACATATTTCAAATTTTTCAGTTGCTATGTGCTTTTGTACACTGTGCTCTCCTACAAGATCCAGCACATTCATTCCGATGGGATGCCAGGGTTCACTAAGCACTACACTCAGGAGGGTTATAACCCTGTCTTCTGAATATGTGAATCATGACCAAAAAACCTGAGATGCCTTAATTTGTTGAGCAAAATTCCTGTTTCTAGAGAAAGCAAGACAAGATAATACATCCCACAAAGGTAGAGTACTTCATCAGAGTAAATAACACTCAGGCTGTTTCTGGAGCTTGAATCTGCTAGGGAAGAAATAACTGTCAGCTGCACAAACCTAAGAGCCTCTCACAGACAGGAAGAAAACACTTTTATATACAGGAAGCAGAAAAAGTGAACCAGGTGGTGGGGCTGAGACTGAGAGCGACATGCTCATATGACTATGAGAAGATTGAAGTCAGCCTTGGAAGACCCACCAGGGTGCTCTTGGCTGAATGCTTATAACTTAGCTCTACTGGGCTTTTTGTATTTATACTGAAAATTAGGACATTAGGTTTTAAATGAACATCTCCAAACACGGAGCATGTATCCATTCTGCCCATGTTGCAGGCTGACCAGGGCCAGTCTGACAGAGTACAGAGCCATTAGAATATTGAGCCTAAGGTAAAATCTTCTGATATGCAAAGGACAAGAGAAGGAGCTCAGTGTGAGGTTAATGATGCACCAAAGATGAATCCTGATTATTCAGTGATATTTGGATTGACTTAAAGTGGAGGGAGTGGACAAAAGAGTGATTTCACAACAGCAGAACACCAGTAGAGACTGCTGGTCTCTGACAGACAGCAGTACCCCAATGGGACTACATTCTCACTGAATACACTTATTGTGTAAAATTATATACAAATAATTCCCCAAAGCAATGAGATGTCCTCTGGATCTACCCACTAGAAAAATGCGATGCTTCTGAAGGATCACATACACCACCTGGATACCAGTAGAATGCTGGTAAAGTGAACTGAGAGCACAGAGAGAGGGCACTAATCTTAAAAGACTTATTTTCTCTTTTTTCCTTTCTAAATAAACTACAAAGTAAACCAAGACACGGTACATAGCTTGTCTTAGAAGTATAAATTTAAATCCAGAAAATATATTTCATTGTTTAAAACGTGTTTTTTTTTTTTCATTTTCTCTGTTTTAAAAGTTAGCGTAAACACATTTGTGCTGTCCATCACCAAAAGAAACAGATGTATTGGGGATGAAGTGTTTCTAGGACATAAGCTTGCTCTGTTTCAGTGAGGGGATATGGTTGCAGTTATGTTCTCTCTGTGGTTTTAAATGGCTGGTAATTTTAAATAAGGGATAGTGAAGCTGTTACCTGTGATCTGCAACAGAAGTTCTGACAAAATACAAATTGCTGGATGAGTTGTCTTGTATTCCTATTGAAATCACCAGCAAAACTCCACTAAGCTGAAATCCCTGTTTTGTGGGAGCATAGAGGAGAAAATACATAAACAACAGGAAAAAAGAAGTGTTCGCTCACATTTAGGCAATATGTGGCTATTTCAATCTCTAGAAGTTTAATTGTAAATGGGGGAAAAAAACTATAGTTAAGGTAAGATACAGATGGTAATAACCATAGAGTTTGTCCTGACATTAAGTCAGAGACAGGTAGGAGCTCATGTTGGGACTGCTATTTGAGGAAGACATTTTCTACATATTGACCAACTTGTTTTTAATGAATTAAAATGTTTTGTGCTGAATTTCTCAAAAAATATTTCACCATGAAAATAGTAACTGTTTCTTTTTCACAGTTGAGAGAAGAAGAAGGTATAATATTAATTACCGAATCAAGGAGCTTGGCACACTCATCCCCAAGTCTAATGATCCGTGAGTTCAACTGTCTTTCCTATAATAATGTTTATAGTATAAATACAGGAAAAAAGAGATAGTTGCGTATACTGGCTATAGGATTGAGTAATGGGATACAAAATATTCCAGTGACCAGTGACCTGGCTTTGATCAGACTGTTAAAGTAACAAACTTTTGACAGATTTTTAGTGCCTGTTGGAAAAACTTACGTGAAAGAATAATAATATGAAAGCAATTTTAGGGTGTTTAGGAGTATCTGCCACTTCAAGGGAAAAAAACCAAACTAAACCTAAACAAAATGAAAATGAAGAAAATAAAAAAGATAAACCAAACAACAGAAAGTCCATGTCTCTGTCCCTGAGCACAATTGTGTGGTGTCTCTGGAGAAGGAAGGAGTAATGCTTTCAGCTTTTGCCATGGCCCTCTAGTGGGATAACAAAAAATTTATGTTGTCATGGTCTGCCCTTTGACAAAGGGGGAAAAAAAAATCTATTTAAGAGTCTGTAGACTGAGCATTTTTCAAAAGTCCTCAACTCAGTGCAGGGAAAGTACCAGTCCTAAAATGCAAGGATAAAAGTAATAATTGCTATAATTGCTATAATAATATCATTTTATACTAATGCATATACTTACAGAAACACAAAATGCATATTGCTTGAACTATATGTGCATTCCCTTAAAGCTTATATTTGTCATCAACAGGAAAAAAGCTGTCTAGTTGAAAAGCCCGTTGCAGGATTAGCAATAACAATTCAGAGTGATTTTTAATGCTGAACTTTAGCCTTAGGTTTCTCTTGTCACTCAGCAAAGACTTAAGACAATGTGCCAGCATGATTGTGACTTGCATAAAATTGATTTTACAGTTTTTTCTTTAGCATTTGCATGTCAATACAGACTTGCATGATAATTCAAATGACAACATCTATTGATATTTCAGCTTTTTTTACCTTAAGACTAAGAATCTTTTGATTACATTAAGGATTTCTGCAACAATATAAAGCTATGTGAGACTTACATAAATGCAACGTTGACTTTACTTGGAGTGAAATTACCAGCGAGAAAGTTAACATACGGCATCCATTTTAGAGAATTCACAAACTTGTCTCCTTCTATAGCATCCACCCAAGACTGGATATTTGGGCATGTTTTTATTATTAGTATGGAATTAGATGTTACACCTGAGTTAAAACACAAAGTGCTTTAAGCACCTAAATATAGTTCTGGCCATGTGATCAGTTGCAAGCAGAGACTGATAGAAGTGATTTAATTTTGCTGCTGCATCTTTCAGTATTCAATACCATTTGGGCAAGTAATTGAAAGATTTCTCAGAAAAACAGTGGATGGCACTGTTGGTTTGCAGCTATAAAGCAAAAATAGAAGCTGGTTACACTGCAATTAGAGACAGGCATGGGGTACAAATTCCAGTTGCAATTTTTGATTGGCTATAGAAGTGTTTCACATACATGTTTTGGTCTGGATTCAGGTTTACTTTGTGAACTTAATCAAAACGTTAATACCTAGAATAATCATTTCAGCTGTTCTTAAAATGATTTATCTGGACCCGCAGTTTTGCCCTAGTAACTGGATGCTAGACTTTACCCTCAGATTTTGGCGTTGTTGCTTGATGAAAAAGTTTCAGGTATAGATTATGAAGTCATTGCCTTATCTTGTTTTAGTTTACAAACCCATGACTGAATTCAACAGTGTGACCAGACCCAGAGTGGTTCATGTTTACAAAAGCACAAGGTGAACTTAAGTATCTCACAATCTGAAGACGGCTGTCTTCAAAAGACTGATAATCAGTACTCCTTTGGAAAGCAGGCCTGCTTAAAAACTTTTAAGTTGGTGCTAAGAAAAAAAAAGGTATGAAAACATGCAGGGCTTTTGAAAAAACAGGTTGAAACAGGTTACTATAGCTTAGTGCAAGGATAAATTTATTTAAAGACGTGTAAGAACTTTTTTTTTGTATTTGTATTTTTAGGTGGAAATATATTAACTGGAACATGTTACTTTGTTGTCTGAGCAGATCAAAAGTATTATAACCTTTTGGTATAGTCTTGTGTTGCCAAATCATAACACAGTCCTTATTCTCTCTTTCAGTTCTTGCTTTTTACTTCATAACACCTTACAGTTCCCCCAATCTGCCCCCTCTTCTTTGAAAGAAAGAGATTTATCATGGCTTACAATACTTAATCTGCAACATTTTATTACACATAACATTTTTGTCTCGTATTGATTTTAGAAGATTCTTCTTATAATGGAAACTTAGCTGTAAAGGGAGGAAGCTTACTGATGTTTAGACTAATGACAGAGAAGAAAATCAGCCTTTGCACTGAAGAGCAAATACTACTATAACTAAGCCATTGTGGTTAGCATGCCTGTCCCAGATGGCTTGCTTCAAGAAGATCATATTCAGAATCAGGAACAGAAAAGGACATTTTTTTTTATGCTGTTTGGAAACCTTTTGAGATTTCTATTTCTTAGAAGTGTTGTGTGGGGTTTTCATTTCACTTTTGTTTTGTTAGTTAAGTAGTGAACTTGTTTGGCTCCTGCAGAGCTTCCACAGGGACTTTCTTTGACTGGATTAAACCCCTATTCTTTTCACTTTTTTTTTTTCCCCGCCCTAATTTAATGATGAAAAGTGTGGATTACATTGCATAAATGAATGGGTGTTTTAAGTTCACTTCATCAGCATTAGAAAATGAAGATAAGTTACAAAGAACTATGACTCTTTTGTTTAATCTCCAATGCTTAGATATCCAAGTGTTAGATGATTCAGAAATGCAAATCAGTTTTACAGAATAATTCAAAAATAGAATTTAAAAAATGCCAGAAATACTTGGTCATAATTTGCTGAAAAACTCATAAGCTGCTCCTTTAATTATACCCTCCTTTCCATTTGCATTCATCCATTCAGCATCCACCTTTGAGGTGGTTAACAGGACTTCTTATTGTAATGGAGCCTGGGAATGCCTACAAAAGACCAGTTTAATTGTAGCCGGACTTGAATTGCCAAAAATCTAAACAAGAAAAAGCCCCCTTCCTTCAAGAATTCTAGTAATTTTACAGAACTGGTATGTTAAGAGAACTGCTGAGGATTTGGGCAGAAGCAGTGGGTTGCTCCCACCCTCTCCTCTCTGCTCTCTGCATCTACCTGTGCCTGACCTCTCTGATGTCTGTGGACAGACCCTCTAGCAGCCAGCACAGACAGATTTCTTGCAAAGGAAAAGCTTGTGTACTCTCATGCTATTATGAAGTGGAAAACTGCTGCCTCTTTCAGAATAATACTTTGCAATTGTGCAAGTTCTCAAAACAAGTACAAAGTCCTTCCAACTATTTCTTTGAACAAATTTCTTTAGTTTACAGCTAATTTCTCAGAAACAGGGAAAGAAATGTTCTGCAAACGTAGTTTCGAATTCACAAATGTATTTGTTATTAGTAACTGGCCTGTGTCTGGCAAACTCTGTCGCTATCACACTCTCTCAAACACTGCTTTTGTTAATTAGTTCTAATCTTAGATGACCAGATGCTCCTGTCCTTCCTACAGGAGTTAAACTTTTGTAAACTAGTGAAGCTCCTTTGATTTCAACAAAGTTAAATTAAAATAAGAAATAAGAAATAAGCTGAAGATCAGTCTTTTTTCTATGTTTAATTTCTCCAAAATGTAAAAGTCTACTTGGTGACAATTTTGTGTTTTGTTCTGGGCATTTGAGTTTTGTGGAGAGATTCAGATGTTAAAGTTAGGAGGAGAGAGGATTCAGGGACTAACAAAACATCATGTGTTTTTTACTTTTTTTTTTTCAATTTTCCATGCAAATCTTGTTATTTTTGTTGGACCTCTGTTAATTAAACTCACTAACACATCTGTAGCTGCTAAAAACTTCAAATTACTGTACCACATGGACACAGAGAAAAAAAGAAGCAATCTTCTTTTGCAGAGGCCATTGCTGATGACCAGACATGCAAAACATCTTACCACTCTCAAATGACTTGGTTAGGATGTAGAATTTCCTATGTATTTCAGTATTTACAGGATAATGCCATATATGCATTTAATAAAAATCAAGATTAAGAAAAACAAAAGCAAAACAAAACAAACAAAGCCAAACAAAGAAACAAATTAACAGAACTGAAAGATCAAAATGAAAAAAGGAATTCCTGCCATATCTGAAGATCAGTAGATCTATATCTAAGTTTTTAGGATCAAAACAATTAAGAACACAAGTATTTTGTCTGTTTTTATAAAGTAGTTTCCAATTCAATCAGTAACAACTGCCAGTGATTCTTCAGTTTTTAAAAGTTCTCAAATGTGTTTGTAGGTCTTTTCATTTCAATTTTTATGTCTACTATATATAAACACGGTTTATAAATCTCTAAGAAGCAAAACCTACAATTTCCTTTAGTATTTTATTTACACCCAATTTAGAATTCATTGTTTTCAGAGAAATAACAGAAACCCAATAACTGATCAGAGAATTTCTGAGTTCTTCTTATGCACTTGCTATGCTTTGAGTTAAACCATTTTCAAATGTTGAGTTGGTTTTTCTTCCCGTCATAGATGAATCTGTTTGCCTGCTAAGTAGAGCTCGATGCGCTGCAGACTATTGGTACGCAGGAACCTCACCCGTACCAGCCCCGGTTTGCCTTCATCTTCACCAGTTTCACTGTTACTCTTCCAGCCCTGCACATCTGCAGAGAGCCTCTGTTGCTCCATGGCACTGTCCTGTGACTGCTGTGTGGTGCTCTGGGCTAGAAGAAACGAAGGATGCCTGCGATGCAGAATCTGCACAGACACCTTCAGTATTTTCTTTAGATCCTGGTAAAGAGAGACACGAAGTGAAATACACTTTGACTTCTAAGGTCACCAGCTGTTCCTTTGCTGTGCTGCCTTCAGACACTGGAAGGTTTAATGTCAATATTCCTCATTTAATAAGACACCAACCAGTATATGTACATATGAGAAGAGATGTAGAAGAGACGTGTGGGATACACACATATGCACAGACACACACGCACAGAGGTACACGGGTGAAAGAACTGCCTCTTAAATAATAATAGTAACACCACTGCATTTTTATCCTAGCTTTCCATTAGAGTTTTGCCTCTCAGATCTGTAAATATTATCACAAGAGATATCTATCCATATCTATCTCATGCAGAAGCTGACCAGATCCATCTCTCTGGCAGTTTGAATCCAGGAAGCAGTCTTCCAGTGAAGATATATTTAAAACTATGAAAAAGAAATCATTACCATAGAAATAAAACCAAAAACTATTAAGGAAATACGAACTAAAAGGAAGCAATATCACAAAGTGATATTAAGTGTAACAATTAAGTGTAACATGAATGACTTTCAATGAAAAATATTCCCAATGCATTCATGAATATATGACTTATTCACATGTCAATCAGAAAAATGAACCCCAAAATTTTTGTCTGATATTGAATTAATAAAATTGTATAACTGAGCTGAATTTTTTTGCAAAAACACTATGAAATATTTTCCAAATACATGACATATACAAATTTTTCTGCTGCTGTTACATTTCTTTCATTATTTCCATTTTTCCAGCTCTGGATTTATTTCTAATTTCATAGTGTTATGTATTTAGCTTCAGACCATCAGTCCAAAACTGTCTTAGCTTTGTTTTTAGTACTTATTAGAAGCCAGCTTCCTTGATGAGGCAGATTGTGTTTCTCCATATAGCATATTAAGCTTATCTGCAATGGGAGTGGAGATTCCCAGTTTGAAAAGTTCTTGTCCTGCTAATTTTATTTATTTTGTTTAGCTTCTTTATTCATTAGTGCTCTGGCACAAACAGATAGACACTTTACTGCCTTTCAAACTCCACTGCAATTCAGTCATAAACAGGGACCTCTGAGTATTTTACCTAACTTTCCAAAGAGGTCTGAAGAAAACGAAACTGTAACATGGTGATGACAGTCAAAGATTTGTCCAGAAAATGTGCATTATGCATACTAAAACTTCCTTAACTTTTACAGTTTGAACACAGGTAAACCATTTCAGAGGAGGAAGTCCTATCCTAGGAGGGAGTCCATGGGATGCTGGCAGGAAAATGTTCTGTTCTCCCACCTGGGCAAGATGTACAGGGAGAGGGAGGACAAGGCAGAGGAACTGTCAAGAGATGATTCAGATATTGTGAGGGAGATGTTTTGTGCTCTTGTTTCCCAGTCCCACCTCTGCTCTAGCTTTTTTGACAAGGCAAAGTCTAAATCACAACACACCCACTTATGTTTTGGCTTTGTAGACAGTAGGCTCATAGACAATAATTATTTTCTCTCTGACTTTCTCACCTTCTAATCCCAAAAGCTGTGCATTCCTGGCCCACAGCACTGAGATAAGGAGAGGTCCCAGTATGCTGGAGCTCCACAGTTTATGTGCTGCCCAGAGAGAACAGACATTTGAATTTGAGCACTCTTGGAGCAAACAAACATGTTACTCCCCAATCTCTAGCAAATTATCTGAATTCTATGGTATGGTTAAACACTGTGATGCTTTATCACAAATAATTTTGTGTGTTCTTCTTAGTGTCGTAAGTTAGCAGTTCCATAAGGTATCCTTAGCAAAGCATCAGGAAGAGCTGTGTGGTCTGGGCCCCTAAACCCTGTACCTGCTTGGCTTTTGCACTATACATTTAGAAGAAAAATAACTGCAGAAATCTCTAAGGGTGCTTAGCCTCATGAGGGCAAGTGGAGGGGCAGGTACCAACCTCTTCACTCTCATAACCAGTGACAGGACTCAAGGAAATGACATGAGACTGAGTAGGGGGAGGTTTAGGTTGGATATCAGGAAAAGGTTTTTCATTCAGCAGGTGGCTGAGCACTGGAACAGGCTCCTCAGGGAATGGTCACAGCACCAAGCCTGGCAGAGCTCAAGAATTATTTGGACAGTACTCTCAAGCACATGGTGAGGTGTCCTGAGCAGGGCCAGGAGTTAGACTCGCTAATCCTGATTGGTACCTTCCAACTCAGCATATTCTGTGATTCCATGAATAAGGGAAAGAGATAATAGCCAGGAGTATAATTTACATTTCTTTTGCCTCCATAAATGACAGTGCGTAAATATATGTCTTCGGAATGGATATTTTAAAAAATTCTTGTCCCTCCCAACATCAGATTCTTGCTTGTTTAAACAGCTTTTCCTTCTCGGGGTTGTGTTATGGGACCAGAAGCTCAGCCAACCTTCTGCTCAGCCTAAGCAATCTTGCAGTGAAGTGGATAGCTTGGATAAAACCATGTATCTGTGTATTTAATGCAGAGAACCCATCCTTTATCTGAAAATATCAGTAAAATACTGAAATTTATTAGAAAATAAACATTTTCAACAAAATTTATTCTTGTTCCAAGACCTTACTTAAAGGAATACCTGAAAGGTTGATAAATGGGTACGTGAAAGTCTTTGGACAGATGCATTTGAACAATGTTGTGTTGCTAGTAAGTCTGCTTGTAAGCTGAAAGTCAAACTATGACTTCCTGAATGATGGGCAGGTTTAATCAAATTTTTTTGCAAAGCTTTTATTTTGAGTTGGAGTCTGCATGTAGCTGTAGATTTTAACTTGGATTTTATATTGTTTCACAATTTTTAAACATGATTTTTGTTATTCCCTAGTCATTATGGTTATGAAAGTGTGATTTTTCTGGTCTATCATCAATGAGGAGTGGCATTCAGCACAGATCATTTTTTTCTCTACAAGCATAAAAGCAACCTCATTAGTAAGTCAGGTAAAAGGAGTAGTATATTCAAAATGATCTTTAAAAATTTAGGCTTAAGTCCTCAGTAATGTATATTTCCTAGTTCATTAATGCAGAAATACTGCACATAGATTTTAATCTTAGAGTTAATAATAAAAGCAATTTTCACTAAAAATATAAAAACTGTAATGGTAGAATCATGATATTGCATTTAGCTCTCCCACAAAAAGTCACTTTATTACTTTCTTTTGACACTTATTTTCATTCTGGGATTAATTTTACTATATAAGGGCTTCTTAACTATTCTATTAAAATTTCCATTCAGAAGCAATAATATCTAAGAGTGAATAATAGTCATGTAAATCATTATTTCATATTAATGTAAAAGATTTTGTAAGTTCTTATGAATTCTGCTGACATGCACAATTGTGAAAAGGTTATCTCTACATTCTGCAGTGATATGCGCTGGAACAAAGGAACTATTTTAAAAGCATCGGTGGAGTACATCAAGTGGCTACAAAAAGAACAACAGAGAGCCAGAGAATTAGAACACAGGCAGAAGAAATTAGAGCATGTTAACAGAAGACTTCTACTCCGAATTCAGGTTTGTATAAGTGTTGCCACGAACTACAAAGCTTTCTGAATACTTATCCCTCATCATATTTTATTAATCTATATAATTTTTCCTCAAATGACAATTATTAAAAATAAATTGACTTCCCGTATTTATTTCTGTGTATATTGGGGAGGGGATATTTTTAGATAGCTAGGAAATTTCTTTGATAATTATACCTCACATAAAGTAATTAATAGAAAATTAATCAAGTATTTGTACAAACAGTTTCATTATCTATGTGTCAGAAACAACAGAAAAAAATAAGGAAACAAGTACATTCCTGCAGCCAAAAATCAATATTGGACACAAAATTCCCTTCAGTATCTTAATTTTCCCTTTCTATTTCATGCATTACACTCCCCTGGTTAGAGTGAATTATATTATATCTGTTTTTGACATGAAGAGGCAAAATATGGCCCTTTATGGCTTGAAAAGCAAGATTCTAATATAGACACACACCTGTGGAAATGGGATGGATAGACAGGTAGATAGACATAAAATCGATCACCTGGCATATGTTGATTTACTCTTATATCTGTATAACATAAGTGTTATTCCTGTTTCTCTGGATAACAGATTTATAATGAACTATCAGGTTGCAGAATTTTGCTGCTATATTTATTGGATTCTGTATGCAATGGTTTAGAGAGGCTGTCCTTTCTATTCTGTTCCTGTACAATAGTTCCTTAATGACAGAAGAGGATATAAAAACACTTGAGTGGCAAATTTTCTTAGATTAAAAATTTAATATTTTAAAATTTAATCTCACAACTGGACAAAAGGTATAATAAATTTGCACACATGATTTGTATACTTTCTGCAATTGTTCTGAAGAGACTGTTTTGTCTTTTAAAATTGTTATCTAATTGTTTTTGCTTGAAATGTTAGGAACTGGAGATCCAGGCACGTGCACATGGCCTTCCAGTCATGTCTTCACTCAGTGCTGTCGATTTAGCTGCACAGGTCATCAAGCAACAGTCTTATCCAGAGGAGAACTCTGTAGACTACTCTCAACAAATGCCTCTGGTACATGGACAAAATTCTGATGTCTCTGATGGATCTACAGCCTTTTCTGATCCACTTTCCCACTTCACGGATTTGTCCTTCAGCGCAGCTTTAAAAGAAGAACAACGACTAGAGGAAATCTTATTGGATGACACAGTGTCACCATTCGGAACAGACCCACTCTTGTCCTCCACATCCCCAGCTCCATCGAAAGAGAGCAGCAGGAGAAGCAGCTTTAGCACAGATGATGGAGATGATTTATAAAAGCAGAAAGGGTCTCATACTTCTCTAAACCACTTGCTAAAAGACTGAGTTGAATGTAAGCATGGTGTTTGTTCTTATTTTAAATACTTATAAGGAGAGACACTGTGAAAATCAATTACTGCGTGTCAAGGTTATAAATCAGCCCTTACTTCACAGGAAAATAAGATGGACATGAACTCATACCACCTTGCCCCAAATTCACCCTCTGTTCACAGCTGATATTTGCACAAATCTCTTCACTGGGAATATTTTTACCATCATTCCATGAATTTTTACAATATTATGAAAATGGTTACCACAAGAGGAATACCCATGTTACAAAACTGTGTTCAAATTCTTTTCAATCTGCTTACACTCTTCTCTGCTACAAATATGAGTTTTAGTTGTTTGCTAATTTCTTAATTTTTTAATAACTAAAAATTCTACAAAATGTGAAGCAACAGAGAACTTTTTAAGCTGGGAACTGTAGAGATGTTACAGATTTTAAAACCTTAAAAAGCCAGATAGTAATGCTTTCACTCAAGTAAGCATGAAGTTTAAACTTTGTGGGCTTCTCTTTAAAAGGAGAAAATCCATTAAACTTTTCATGTAATGTTATTAGTTTTTAAAATTTCATTTGTAGAAAAAGAACACTCTTTTTAATATATATTTTAATGACACAGAAGAAAAATGGAAACTAACATAAAGACAGTGACTCAAATGAACTCAGACAGAAAAAGATACAGCACTGCAGCAGAAACTCTGTATGGATATACAAGACAGCACAGACTCTCCATGTTACAATCAGCACAATATAAAACAAGCACTACTTTTAACAGTGCTATGTCAGCCACTAATTCCAAGAATTCCTTTTGCATGTGAAAGATACTGGAATTCAGATTTACACACTGTGCTGTTAGGTGACACTTTCAGTGTCCTTTGACAGCACAGTGAGTTTTTCCAAAGGGACATATCCATATGTGTGCTTTTGATCCATTAGGAAGTGGAGGGAAATGAAAATATTCCCATTGCATATGCTATAAAAACCAAGAATTTAATTTCAAATTTGTCTTTGGATTCACTACAGAAAAGCTGGAAAGGAAGACTTGTCAAACTGAAGCAGATATTCAGAAACATTGATGTGATGCACTACCTCTCATAACTAGCTTGCTAGGAGGGGGCATTGAGAAAACTCACTTCTATACATAGTGAAATTCTGGAGAGTGTTGTATGTTCCTGAAGAATATTAAGTGAAAACATTCCAATTGTAATATTAAAACATGGAAAGTAAAATGCAACAGGGTTTTCATAGCTCTTCCTCAATCAAAGCCAAAAGATCACATCAGGGAATTGTCATGATTTAAACCCAGGCAGCAACCAAGCCTCATGTAGCCACTTGATCACTGCCCTGCCAGACAGATTGGGGAAAGTATTGAAAGGGTAAAGTCTGGAAGACCTGTGGGTTGAGATAAAGACAGTTTAATAAGGAAAGCAAAAGCTGTGCACACAAGCAAAACAAAACAAGGAATTAATTCACTGCTTCCCATGGGCAGGCAGGGGTTCAGCCATCTCCAGGAGAGCAGAGCCCCATCACATGTAATGGTGACTTGGGAAGTCAAACACCATCTCTCCAAACATCCCTCCTTCCTCCTTCTTCCCCTCACTTTATATACAGAGTATGATGTCACACAGTCTGGAATGTCTCCTAGGTCAATTTGGGTGCCCTGTCCTGCCTGTGTCTCCTCCCAGCCTCCCATGCACCCACAACTTCCTTGCTGGTGTGTCAGTATTAAAAGCAGAAAAGGCCTTGGCTCTGTGCAAGCCCTGCTCAGCAACAACAAAAACATCTCTCTATATTATCATCACTGTGATCAGCACAAATCCAAAACACAGACCCATACTAGCCACTGTGAAGAAAATTAACTCTCCCCCAGCTGCAACCACCACAGGAGTTTTGTAATGACCCAAAATATGTTACAAAAGTGTGTATTAATTTTGTTGTCACTGAGCCTGCCTCACACTCCAGCAGTGTCACTCCAGAAGATTTGGAAATAGTAAGATGAGATAAAAGTGGATTGCTGTTTGCATGAACATTAAAACTTTTTGAAACATAATATGCAAAACCAGAGCAATTGTTTCTTACTATTGCCTCTTCTGTTATTGGCACCTGGGCCCTCCTAACAGTTGTTGTGAGGTTTGTGGCCTTCCCAGGCCATAGCACATGCCTGACCAATCCTGACAGTGTCACAATAGTTTCATAACTGGAAAATTAGCAGCTGGCTAATAAATCCCATCCATATGGCAATGAAAGATGACGGTGTGTCCTATTTCACAAGAATATTTATACTTTTAGGAATCTCAAGGTTTTGTATGAGTCTGTGCAAACTACTTGGATGTAAGATGACCTGTAAGCACAGGCCTCATCATTAGAAGAGGCTTTCTTCCTCTCCAACTTCATGGATAAAAATAATGACAACAAACAGGGTTCCTGTAATTTTTTTTGCTTTGGTTTGGGGTTTTTGTCTCTCTTTTTATTTGTTTTTTTGATTTGGTTTTGTTTTTGTAGCATGTCAAAAAGACAAACAAGTATTAACCAAAGAGAACTGGATATAGGACTGACTGCCATTTTAATTGGATTAATTAAAAGAGGAACCACTTTGCCATAGCTTTGCCAAAGACAATTGCTAATATCGACATCTGAATTCAAAATATGATGAATTAAAAGTAGCGTTTATTCCCATATTATGTCTAGTGTAATATGAGTGTTGTCCATTTCAGCTGATGAAAGGAAGGTTTATTTGGTTGATATCAAATGCCATTTGTCCTTGTAACGCAGTTTCTACTACATTAGTTTTAAATATATCAGTGTTGATTGCTCATAATGGAGAAAAAGAAATTAAATATGAATGTATTACATGATTTTCCCATTGAACTTTTACATGTGAGTTAAACCATACTTCTGAACTATGTTGACTTTAAATAACATCCTGAATTTCATCACTTTTATAAGTACTGTTCAAAAAAAAACATTATAGTGCATCCATTAAATTTTTTAAAGTTGATTTTCATTCTTCTGACAATTGCTTTAGTCTAAAGCACCAGATTTTTTCTCTTTTCCTGCATGAGAAACTTAACACAAGACAGTCAATGCTTTTTTTGCAAGGTACTGAATTGCATCTATCATTAAACATGTTCAAGCTGTCTTCCTTCACACAAAATCCCCAGCCCCCTTGCCCAAAACACTAAATGCATCAATACCTTTAGGTGTTTATTATTGCAATGGTATTTCACCAACACTACATTTTTTCTAGTAGTAAGTCATCACAATTAGTATTTCAGTTAATAATTACAGCCTGGATTACAACCTCACCGTTGAAATTAAATGGTGGTACAGACTGCAAATCCAGTCTAGGACATTCTGGGGATTAATAGGTGCTACTGAAGGTATTTAGGAGATGCATGTGCTGGTAGTCACATCGCAGACTTTCAGGAGTAAACACTCCCTCTCCCACCCCAGGATCGGAGATGGTGCTCTGAACCTGAGGGGACTTCTAGGGCAGAGCCAAGTCCAGTCCTACAAGCTTGTGCAGAGGAAAGGGATTTCATAACTACAGGGACAAATCCTGACATTTTTTTGTCAGGCAGCATTTCTTTGCTGTCCATGCAAGTTTTCTTTGGCTGAAATGTGGTCTAAGCAAAATACACTTTTTAGCTACTTCCAGCAGAGATCTGTTTAGTGAAATCTCGTGAAAGAGATACATAATATGCCCATAGCTCTGGGCCTAGAAAAGAATTTAAAGTCTTGCAGAGCTTGACCTCAAGCAGGGCAGGGGTTAGGAAAACTGGCTATTTTTGTCAAGATGTATTAAATGAGGAGATATTGCTTGTTTTCAGTAGCAGCTGTTCAAAGCTGGTGGACATATTCCTACGGAATCCACAAAACAACAGACAGCTAATTACACAAAAGGAAAGGGAGTTGAAATATTAACATCCTGTTTAATTCATGACACAGATATAGACCCTATACTAAGAACAGAAAACTAAATTATTTCATTGTGCATAGTGTGGATAGTGTGAAAAGCTACAGCAAGTGTGAACAGTTTTAACAAACAGGAACACCATTGCTTTATATAATAAATAACTAAATATAATTCAGTTGCTTAATCTTAATAAGAACATTGATATTATAATACTTTCTGAATTTAATAGGACTGTATATATGAATGGTGGATGTAAAATTATTGTAATTTAAAATTATGTTAAGTCTCTTAGATAAGTAAAGGCATTTACATTGCTATTATGAGACTGTAGAATATTTTTATAATAATTGCTATTTTTCATTGTTAACCATATAGTATCTTGTTTTCTAAGTCATTGTATGCAGACAGAATGTACTTTATTACGCACTATACATGCAATCTTTTTATAATTACATTTTATACTTGCTGGCATTTTATGTTTATTATATGAATATAATTAAAGGACTGAAATGAATACATCTCTTTATATGTCCCTTGTGAAACTTCAGTGTCCAGACCCTCAAAAAATGTCACCAAAAGGCAATATAGTAACATCCAGAGAGAAAATCTGAGATACCTAACAGACAAAACACTTCACAACTGCTAAACATTTAGTCCATTATGATATATCATGATCCAGTAGCGTCCCATTAATAAAAATAATTGATACATTCTTTAATATGGTCTCCTGCCATCTGCTTATTCCTGCTGCTAAGGCTTTGATTTATGGAAAGTGTTTTCAGAATGTTGCAAAATTGCTAGCAGGCATGATGATATCAGTTAAATCACTAAGAAGCTCTACAAAAACCTTTTAATGTACTAGATGTTCCCCAGACAATCTAGGATAAACAGAATATTGTATTTTAAGATGTAAAACATTTTTTAAAGCTGATAATTAGGTAGCATTTGGCAATAAAAGATACTCACTTCAGGAAGTAAGTAAGGATTCAAATTTCATCTTGAATTCCTAATATTTAAAGTGCTGCATTCTTTAGAAGCTATTTGGTGCTTTCCGTGTATGAAATGATGTAAAAGTTGTTGAGTAGTAATATAAATTTCAACTATAGTTTTGTAGTAGTTCATCGTTTCATGTAAAATAGTGCTCATTGTTTCTATACATCTGATAAACATTCTATTTGTACTAAAGATTTCTTCAGGCTCTTTATTTTGCAAAATTGTTAAGACACCTCTATCAGTATTAAAATGGAATATTATTAATATTATTTAAAGTTCAGTGATTATCTATGGAAAGAAGATTTACTTTTTTACATATTTATTATATACTTAGGATTTGACCATAAAAGGTACTCAGCTCCTTTGTGAAGGCACCGAGAGCCGCCGGTTTGCTTTGTAAAAAGCCAATGCTTATCCTGTTGCAGACTCAGACACCTAACGATTAAATAAACAACATCAGAAAAGAAAATCAGAAGTTATTTCAGAGATTAGAAAAGCCCTATGTGATACACTGCTTGATTAAAAATAGTAAGGTTTGCAATTGACAGACAAACATTTAATATCAGCATCATTTGTGGTGACAACCAATGGGAGATTAGAGCAAAAAGTATGAAGTTGTGATAATAATCAGATCAAAAGTCTAATTATAAAGGAGACTGCAGCAGTAAAGTATGCTAAGGCTTATTGGTTAAATCATGGGTACCCATCAAGTTACATGTATATCAGTTTCATTAATTGGCAAGCACAAGACAAGAGTTCTATATTCAGGGTGGTGATGATTTTGATATAATCCACCACATTGTGGTTAAGTATATGATTCATGTAATAAGAAGAAGGTGCCTCCAGGCTATTGTTCCTACCACGGATTAAAATTTACATATTGCTTCTCCTTATGTCAAAACATCTGGTGCCTGGAAATGCTAACATTTCGTTAAAAAGTTTCATGAGATAGGAAAAGTAGATTGGAAACATTGCATGTGAATCATTCAAGCATTATAATGGAATAAGAAGCTGAGTTATGAACAGGCAGATTGAACAGTAGTATAGTCAAAGAGATTCATATGCTTATGAGTTTGAGACAACACTTTGTATAAGATGGGGAAATACCCCAAATCATAGAAATAACCAGTGAGTTTTTTTCTAATCTTACTGAGATATACAATCTCAGTCTTTCCAAGCTGCATTTTCATGCCCAAATAAGATCCTTGTATCTAAGCATATGTACTAAAGTGTTAAGATTATGTTTAATACATTCATTTAATTCATGCACTTTAAGGTGTTTGCATCTTTACCTGTCATGTAGTTTCCTCAGAAAATTTCATAACTCTTATATTTGCACTCCTATTTTACAGCAGTATATATCAGGGTATAATAGGGTACATCTCAAAAGATTTCAATTGTAAATTATCTTAATTAACTTGCTTCCTTGGAAAATCTATCAGTCCCTGCATTAGCACCTAGACCTAGACTTGAGACCTTTTTCCCTTTAATTTCCAGGTGGGACTTAAGATGCTAATTTTCAGTTATTGAAACTTTGTGGGGGTTTTTTTGATGCTGGATTGTCAAGAAAGCTACACATCACAGATTGCTGTGATTGCTGTGATTGTTGGAAAATTTCCTCTGTGTGAAAGAATCAATAAATAGTGTTTTCTGTGCGGATCCTTGATTCAAGTGATATAATATGTATTAATTTTCTGGAATCAAATCATAAATATTCCTAGATGGATGTTTTGTTTGCAAAAATGGAACCATTCAAAAAGTAGTGGCTCCCCAAAGTGCTTTTGCTTTTTAAAACATACCCATGGGATTAGAAATTTACTTTCTCTTTTAGGCCTCTGGAATTCTAGAATGTAACATTTCTGTGGCTACAGTCACCACCCAGTGATACCTCAGGGACATCTCAGGACCACGCGTCTATGCAACTGAGACAGCAGTGACAGCATTCGCTCCATTCTGCAACCAGTCCCACTGCCAGAAGATTCAAATGAACCAAGCCCCTGGTGGTGAGCCCCATGGTCCCGTCTCTCCAGGGAAGGACATCTCTTCCTGGTCTCACTTTCCACGTGTATTTCTTCTTCAGAGCTGGCACGGGGCTCCTGATCATCCTTCCTCAAATCCAGAGCTGAGTCACTTTCCAACTCTGCTGACATCCAACAGGTTCAAAATCTGTAAGTATAATACTGACATTACACAATCTGGTATTGGCCCATGATAGCAAGGCAGGATTTGGCAACATGCTTGAGCTCTTCTGTAGGCATCCCAGACATCTGAGGCGGAGAAGATTTGAACAAGAGGGCAGCCAAAGCCTCAGACCAAGAGTACTCCCTACTACAATCCCAGTGAGAACATTAATTTTGTTAATGGTGGTTAACAGGAGTTTTGATTGGTTTTTGTTTTTTAGCATTTTACCAAAAACCATGTTTGTACATTGTATTTATTTTAACGGACTTCAGTTACCAAAGATTCCAAATTATGTAAGTTTAATACTCAGAATTTGACAAAACTCTGTTAGCTAAAGTATTTTGCATACTTTTCCAGAAGTGAGTTGAGTTAATGGAAATGTTTCTTTTTAAAATGTAGTGTGACAACCTTAAAAATTCTTAATATAATGTCTTTATATCAATTAGTTTTTCTGTGACGTACATCTCCTGTTGTCATTAGGGAGAGGAACCTCAACAAAAAAATTTCTTGTATTGCTGCAGAGCCATTTGGAAAGTAAAGGGAATAACAAAAGTAATTGCAGAAATACTATTCCATCATTTCCTCTGGAAAATAGTATCTAATGTAGAACAGTTAATATACACAGCTGGCTTGCTATAAAAACAATCTGACACAAATCAATGTAGTCTTACTGCAAAGTAAAGCAAGCATGGTCAGTTTTAAGCATGGAGCAGAGAACTGGCTCCTGCAATAAGCACCCAAGGGGCATTGTTTCCATCTGGAAATTTACACTCCAAATTACATTAAATTTGGCTTGCTCTTTTGCAGTGGGCAGAGAATCCTTTGGGCAAGTGAAAGCAAAACATGAAACAACTGAAGTTAAGGAGCATGGAAAACAAAAAAAGGTACATTCTTGATCCCAAAATGTCACAAAGAGGATTTGGTACACGTAGAGGAAGATCTCTGCTCGAGGGCAAATATTAGCCTGAGAAACAGGCAGAGGAGTACTAGGCTGGGCTCTGGCAGAGTCTGTCCCTTCCCAAAGGAAAAGGAGCTTGTTTCAGGGTATTGGCAGCTTCCAGTAGGGTAAGATATGAGTACCCCTACTTGCCAACCTTTCTCGTTATTCTCTCCCTTTTCAAACTATGCCTAACACTGAAGGATTTAAAAAAAAAAAAAAAGTATTCTCCCCTCTTTTCACTGCTCTTCCTCCCTAAGAGGCTGGTGGATGTGTGAGGAGTATCAGCTCCTCCTACTTCTTAGGGACAAGCTGCAGCCCCAGGTGAACCTGCCAGACCAGTCAGTGGTTTAACACTTTGGTAGCTGTGAAACAGTACTCCATTACAGGTGACAAGTATTTATGTGATTATTTTAAAGGCCAGAATGGGTTTTTACATATCTTGATCTTAAAAGTTACCAAGCATGGGAATAAAGTAAACATATTTGCCCTTTAAGCCTTGTTGTTTCAGAAGATCTAACTTAGTTTTGATGTTCAGTGTATTGAAATCCAGTAAGAAATAGGTGTTTGGTTCCCTTAGACCCCTGAAGTCCCAGACTGGATGGTTGTTGGCTTCAGGCTCTCTTAGTGTTGCTAGAAGGTACACATGGCTTGTTCTAGATAACCTTGCTGGTGGGACCAGATTTTGCAACAAGAGTGTGTTGGCTTAGCTGAGGATTTCCTTCTAAATAAGAGTTTATGCTTGCACTTACAAAATTATTTTTTGGATAGTTAAGCAAAATATGGTTATTACTGTAGCATTCAGCCCCATGTCCTGTTTTGAACAGTGAAATAATGCAGAGAATTAAGTAAACTCCGCACTAAAATATTTGCAAAAATATGCCTATTTGAACTTTCCCCTTCAAAGCCCATTTCCTGAAGCAGATGTTTGAAGTTTGAATAGAGGCTATGAATTACTTTGTTTTGAGGAACTAAGTTCTTAAGTGAACTTAGAGCAAGTGATTTGGGACTATTCATAGACTGTTTCAGTGAGATTGTAGCTTTCTTATTTTCTTTCTCTCTTTGTTTAACCATACTGTTAAAGTTCTTGTGCTAGATGCCAGTAGCAGACAGAGAATTTAGAAGTAGAGACAGTGATGTGATTTACAGCCAAATCAGACTTTGGTATATACTCTGAAATATGGACACAGATTTTGTGTACAGAAATAATTAAGGTCCTAAGTGTCCTCCTCAAATTCAGTCTGCTGGTATGTGGAGCTAAGGCGTTACTCAAAGAGTGGCACAAGGAACAGATCTTATAGAAAACATTGCAGCAGTATCATACTCTCCAAGACTTGCTTCTTTCTTCCTTTATGAAGTAACTTCATAAACATCACTTTTCTATTCCATTATTAGAGCACATCTGCTATCAAGAAGGCTGTGGAAGCCCTGTTCCCATTTAGTGCAAGGTCCTGCATTATCTCCTTGTCTATAAAATGCAGGGATACTTAGGTCTGTATTATAAATAATAATGCATGTATGCGATGCGTGATTCTAATGATGTAGTTCAGTTTCAGGTTTTTACTGCCATTCATAAACTGCTTCAGCAGACTTCTTGTAATTTATGATATCAATAGAGCCCCTTAAATTACATCCTAGATTCTGCCATGTATTTCCCTATGAAAGAAAATGGCTTTGTAGCCAATATCACTGTAAGAGGAGTGCTAAAAGGAGAATGAACCAAAAGTCAAGTGCCCTTTATTGAGAGCGAAAATTGCCTTCATGGTGTGCAATATGTGAGAACCGAACACTTGAAAACAACTGTTCTAATCCTCAACTTAACTGTTTGCTTTGTAACTGTGTGCAGCTCCCTAACACTGGTTTGCAATAAGCTTGTCAGAGTCACAAGAAAGGTGAGGGCATATTTCACTGTGCTGTACTTTTTGGACCCACAGCTTTTAACTCTGAGAATATCAGGGTCAAAATACCTGCTAAACATTTTTGAGTTTTCCAGTCTGATTCAGGATCTTCTATATCTTACAGGGACTGTCTACCATGCCATGACCTGTTGGGGGAAAGCAGAACTCTCAGGTTGAAAATATTAATCCTGAAGCCCATGTCGCCCAGAGTAGTGACGGCACTTGTAGAAGAGCCAAATATTCTTGGCCGTAGCATGAATCTGCACAGACTGGAAGTATTTCCAGTCTTGATCCACGAACAAGTTGTTTTGTCTGCCTTTGTTAGGCAAGGAGATAAATCCCAATGCACCCATTAGAAGATGGATCACAGCATGGTAGGCTATTGCCTCCACAGCTATTTTTTTCCCCTTTATTCGTCTTCCTCCTGTAAAACCCTCTAAGGAGGTCAAGAACTGCAGGTGGTGAGGGGACTCTTCAAAACTAGCAGAGAGAACTGGCCAATTTAGCACTGAGTTATTTTAATTCAGGTGCTTTCTTCTTCTGCAATGTGTAAACCTTCCTTGAGCAGAGGACTCCTGGGGGTTGTGGCTGGAGGGGATCCATTACTGTCTTGGCTCCATCAAAGCTCTTTTGGGGACAGGGAGGTGACATGGAAGCACTGAACCTTGCTGGGGACAGCTCATGTGGTTCCCTACCACATGAATGCTTTTATTCCTGTCTAAGGAATTATATTCCACTGCTAAAAATCAACAGAAAATGAAGTTTTACAGAAGCTATACTTACAGAACCAGGCAAGGTTCTGATTTCAGAACAACAAGCACATTCAATTGTTTGTGTTTCAACAACAAAAGCCATTTGTATAAGATATTAAAGCTGGATTCAGAAGAAACACTATAGCCAGGATACTGGCCAAAATATTTGAAATGTTAATAGGATTTTTAATGGGTTATTTCTACTATTTGTGTGTACTTCTAATTTTTCAAAGTATTCAAATGGAATTTGACTTTGATTGTTACCTCTGAGGAAAGGCAATTTTAGAGTTGTTCTCTTGCGCAAGGTGTAAAACACAACCTTAGCAGATTTTATATATGGATGGAAAATCTTGTCATTTTCAAGGCTGTTCAGTGGATATTAGAGGCGAATAATCAGATTTATTTTGTCTAGACAACAAAGGAGGCATGAAGAAAAGAGTTGTTCGGAACATCCCCCATAAGTTTGAAAATACTTTGTCTTGGACTGAATTTTGAGCATTAAATATACTGACACCTTGAGATAGAAGTGCAGTGGAGGCAAACAAGGCATGGCATGTGAAAATTTCTTGGCTTTTTAGGTAGTCCTCTAATCTTATTGTACTTAACAATTTATATAGCAGAACATATCAACTCATAGGAATGTTATCTAGACTACTTTTTATTGCTTTTACTGTTTTATTTCTTTTCTTTTCAAGTGCAATTTAATTCTAGTGGCACTGTGTAATTTTCATCAACAAAAGAAATTAAATGTATACAGTAGAAAATGGATCCTGTTTTAAAATGCTCCGACCTGTCAGATGTCCATTAATCTATATATATTCCATGTAGGAAGCAGAAAGCAATATAAGTTTTCACATTCTTTGTATTTAATATTTACCTGTGGGCATGTATAAAAAAATTTTAATAAATCCATAGCTACTTACAATTTACAGAATGGGACTAATGCTGGTAGTTGATCCTAAACTGACACAAACCAGATATTCTCTTAATGTTACTCCAAGGAATTTTAAACTGACTCTGTTAAAGCCAAGGTTATTTGCCTTGGGGATGCCTAATGGAAGGGTTATTATAACACTGTCCACAAATAGGTGTCTTGAGAGAGCCAGGGCCATAATACTTCATTGACAGCTAATAGATTGTGCTATTGCTGTATCATAGTCATCTTTGAGGCCAAAGGTCACACCTCTTCCTTAATATTTAAATAAAGATACTTGACTGGAGCAGAAAACAGCTTATTGCCAGTGATGGCTGCTGCTCAATTTACAAGAACCTTTACAAAGTCATGCTAATTCCTGGCCTCCTTAGAATGCACGATAACCTTTCATAAATCCATCTTTTCCAGATGTCCTTGGAAATGACAGTTATAAAACTACAAATGATTTGTAATGCAAAATGGGACTGACAGACTTGGAGATTAGTTCTCAATGTACTAAAATGACTAAAGACTATAGCTAACAGAAGACTTAAACTGCATCAATAAGTATCTGCCAAAACAGCTCATGAGTATCTTCAACATGTTCAGTAACAGCTGGAAAATGAGGAATACTCATGATTGTAATATGACAAGTGGCAAATTTCCCTCTAAGGGTCTCAGAGCAGAACTTTGTTTCTGTGGGTCAGACTGGAAGGCAGATTTTGAATTGCTCATGCTTCCAATTCAGCGTTTCATTTGTCTGTATGTCTTCTCATTCACGAACAGGACTGCTCATGAGCCAAATACATTTTTTTTTATGAGATGAAATTCTATTTACAGTTACACACATCACAGTTCAAATTGATTATAAAGTGTATTTAAATTTAGAAAGTGCTATTGAAAATACATTTTGTTAAAAAAGAAATACTCATTCCACGTTTAAGGAGAATATCCTCTTCAAGGTTTTAAAAGTATATATGACTAAGGTTTCTGACACTATAACTTCTATTTACAAATAATTTTGTTTTCTGTTACTGCAGGGGATGTTTTATAATTCAGAAAAAAACCCAAAACAAGCTGTATAAAAATCGATGAATTTTTCAATAATTCCAGAAGTCTATAGAAATCAACTGAAATAACAGTTGTTGACAGGGTTGCCTAGAAATGCAGTCTTCTAGCTAAGGCAAAAATTATTTTCTAATACTAAAAAAAATTAGGAGGAGCCAAACCCAAGTCAGATGAAGCATTAGGATGATAGCAAGAGCTCATGGAACCAGCTGAAGGAGAGCAACCAGCATTATGGTTTGTATTCATGACCTTTCTCTTTGATTTTCTCTCTTAGTTTCAATGGACTTGCTCTCACTTTTGTTCTCAGATCCATTGTATAAAGGACTTTAGCACTGGGAAGTGTTATTTTTGGAATTTGGAAGCATTCATTGAGTTATAGAAGTATTAGATGAAGTAAATAAGAAATGTTATCCATCAGATTAGGAATGTATGTTATTATGAACGTAATTTTGTTCATCTTTTCATATTGTTAAATCTACTTGGGAAAATGATAATATATATTAGAACAAATCGCATCGCTTAATTGGTCACAGATATGTTCCTAGCTTTTGTTAATTTGGGAACTAATTCACAGTCCTGGTTTCTACAGTGGTGTTTGTAATTCCCAAGTTTTATATGGATTATCAAAATATATTTGAGCCAATTGTCTGTTCCCACACATTTTACCTCACCTGTACAGTTTTTCTTTCATGCCAGTGATTGTTCACCAAGACATAATGATGTTGTTCCTGCTCTGAGATTGAATTAGTGAAAGTTGTTAATCAGTCACTCCCTGGTTTATGAAGAAAAACCTATTAATATAGATATTAAGGAATGACATTAATAAAGAAATCAATTTGAAAAATAACTCTTCAGCTTTCAATCTATTGTTTATGAGCCATTGTCTTATTTTTCTCCTAGTTTTTTGTTTATTTGCATTTAAAAAGTCTGATATTGCATTCTGAATCTCAGAGACCATCTCTGTGATGTCATTTATTGTGATGAGTCAAGGAGGTGGTGTGACTCTTGGGGATGTTGTGTGCAGGGCCACAAGTTGGACTCAATGATTATTTTGGGTCCCTTACACCTCAGTTTATTCAGTGGCTCTGTGATTCTGTTGATCCAGCCGGGAGGTCTTTTCTCAACTGTCACTATTTGTTCATTCTCACTGCTTGTCCTTTCTCATCTTTCTCTGGGACCTTCCAACTTGCCTCTGCACATAATATTTTGTAAACCATAGCTAAACCAACAATGCCAAGAGGAGGAGGACATGGATTTCAACAAGGTCTGATGCTCTGCGTGTCTGAGGACCACCATGAATTTGGTAGGTGTGTGCATGTTCTTGAAAGGAAACTGTGTGTGTTGGTGTAACCTTGTTAGCAAAATAGCTACAGCAATTTGAGATGAAACCACACCTCAGATGCTGGTTGTCCCTCTTCGGGTTTCTTAGCAGTAACTCTGATAGTGGACTCAGGTGCATGGAAAAACACGTTCACTTGAGTGAAGCTCTGTAGATGCTGCAGTGAAGGTGAACAGCAATAGCCTCAGAAACAGCTCCATACACCTTGCAAGGAAACGTCTCGCAGCCATGGTGTAGGCACGTGAAGCACGCACAGACCAGCGACACAGAGGAGCAGAGGTTTGGAATGCCACAAAATGTCGTCCAGACATTCAAAGAGATTTTTAGATGTGCAAAAACACTAATATAAATTCAATGATTACTGAGGCATTTTTTCATATTTACACTGCAATGTTTGTGTCCAGTGGTTTTAATAGTGATAAGAAGTAAAAAAATATTTTCTAGGTGTTTTCCCTGACAAATCAAGTAATGATGTTGCATACGGTTAACCTATTTCCCAAAAAGTGTACTCCCTTGCATATTCCTTTCATTTGAGGGACAAAGGAACAGAGCATTTGCCTTTATAGATGTGTAAGAAAAATATACTCAAAAAGTAAGGAAAATAATTCTCTGATATTTTAAGTTTACAAAGTTCTAACTGTTTGTATTACCAGAAAATGAAAAACAAAATGTGTGAAAAAATATCTCAGTGAGAGAATCCTTTGGTCTGGGATTACTTAATTCCAGAAAACAATCTCTGAACTTACCACATGTACTTGGAGGTTAAAAAGAAAGGGAGAGAGTATTGGATGGCCACATATGAAATGGTTTTACTCTGCCAACCTGTTCTAAACCAATAATTCAATTTCATAAGAAAATTGAAACCATGTGTCTCTTCCTTGGAATGATTGGTAAATTACACTTGGTTAACCATTTTCTTTCTGCTTGTTCCCAATATGGTATCTTTTCTCAATTTTTTAACCTTTTTGCAGGACTAGCAATGAATCTTTTCATGTTTAAAAGATCAGCACATATTTTATGCACAAAGATTGCAGAGCCAAATAAATTTCTGCAGTAGACCACCTCCAGCAATACTCTAAATAATATTTAGAGAGGAGTCCACCTACAGGGGAAAAGTAGCCCAGACACCTATCTGATCAGAGATGATGAGGCAAAGATGATGAAGTTATTCACTAAAGTAGACTCCATAGCTCTTCTGCCATAAGCAATATATTCAAGGAACTGATTGATAAGACTTGTTTTCATGCAACAAACATTTGAAGGATGAAAAATGAAAATTGAAGATACACCATCTAAGAGTAAATGTGATCAGAACACAAAAACAGGTGGCTGAGAGGACATAATACAGCATATGAACTATAACATTAACTTGTCTTTTATCTTCCAAAAGGAAAGAGAAAACAAAAAGTTAAAAAAAAAATAAAAATAAAGGTTTTACTCCCTTTTTAGTGTCATTGTTAACCCAAATTACTATGTACTTATTTGTTTTCCAAGAGATGTAATATTGCCATCTAGAAAAGAAAGCTATATGAACAAACTTTATGCTACTAAAATAGAATATATATAAAAAGATAAATGCTCTCACTGCAAATACCAAAGTGCCAGTTGTCCAATTCATGGGCTTGCTGAAATACTTACACACAAGAAACAAATGGGTTATCTCAGCAAATTGCTGAGAACTGTTGGTAAAATTCCTGAAAGAACTGTGAATAACCTGTGTGATGAATGGGGTTGAGAAATCTCATCATCTTCATATATCTGAGGACAGCTTAATTAATTCAAATGAAAAAATTAAAGGTCTATGAAGGGGATTAAGGCAAAAGCTGAAAATAAAAATAGATCTGTGAAATGTTAGATCTCTTCTAGCCTCAAAAGAGATCAATTAAATCTTTACAAGAGAAAAGGCACTGAAGAGGTCTCCTGTGGGGCCAGCAAAAATGTGAAGTGTAATATTTTGGAAATACCATAATTTAAGGAGAATACAATGTGTTATTTTTATATGCTGCAGAACCCCACAGCTCCACCTCCCTTTCCTGTTAAAAATGCTACTCAACTAGCTTAATACTCAAAACTCTTTGACACAGTGTCCTGGATTTTGACACTTTCTGCCCATTGTATTTTCCAGGTCTGCAGCAGTTCTCGCAATCAGTCCCTTCAGTGTTATTATTCTCCATAAATCAGAGTGGAGTGATTGATTCCTTTATAAATTATGTGTACCACATAGGAGTCTGTCTGGTAAACACTGTGATAGTAAACAGACCTTCTCTTTACACCTATATTTTTGAGAACCACAATGCACAAGGAGTTTAAATTTCTGATGAACTGCTTGCTCCTTCTCTAATTAGCATTAACACTAAAAACACTATTCACGATTCATATTTGCTCATCTCCTTATCTTAGATTAACCACTGTTTAATGTGTGGTTAAAATTATTCTACACATCATCAACTGATCTATGTGAAACAGCACAGAGAATAAAAGAAGCTTAATCTTCCATGAAGCTTCAGTCAAGTGAAACTGTACATAATCCAGAGACAAGTTTCTTTTTGATAACCTGCACTTAATACACACTGCATGTCCCCTCTCTCTCTGCCCCTGCATTATTTTGAATCTGCTTATTAAAACAAAAAATAGCTCTGATTATTATTATTATTTTGTTAGATTTCACACACTTTGGGCCTAATTGCGCCAACTCTTTGCATTGGGCATGCTGGTTGAGCTGTCTCATGGAGAGCTCATGTGCTAATAGACATGGCGGCAGAAGGACCAGTACATCCAGGAAAAATCAAGACTTGTGAGATGAGACTTTCAACAGTGACTCTAGCTGCAAATGCTGTGAGACAAACAGTTGCCATTTGGACTGTGAAGATGAAAGAGAAATTTGAAAAATAAATAAGATACTTCCCATAAACAGTAAAACAACAGGATATAAATACATGGAATTATTAAGGTGTGACAACACCTTCTTATTAGTAAGATATTAGTAGCAGTAAGTTGCATCAGTAAATCCTGTATTTTTCCAAATTCCTTACTTAAGTAAGTCTGTGGTCTCAACAAACAGGAGCAGTAAAACAATCCAATTTTTCTGTAACTTGAAATATTTTATATTTTTAAAAAGTCACATGGGATTTACAGCAACACTTTAATTTCTAATGTCATGTCCTGCAGTGCACTGCTGCATAAAGCGCTAAATTAAAGCCTGAAATGGAGAGAAAGGCACTTTTGTCTCTTTAGCTGAACCGCCCTGTGGCAGGAGCGGGATGCCAGCGGGCATCCTCACAGAGGAGCGCAGCCCCTTGCCCCGCAGCCCGCCCTCCGCACGGGGGAGAGCTCCGGCGGGCGCGGTGCGGTGTGCGGAGCCGTGCGGTTCGGGGCGGGGGGCTGTTGTGGAGTGCGGTGCGGTGTGATGCTGTGCGGTGCGATGCGGTGCGATACGATACGGTGTGCTGTGATGCGGCGTGGTGCGTGTGATGCGGTGCTGTGAAGAGCGGTGCGGTGTGATGCTGTGCGGTGCGGTGCCGTGAAGAGCGGTGCGGTGTGATGCTGTGCGGTGTGATGCTGCGAGGTGCGGTGCGGTGCGGTGTGATGCTGTGCAGTGCTGTGCTGTGCGGTGTGGTGCGGTGAAGAGCCGTGCGTGCGAGGCTGTGCGTGCGGGGCGGTGCGGGGCGGTGCGGTGCGGNATGCGGTGCGATACGATACGGTGTGCTGTGATGCGGCGTGGTGCGTGTGATGCGGTGCTGTGAAGAGCGGTGCGGTGTGATGCTGTGCGGTGTGATGCTGCGAGGTGCGGTGCGGTGCGGTGTGATGCTGTGCAGTGCTGTGCTGTGCGGTGTGGTGCGGTGAAGAGCCGTGCGTGCGAGGCTGTGCGTGCGGGGCGGTGCGGGGCGGTGCGGTGCGGGGCGGTGCGGTGCGGTGCGGTGCGGTGCGGTGCGGTGCGGTGCGCGCACAGACGGAGCAGGCCGGGCCCGGCGCGGCGCTCCAGCCGCTAGAGGTCTCTCTCGTTACAGCTTTGCCGCTCCTGTGCCCGTTAATTATTTTACTCAAAGGAACAATTCTGCCTTTTCGATTGGAATGCCTCATTTTAAGTGGTGTGCTAGAGAAAGATATAATGCCTCCTTAGCTTGTTCTCCTGCTGATGAGTAGATGTTGGGTTGACTGAATGAATCATCCTGGATATTTTAATACACAATGGATATACTTTAGCTGAGAAGTTTGAGCTTTCACCTTAGCTTCCAAAAGGTTGAAAATTTGACCAGAAAAAACAATATGCCCCGGTAAAAAGGGTCTTACTATTGAGAGAAAGGCAGCATGATGCTTCAAACTCTCATGAGGACACCTTGGATGTGATATATACATAATTGCAAATGTGAACCCTTTTACAGTCATTTCTCTTCCCTTTTTTTTTTTTTTTTTCCTTGGGGAAAAAATAAAGGCATATTTTCCGCTATAAGTTGGCAGTAAAGTTCTAGTGTATAACTACTTCCACTTTCTCATGCATTTTTCTTTTAATAAAAAGTGGGATTTTGACTATGGTAGTCATCTTTTTTATTGTAACCTTATTATGAAAAAAGCCCTATCAAACTTCTTTGTTTACCATGTTCTTACTGTTTTCAATGCTTGTATGATGTTGATTTCCTCATATTTGCTACACAGATAAAGCACAGCCTTATCCAACTCACAAAATGAAGAAAACTGAACAAAACACAAATACAACCCTAACCCCATAATCAAGGCAAATCATATTTGAAAAAAGCACAGCAAAGCAAATTGATGTCAGCTATAAGGGAATACAAAGACCCATGGGATAGAAAGAATTTTCTGATTCCCAAGGACAGTAGAGGAAGACAGGTGGAGAGAATCTTCTTAGCACAGGGTGGGGAATGTGGGAAGTAAAGAAGAACACACTGCAAGAAATCATTGACAGTAACATGCTGAAGGAAGTCAGAATAAGGGAGGAGATTCCTCTGTTAAACAGAGAAGGAGACACTGTGCAACAGTGAGGGGAAGCAAAAAGGGGTTTGAATTAGGAGTAGTACGGAGATACAACCTGGCCAAAATTAGGACACAAAAAGAAGCCAGAATACTGTATCAAAAAATACTGTGAACTGAGCAAGAAAGCACTGTGAGGGAATGTTATGGGGCCATAATCATTCAGGCAATGCTGAAATAATCCAAGGTGAGGCCCATTTCCTACTAACAAACTGATAAATGGAGTTACAGTGCGAGTACATACTCCCCATAATATCTTATTGGGATTGTTAAAACGTTAGTGTAGGTCTGGATTCTGATTTCATTTACATGACTTTCACTGCAGCGCAGCTGGAAATCTCACTGGAGTTGCTACATATTTACAGTCCTGCAAGATCACACTCAGGATTTTTAAAAGCAAAGACGTTCTCAGTATTCCTTTTATGATTCCAAATTGCTTGTTCAGTAACAAAAAAAATTCTTTCAAGGATCTTAAAGGGCCTCATTTTCATGTTCCAGCTCCATCTCCCTCACTGTTCCCACATTTCCAGAGTGAGTGTCAAGTGCTATCTGCCCAATTTTGCCTTGTGGCATTATATTTGTCTAAGCACATAAAGCTGTGCAGGTGCTAAGCAGTAGAAAATCATGCACTCATAACTCTAAGTATATCTGTAGTGTTCAAATGTTTAATAGACCAAAATCTGGACCGTGATCCTCCTTCTGCAAGGCTTTTGCAGAACTGGACACCCTGACCAGGCTACGGTGGGCTGATACATGTTGTGAAGCTATTGGCCTATTTTAATGAAGCTTCTGGCGCCTGGTGAGACACTGTTGTTTTACCACTGCAGAGGGGAATTGAATTATGCAGTCACCAACTTGTGTGTTTAAATTTTGTTGTTCAAATAAAGAAAGATGAAGATTTTTGAAATCGGAGAAGACAATGCTGAGAGTAAAATCACTTCTAGGACAGCATGATCACTAAACTCGGAGCTTTCTTCTTGACTCAGTGTGGAGAGACAAAACCCTCCTTCCCTGACTAATGGAAATCCTGTGAGTCTGAGAAGTTTGCTTAGTTCTCTGAGCTAGTGGCAAGTGTCTTTTCATTATGTAGGAGGAAGGTGGTGGTAAGAAACCTTCTTCATCTTCTCCTTCTGCATGAGGAGGTCATTTTTGTTTTGAAATCCTGGTAGACATTCAATGAAGTTAATTTCACCATCATTTACAGTAGTTCCACATGGATCATTGTAGCCTGAGGGCTATCATTACTGCTAGGGCTTACAGAAGAGGAAAGAAAGACCAGATTCATTATTCATTTGTACTGAAGGGAGAGGAAATGAATCCAGAGAGACAGAGTGGTCATACGCAGAACCCGGTTTTCCCCACTCACAGTGTATCCACTGAGCTTTGCTGCCTTTGGCATGCATCAGGGGTAAGAAATATATTAAGTACAAGTGTCTGCCCAATAATCTCTGTAGCTCATGCTCCTCTCCTGGGACAGAGCAGCTCCACTGCTGCTTTGGAATAGGGACTGAAAAGTGATGGCCGAGGCCGAGAGCCCAATCCTTTCCTGTCTGGGGAAATATCCCAGCCTCATAAATGAGGGGGAAGGGCTGCCATGTCTTTAGCCAGATCTGGACACAGCTGCCATGGTGAGACATAGAGAGCAGCATTTTCTTCAGCTCATGACCCAGAGTATGTGCCCCTTATTTTCTCCCATAAATTCATTGCTGTTAACTGCTGCATTAAATAGACCCATGACCCCAATATTTTTAGTTCATCTTTTCCTGGACTCTGGCTTGGCTGTTACTATAAATTAAGAAAATAAGAAAGGATCGTATTATCTCTAGAAGTGTCCTTGTTCTGCAGACCCTTCACCTCCTATCAGTAGTAGCTACACCTTTCAATTAGGCTGATTCTGTGATTTGCAAGGTTTTAGGTTTGTAGGGGTTTTTTTTATTATTATTATTGGGGTTTTCTTTTATATTCATGTAGGGCAAAACATACCTGGACAGTGTGCCAGGTTTATAGATGATGTTCTTAATAGCAGTGCTGACCAAAGTGTTATACTATGTTACTTTGGGGAGATATTTCTCTACTTGTTGGTCCCCACAACGGCTTCTGTGTTGCTTGTTCAGGAGGATGTTTCTTGGAATGTTGGGCTCCACAATGGCTTTGGTGGAGATTTCTGGGAAAGACTGTAACTGTCAGAAAATCCTATGTCCAAGGATGACTTCTGAGGGGAAGGCCATCATGTATAATAAGTTCACTTTACCCAGAGTAGAAAGGAAGAGTCCTCTCAAGTTACTATGGAGAGCATGTGTGGTCTAGAAACAGGTTTGCATCTTGTAAAACAAAAAATGAGAGAGAAATTTACAAATTAAAAAGCTTAAGTGAGAATGGTACTGAAGAGGTGTCAGAGACTGAAATAGTTCATGCCTCAAACATCCATAAAAGTTTTGCTCATTATAACAAAAATCATGTAAAGGAGCTACAGCCAAAGAAGCCTCCCTTGAAGATACCTGACTGGGACTTTGGACTGAAAGTAAAACTGCTGAGGTTAGATAAAGGCAAACCTATTGTTCAGTCATCTCAGGCTGAGGGAAAGGAATGCATTCACAAAAGGCCAAACCCCTCAGCTGCACTGAAAATCATCTCTGGCTGAGTATTGGGGTGGGGGTGACCACAGCCTGCAGAAGCCAGATGTATACAGACTTCCTCCAAGCTGAGGGGGGAGGAGGAGGTTTCGGGTGCGTGGAGTACCCTCAGGTCAGAGGCACTGAACACCCATCCTCCCTTACACAAACTGGCCCAGCTGTGGAGCCCCCAACCCCACAGGCCACATCCACAGGACATTCACATGAGAGGCAGCTGAGGGGGTGTCATAATCCATCAAAGATCCCCCAAAGTGCTAGGCCTTGCACCACAGGACTGCATGTGATGCAACAGATCCAGAGTCTGCTGCAAGAGACTGACCCCTCCCCAGGGGGACATGCCTGGACATTGCCACCTGGCCTGAGTGTATATTAACCCATGGGATTCTGTGCTTTCTGGGGAGCCATCACCACCAAGAAGACCAGCTGGAGAGGATCAACGCAATATCGTTGGGATCCATAGATGGTGATATATTTTCCTCTCTTTCTGTCCCTCCCATCTCTTTTCCTACTTCTTTCTCTCTCTCTCTCTCTCTCTCTCTCTCTCTCTCTCTCTCATATTTACTACCAGATAAAACCCATACTATTGACTGGCATATGGTCTCATTTGCACCTTAATTTGTGCAGAGGTATTTCTAAGAACCTTAATAATTGGATCATAACAGTAGGGTAATACATACTTGTATTTTGATGCAGGGGAATCAGTTCCAGAGGTTTAATGCAGCACTTTAGCAGAGCTTGGTGCTTTCTAATCCAAGTTGGTGACCTACTCACTGCTGTATGGACAGGCAGAACTGCTTCTCTTGACACTGGTTTGGCAGGATCAGGTCAGATATTCATCAATGGCTTTCTTTTTGAAATATGGGTTATGCCTTACAATTACCAGCCTTGAAAAGAGAAAAGTCTATGTGTATAGAAACTTTGCCTGGAAAATACTAAATGTAATAGGTCATGTATAACCACCAAAGGTCTGGGATCCAATACCTACAGAGAGCTTGAGACAGAGTCCATTTTCATCCCATTTTCTGAAAGTATTACAGATTTCCTCACACAAAAAAGTAGATTTTGTCATTGCCATTCATTGTTAATGGAAGCTACCCATTCTACCTCTGCAAAGCAGAATGTTGCCTTCTGGTCACACAGTTAAGATTTTGCAGCGGATTATAAGGATTTTGAACTTTGTAATTCTGCTTCACCAGGGTGTCAACACCAACTGTCAGTCAGTGTATGTATAGGTCCAAACAGGTAGTAAGAGAATAATATTATAGCTGAGATCCACTGTGAGTCTAAGGAAATACAATTCTCATGGTAATATTAGTTCTACTTTAAGGAAGTATTTGGAGATGGCTAATTTCCCTGTATGAATTGTACTGTGGAGACTCCTTACCCACCACATTTGTATTGTTTCCATGTTTGGGATATTAGCAGTCTGTTGGGTTGGCATTACATTTATATTTATGAGGAAAGAGAATCAGACAAAATGAACTGCTGAATTGCTATAGAAATATCTCCTTTCAGTTTCATTTCAATCCAAAAATGTATA
This sequence comes from Dasyornis broadbenti, assembly GCA_013397935.1. NCBI lineage: Eukaryota > Metazoa > Chordata > Aves > Passeriformes > Dasyornithidae > Dasyornis > Dasyornis broadbenti. The sequence goes on from VZRN01004857.1 coordinate 1,129,673, forward strand.
AAGAATACTTATTTAAACTGTGGATATATGTCTGCACACTTATTGGCACTGAGCTTTCAAAAAACTCTTTGTCAGTAGCCATCTGATACATAAATGGCTTTGTTTACAGCAAAATGCTGGCATAAATAAATAGGAATATTGAACCAGAACAATTGCCTTTAGCAGCCTGTGCTGTAAATCATACACAAGCTGTCATCATGAGTTGAAACATGTCTGCATACTTAGTACCATGTTTAGCTTCCTTAATCAGAACAATATGTAAACTGTTAGTGCATGAGAGCTTGCCAAGTCAAAAATTATTTACAAGTTGCATTTTGTGTTTCTGGAAATTTTCAACAGAGAGGAGAGGAGAGGAGAGGAGAGGAGAGGAGAGGAGAGGAGAGGAGAGGAGAGGAGAGGAGAGGAGAGGAGAGGAGAGGAGAGGAGAGGAGAGGAGAGGAGAGGAGAGGAGAGGAGAGGAGAGGAGAGGAGAGGAGAGGAAAGGGATTTGTTCTGATATTATAAAAAATACATTGGTTATAGTAATCTAGCAAACACAAAATGTTTTCCTCGACAATGCTATAGTGTGGGCCAGATCCCCAGGTGATGTAAATTAGAGGAATCAGTGAAGCTGTACAGATTTATACCAACTATAATTCTACCTGTTAAGTTTTTACTTTCAGTTAAATCCAGATGAATATAAACAAACAGTTAAAAGCCACATGTATTTTTCAGCTTGATTCTATTCATCAGATTTTGGTGCCTTAATGATATATATATTCTGACCCTAACAGACCTTTAAACAGTGGGTGGGTATAGCCTTCAACGAATATGTATGCTGGAGCAGATTCTGGATGTTTGATTTGAATTGCTGTTACTTCAGTTTGCATTCCCAAATCTCTGTTTACAAGAAACATTAAAATTCTTTTGTTTAACTGAGGGTATAAGGAAGCACAGACTGCCCATGTTCCCCTCTGTACAGCCCTCTGATGTCACCTTAAACACTGTCCCTGATTAGGCATTAGGAGTATACGGATTCACCTGGAGAACCTTGGGTTGCTGTTGACGAGAACACTTTATAGAGAAATGCCTCCAGTGACATGAGACTGGGTCTTTAGCATTGCTGGGGGATGGTGATAAGGACTAAGTGTGCTATTAGCAGGAATGAATGAGACAAAGTGTGTCTACAGAAGTTTTTGATGGCCCTTCAGAGTCCGTGTTAAAGGCTTAATTAGCTGCCAGAATAATATGGCCCTTTTTTCAGGCAGGGACTGTTCTCTTGAGAGTTGCAGCGATGCTGCAGCCAGGCAATGGAGCAGGCCTGCCACTGGTAAAGCCATGCAGATAAAAATGGACGAGACACATCCATTCGTTCATGTTCTGGCTGTGCATTAGTTGCTGAATAGGGAGAGCCAAGATCATAAAATCTAGGCATGACAGGGTCAATGACATGTCCTAGTTCAGCCTTTGGAGAAGCAACGTGTATTCCTCTGCACAGCCATCCAGGTCAGCCAGAGGAAAGCAGCATTTAGGCTTCACATCGATTTGCCTGGTGTTGGAGCTTGGAGAGAAGTGGGAGGAAATGAGATGAAACTTTCCTGCTGTCATCAGCTGGGACAAGGACCAGGCATTCATCACTAGACAAACTACTGTGATCAAGTATACACTTTTCACTGCTATGTGACCTGAAGAAAATTTCAATAACCACTCTCATTTTCATATGATAATGCTTCATCTATTTTTATGGACTATAAAGAGACAGAACTTTAGCACAAATTCCTGCCTTGAGTATTTGCTGTTTACATATCAGATTTTCTTTTGTTTCTGATCATGTTGTTCCAGCAGAGAATCCTGTGTAAATGTCTAATTGCTCTGTAGGCCACACATTATCTGATCCTGGTGGTCTATGAAGAACAATAAAAGTAGACTTACAATAGCCTTCTTTAAATAACGCTTGGCACTTGACCATGAACATACATGCATTCTGAGGTTTCCATTTATTAAAAATCTGGCACTTTTTATTGTGAAAATTAATGGTTCAAAATCACAATGAAATACCACTATTACAGCTGATCTTACCTAGGAAAATATGGCATTAAACCTAATGAGAATGAACTGTTCTCTCTCCATTTTGCATACACTGCTGACATCCATATGTGGTGTTACAAAAACTGTCTTTGGCCTTTTTAGAAAGCTCTTAATGTGTATTTAAATGAAAACATAAGTGGGTTACAATCCTCTGAAGTACTTTATTCAGTTAACTCTTTTTTTCTTTCCTCAGTAGAAAGATTTGAATTATTTTATATTGTTTTTCTCCCTCAAAATATCTAGTGTGATTACTATGATGATGCTATTTGTGCCACTCTGGGTTCATTTATGTCATATTTTTCATTTATAACTCCTTGTTTCAGATTTTTATGATTAAACCATTAGGAGTCCAGTCCTGTAAAAAAGACTTAGGCCCAAGTCCTGGAAAAAACCCCATATACATGTGCTTAACTTGAATGCTCAGAGTAGTTCTTATAGCAAAACTAAGCATGGCTGAGAATGCAATACAGTGACTTTCTCTGTTTCATTAGACCGGCTAACTGCAATGGGACAACTCACTTCATGGAATTAAGGTTGGGTGTATTGTATAGGTCCATAGTTGGACTTTTCTCTGGGATGAAACTATAGGATCCTAAGTTCAAATGCAGCTGATCTAAAGAAAAGAACGGAAGGAAATTGTTTCAGTTGTTATGATGTTGCATAAATGAAAGATATGACAATGGTGTGAAATTAGATGCCTATTTTAGCTTATGAAACAAAAAAATATTTTTAAATTAAATTTTGCAGGTCATTAGTCTTGTAAAGGCAGAGAAGTGTTAAGGGCTATTGTGAAAATGCGAGGTAACTCATATTCTTTTTCAACTGGTCATTTATACACAGATACACCCACAACCTAATTTTAAAAATAATATCTTTCATAACTGCTCACAGATTGCACAGTATGTGCAGCAGCCAAATAGACATGAAATTCTGCAACTGATTTAATGGAGCAGTTGTAGTCTGTTGGGGTTAAAAATCTCCCGTCTACAGGAATTTAAATATGCATTTAAATAATAGCCCATAGTAATTCAAAGAACTCCTATGCTGTACAGAAGAAATAGAATAGTTGCTAATAGGAAGTCAGCTAAGTTATCATAAAGATATTTGCAAAGCCCCATGGCACGTGGGTTCGTAGGTCAGGGAACAATGCCATCGACAGCCAAGGCTTGCTCCTACCTGGGCTGTCCACTTGTCTTGCAAAGAGAAGATTCAACAACCAGATTTTTAGCCTTCTGCTCACATTCCTCTGTGATTATTCATTCACACAATGAGTCCTATTAAAACTAAAGAGACTCCTTGGGAGAATAGCATTACTTGCCTGTGGGTAATGGGTTCTTGATTTGACTCCAAGAAAGTAAGATTTAGCAATATTGTGCTGCCCAGCTGTGGTACAGTGTTTTGGCAAATTGACTTACAGTCTTGGCAAATGAGACATGCTGAAAGGCATTTACACTGCTTCCAAATTAGCACATGCTTGATCATCTCTATTTACCAAAGAGACTGTCTTCAGTGGGGCAAATATACCAAACAGAAGGTTATAGTCTTTGACAGCATTTGGGGATGCAGTTTTTGTAGATTAATAATCCATTTTCTCTTATTTTCACTGCCCTAGTGTATTACAGGATTTAATGGTATCTCTGAGCTTCTGTGTATTTTCTGTCCTCATCCATTGAAGTCCTGAGCTTGCTAATAAACAGTCACACAAACATCTCATTGATTACAAAGACATGAGTCACAACAGTAAAGTTATTTATAAGTTTAGACCCATGAAGAACTGTGCCTGTAGGGTTAGTGCTTTAATTTAATTTTCTTTGTTGTTTGTTTAATATTTAAAATTGATTTAAGTAGTTTTTTGTCATTATGATTGAACACAGGTGAAGAGAACCATTTTTGGATACTTATCCTCCTTTCATCTTTATTAAAGTTTTTCTTTTATTGAAATGGAAAAATATTAAACTTTTCACCTTAGACAGCAGGTTGAAGCATGACATTGTAATTGTAATCCAGATGGGAAACACAAGAAGATGGATAAAAGAAAATGAGCTGCAAAGGAGCCCAAGCCGAAGAAGTTGACAATGCTGTAATAGTACCTTCAACTTAGTTTCAAGCTGTTTGTTTTCGCAATGAACACAAGTTTCCATTGTAACATTTTTCTTTATGAAAAACTATGACAATATTTTGGTTTCCATGGTGATGTTTTTCTTTTTCATACATATTTATCCTCAAAAAGCGGGAAGCCCACCCTTTTCTCTCTGAGAATGTTACTTTTAGCACTTAATAATTGAAGTCAAAGCTGATTTATTTTTTATGTCAGGGTTTCTTAAATTCCTCTGTAAGTGAAAACTCCCACAGTATTACAGTCTTTTACTGTAAGTAGTTTATTCCAAACATTACTTCAGGAAAAGATTTCCAGGTTTTAAAACTTGAGAGTGCCCTCTCTTTTCCTCCCCCAGGTTCAGCTGACTCCAGGGGGTATCAGGACTAAACTTTCAAACTATTTCCAGGCACACACCCCTACACGCAAAGTTTTAGGCTTCATTAATATGATATGCAAGAGATGCAGCATTTTTGTTTCTTGCCAGTGACCACAGAATTTTTGGAAGAGCAAAATGTCTTCTGAAATTAAGCTTCTTGGAAACAGAAATGATATGTCTTCACCTGGCTTGCAACCTTTTGCATTTACACAGCAACACTGTTATTTTTGACTCCTCCACAACAGAGCTGAAAATAGTAAATAAACTAGGATGGCCTCTGTGTCAGTTTTTTTATTCTTTAAATCCATCTGTCACCTGGTAATTTGCTAACATTTCTCAAGTGAAAAAAAAAAAAAAGTTAGAAACTCAATCCAAAACAATTTTTCCATTCTCAGGTTCCCAAGCTGATGCCTTTTATTAGCAGAGCTTTGTATGTTAGAGGAAAGATACCCTGGTGAAATATGTTTTCTAATTAGTTTTGAATCTAAAAGCACCAAGGACATGTGACATAATTAAATATACAAATGCTACTTGAACCTAAACAGTTCTTACAGAAATTGAGGTAACATCAGAATGATACCTTCAGAAATGTATTAAGAGGCAATGAACAAGGTCTGGATGCTATATATAGCACCTGGAGTGGGTGAGTCCCCCTTAGGCGCTTTTGTGTGTTCTTGGTATTTACAGCATTCAACATGATTCCCCATCTTTCCCAGCTAAACTGTAAAAGGGGTCTTCTAAATCTGTGACAAACTGGTGCCATAAACCAATGCTGAGATGCTCGGCTAAACTGGTAGAGAAGACTGTGATTTGGGATAATGTCACCAAGCAGTTACAGTGATGAGTACAGTATACAAATGTAACCATTTTTTAGCTTAATGGCTGTGAGTCATTACAGCATTACTCAAAAGTCCATGGGCTTTGTAAGTGCAATGCAACTGGAGATGACTATCGGGAAAATGAGACTTGAAAAGGCCTTAGGAAGAGCTGTTACATGTGAAAAATCATGAGTACTTCTGTCACTGTTCTCGTTCTGGCCAGCAGAGCCAAGGAATGGCCAGGCCACCCCCAGCACAAGGGCTGCAGTGCTGTGCACAGGACAGCTCCTCACTGTGATGGGAAGGGCTGGCACAGCAGGTTCGCTGGCCAAGGGTCTGTTTCACTACCTCATGTCAGCCTCTCCAGACCTCTGGAGATGGGAATTACATGCGGATGAGAACAAAGCACCAATGCAGTGCTGACATCTGCACTGCACTGGAAGAACTGTGCTGCCTGCACAGAAGGGAAGGGGAGTGAGACACCTTTGCTTTTCTCCTCAAACATCTCCTTCCAGCTGTAGGAAGCTGAGGGGAATGCCTCTTTCTGAGTGGCCTCTGTGAGAACCCTGTCTTTTCATGGTGCAGCTCCACTGAGACACTGGTTTTCCCCTTTGGGGGATCAAATATTCTAACTTTTTGTTTGTTTGTTTGTGATTTTTTGAGAGCAGAATTTGTATAGTGTTATGGATTTAGGAGTAAAGCAATAAAAGCTATTGAAAACATAGATCAAAAATCAGGTTTATACCGAAGTAAAAAGATGGCTAGACAGATGGACATACACATAATGCACAGTTCCCACCCACATTGATAGCAATATTTTGGTGGGCAATGAAGAAATATGGAATATCATTAAATGTATCAACATTGGACAGACCAAACACAGGATTAAATATACATTTATACATTTATGTATAAAAACTATAGAATTTGTGCATATGTGAAGTGAGCAGCTGAGGTTTCTAAAGGCAGTATCTAGGTTAAATTGTATAAAACCTTTTTTAACTATTCCATATTCTCAGTTTAACTGCCTCCATTCTTTGTTTTCATATAGCCTAATAAAGACAGTATTTTTGCTTTCTGGTATCATGTTTGCTAATGCTACATACAGGTGGTTCAGTCTAGGCCCTGGGCATTTCTTCTGGATTTATTTATCTTCCATTGTAGAGCAGTGGTGGTCTTTCATATATGCACTAATAATGTTTACATTTCTTAAATGGAATGCAGACTTTCACTTGAGGTAAAAGATCACAAGGTCAAGGAAACTCACAGATTAGATCTTCTGCCTAAGTAGTCTGCAACCTAGTAATACTTTGGAGGTCTTGATAGGTAATGTTAATACCCTCCCACAGAGCCAGAGGCCAAGGCCTTTTGAGAACCAGCATTTTTTTTAAAACTGCCTTCTAAAATGTCTTTTAATAACCCACTCACACCAGTGAAACCACAACTAACACAGCTAGCAATTGGGAGCATGACCATATTTCAGGTTCATGCTACAGCCTAAGCCTGATCCAGACCTTGTAGACAGGAATGCCGTTCCACCAGCTGCCCATTCACACCTCCTGCACACAGCTAATGGAAATGCACTGGTGCCATAAAACAAGAAATCTTATTAAACTCACTAGTAATATAGGGGGGTCAAACACATGATGGTGATTTTTAGTAGAACAAATACACCTATCAACAGCTTGGAGATGAAGAAAGTGAAAGTCAACACCTTTGAGACTGGGCTGTTTGGGTAGTAATGTCCCTAAACAATTAAGTCTGACAAGCTGCAGAAAATCTCTTGAGATAGGTAAACTCATGAGTTTTGAATTAATTGGTGGTTACATTTAATTCATTCAGATATGATGAGACTAAATTAGTAAAAATACTGAGGCTAATGTTTAAGTATATTTTCCTAGGAAGACTTTTTTGTTGGGCAAACGTTGAGCATCATCTCCGTAATGTGTGTGTCATTTCCACAAGCAGTCCAAGTACATCTCATGTTCTTCTCAGCTCCCGTAGTGTGCTTTGGTATTGAAACTTTTAGGCCCTGTTCAGCCTGGTTTAATTTTTGTGCCTGTGCCTAAATAAAGAACTTGAGTTTAACATTCTCTGGTGGGCTGTAGTGTCTGTAATAGTTTAAGACTATAAGTGAGGCAAAGTAAAAGGAAGAGATTGCCTCTGTTATTAGAGAATCAAAGATAATTGAAAGATACAGAAAATGTAGAATAGTTTCTGCTACTTTTACTTTAATTCTTAAAAAAAAAAAAATAAAAAAAATTTAAAAAGCAACCACCAATGGAAATATATTTTAAAAATGAGCAGGAAAAGATTTGCCTAAATTTTCGGATTTTTGACTAAAATATTTTGATTTTTTTTACCTGAAATAGTATTTCTAGTTTGTGAGCTGGAAACAAATGTTTGTTTCGGGCAATATCAATCCGCTTCATATTTTGAGAGTGTTATGGAAATTATAGTTCTTAGACTCTAACAGTCTCCTTCTTCCCTTGCTTGTAGTTTACAGTTAGACCACTTCTCTCATAGTCAGCAGTGGCCACTCCCTAGCAATGAATTATTATAATACTCAAGAGAGAATTTGTAAATTCCCCTACTGGCAAAATGCCCTTGTTGCTGGGCTTTGTGTAGGAATTCTTTCTTTTTTGCAATGCTGGGAAAGGATTTCCTTTCCTTTCTTTTCCTGTGGTAAGTCTGCAAAACTACTTGCTCGTTCGCCTGAACTTCCCTGTCCCTCTTTGCAGAAAGATCCTTCTTTGTCTTGCAAGGTACTGTGTATTTTTTGTGGTCCCCTTGTATCCCTGAAATCTAAAATCACCTTTCTTTTGTACTGAAGCACATGTAAGGGATACTGCGTGTGGATGTTTTGGATGTGTAACTATACTGATCTCAGAGGTGTCATCCAAACTTGCAGCCATTTATTGGCTAAACAGGAGAAACTGGCTCCTGTAAATGGTGAATGAAACTGAGACTATTAACCTTCCTGGAACCAAGTCCATGGTTACAGAATGCGTGCAGCCTGATGGAGATGAGAAAGACAGAAAGGATGCCTGAGCAAAATCAGAGGCATTTATTTAGTTGCAGTCATGATGAAAACAGAGCCAAAATCAGTCACTGCAAACCCAGACAACTTCAGACTAGCGTTCTGATTCCAGCCAGTTTCTAAAAATAACATGAAAGCTGTGGTGAAAACTGATAAAAGCTTGGAAATACCAAGCTACAGCTGGTCACCGGGCTTGGTTCACTGCTGTATTAAAATCCCTTTAAACATCTTTGGCAGGGCACAGGGGCTTTAAAGTGAGTTTGAATTATATGGTTAAATGCTTGCAGGTGATTTATCATAGCTTGTATTGCTGTACAGGGTTATGAAATATATATTTTCTAGTCCTGTTTTCCTGAGTTGTGCAGGTCTAAGGAACTCGTGTTTGCAGGATAGCTGCAGCTGGAACACACAGAATGAAGCATGCTGTGGGGGGCTCAAGCTTGAAACAAAAGCTCAAGCTTGAAACAAAAGCTCAAGCTTCTCAATGTAGAAGGTTGCAATATACGAAATTATATCTATATTTGCATGGAATTGTTTGAATTAATTACAAATTAAAATGTTAATAAAAAATTCAGACCTCATTCTATGTAGGTTTCTTAATTTGGCAACAGTAATTGTACATATACAAGTGAAATTCGACACATATACTCGTCAGAGAGCACTTTTCAAAAGTTGATAAAAGCCTAAATTGCACTCTATAAATGCCACCTAATTAAATGATTTTGCCTTAGTTTTAATATGATTAGGTAAATTGCCCAGGCAATATTTTTCTCTGAGTTCCGCCTAATCCAACTGAATCTGTTTTAAATAGCTATAATTGGTGATTTTCTAGATCAAGGGTCATACTGAGATCAATGACAGTTACTTGTGTATATTGATTACTAACCATGCCTATGAAAATACCATTTGTTACCTCAGGAATTATAGTAGAATGAACAAGCTAACTCCAAACTGAAAGGGGATCAATGTGTTGCATGTAGATTAAAAGAAGCATGTTACCTGAGAGAGCATCAATTTTTCATGGACTGTGGACGAAACACAAAAGAAAAAGATATTCTGCAGGTCACACACTTAATTACTGAGGCCTTGTATTATTTTCCTTTAGCCTAAGAGTGAACTAAGTTCATGTTTTTCAGTCACAGAGAAGGGGGAAATTCTCTAAGCCATGCTGGAATACATGAGGGCATATCCATCAAAAGTGAGGATATGTGCAGTGGTATTACAATCATACTCAGTGGTTTAGAAACAGAGACAAGTGTAACATGTTATAATAAGTACTCCTAGGCAGACCAGGGATGGACACCTTATGCCCATAAACATCCCAAATATGTCCAGGCCTCCAGGAGAAGCTCACTTCTTCCTTTTTCCTCAGACATGTGAAGTTAGAAGTAAAGTATAAATTTGAAAAAGTACACCTAATTAAAAAAGTGTAATATATTGGAATAATAATCACAAACATTCTTCCTTGCAAGCACATATTTCAGTCTATTTCTTCCCTTATTCTGTGCTTAACACCAAGGTGAATTGGCAGATCATGGCAGATTAGTTTTTTGCTGTAAATGTGCAATGGAAGAAAGATTTAATCCACATCTCAGCAGCACTTTCTGCAGTTTAAGGAAGGCTAAGGTGTTCTACAAGGGAAATGGATGTGAAGGACAAAGTCCATAATGTGCAGAGCTGCTGTGCTAAAGTGCAGAGCAACCCAGGGCAGAGGAAATGAGTTTGCCAAGCAGAGGAGCGAGAGATATCCACGAGCCATGATGGAGGATCCTCAGTGTCTGCAGACAGGTCCATGCTGCCAGCTGGCTCCGGGCAGTCACAGGGAAAGCCCCTGCTTGCTCCATAACAAAGGGGAGACAAGGAAGGAGTGACCTCATATACCTAGAGAGTGATCTGATGGAAACTTCCTAAAGCCAAATTCCATAGTGTTTTGGGACTATGACCTTCTGGCTGTCTCAACTGTCCTTTCTGGTGCACAGGTGGCAAGCTCCTGTGTGTTAGGCTGTGTTACTAGAGCAGGAGATGATAATTCTTCCTTCTTTTATGACACTAATAAAGGTACTAGTCTACAGGGACTTAGCTCATCCCTGATAATCATAATTCCCTGATGAACTCCAGACCTACCTAGTGGGATCTGTAGTAAGTTACTCAAGTCAAAAGTAACACAATTTGTATATGGTGCTCTAATCTTGAGGAAAAACAATTCAAAAAAGAAAAAAATCAAAGAAATCATGAACTCGGGGTCTAACTCTTAGCCTGTTTTTAATTATTTTTCTATCTGATCCTATGATATTTCTGTAGCATTTCTTTCACACTGAGTTGTTATGAAATGTATGGAATACAGCGGCAAAAGATCTGTTTTCTTATTTTTGCATGAGTATTCAATTATTTTCCCCCTCCAAACAGAAAATGGGAAGGGAAGAGAAGGGAAGGGAAAACTTTCCAGAGTGAATTAAGAAATATTGACTGTTCTCTGAGCCTAAAGTACAAGATAAAATAAGAAAATCTTTTATTGATTCCACATTATTATTATTTTCTCCTGTGATGCTGTAACCCCACTTGGGGTATTTAAATTAATTTGGAAATTTGGCAATGAAAAGTGAAATTATAGGTGCTATTAAAATCAGGTTAAATTACATAGTTTTCAGTCATATAGCATGAAGGATTTCCACTCTACAAGCTGACATAATCCTAAACAGCCTTTACCTCTTCTCAGATTTTCTTTTCACAGTGAGACAATAAATACAGGAAAAAAAAATTACAGGTTTTCTATTTTATTAGGGAAGACTATCATGTAGACACAGAGTTTCCAGATTATTCACTACCACTTCAAATAAACAATCTTCCACAGTGTTACTTCCCTAAAATAATTTTGGATGGATGTAACCAGTCAACTGCATTCGTCCATTGATAAAAAAGCATGAAAAGTTGAAAACTCGAATACTACTGTGGTTGAGAGAACTTCTAGCAGAAAGTAAACAAGCTAACTCCAATGTTAATCTTTTATTTGTTTTTAAAAATTGAAGAAAGTCATAAAAACAACTCACAAAGAGGAATTTGGCATCTGGGCAAAGTGAAGGAGTGAGATCCTCATCAGAAAAGAAAGGAGTGTTGATATTAGCCAGCTAAACTGGATTCGTGCTGATTTATGTTTCTGCTGCTGTTGTTTTTCCTTTGCTTCCAAGCATTAGACAAATGCTAGCTTTCTGTTTTGTTTCAAGCAAGATGATTAAATGTAGACACCAGCTAGCTTGCTAAAGGAAAGATTGTCTCAGACAATTAGCACCCTTATTATATGGTTGAGATTTTAAATCAAAATTTAAAATAAGACTGTCACGCTATTGTACATGAACCACAGGGCAATTTTTACATGTACAAACACTGATTAGCATTTCTCTTCAATTTGTTAATTTAATTAGGTATTTTCAGATATTTTAAATATTGTTTGAGCAGAAGTCCTGTATTTAAAGCTTTCATGTGAAGGTCATATGGGCAAATCATGTTTTGCCAGGTGGACTGTCTACAGTGTTCAGAGTCTTGATAAAAAACAGCTGCAATGGTCTGATACTGGTTAAGATTCAAAAATCAGACTGTGCAAACAAATATATCTTGGCCCTAGATACTTGCCACATCTGCCAACAATTAGTTATATATCAGGACTAGAAAGGGGCACAGAATAAACAAGATCTGATTTCAGAATAAGCAAATAAACAAGGAGCTCTGCATCATTATTCATCAAGTGGATGTGGAATTACCTAAGTTGCAGGCTTAGGTTCACAGCTGTCAATCCTTGAGGTTTAGCTGAAAGTATTAGGTAACAGAAGATCTGATTGACAAATACTTTGCAGATGCTCTGGGGGCACATTATCTCACCTGCTTGCTGGCTCCAGAGTGCCACCCAAACACTCAGCCAGGCTGCTCCTGGGAGAGAGATGCTGGGGGCCAACTGGCCTTGGGATGAGAAAGAGCCACTTTTAAAGAACTTCTTATGATGATTGTTAGGGATTCTACAAATAGTGGGGGCATTATGCCAGTACTGTTGTAAGATATCTGTCTGTTCAGAATTAGACGAGAACCTAAAACAAATGAATACTTACATTTTGAAGCCGAAAGGTGTTTTTTAAACTGAGTGTTTTATGAGGAGGGAAGGAGGGAGGGAAGCTGAAACTCAGTGAAAATATTGATGTTTCCTGGCTTGCAAAGTTAGGTTGCTGTGTAAAGAAACCATGAATCCTGATTCCCATCTTGCAGGCAAAAAATTCCAAATTATGAAGATATTCCAAAATATTTTAATTGGTTGCTGGAGAGCATGAAAATGAAATAATGTTGAGTTTATGTAACAAAGAAGCATTTAAGGACAATAAAATTGACAAATAATTGGCTATGTTTACTATCTAGACAAAGCAAGGCTTTCTGATACTGTGTTTCACTTGAAAGACTGTAATCAATTAAAATCAAAGCAGGAAAGGATTGTTATTACCTGCATGTAACGTGGGATATGATATAATGACTTTCATTCAAACTCCAAGTCATTAAAACTCTCTAACTGGTGACCAGGGAGGACTTCAGATTCAGGTCCAACAGCAGCAAAATATGAATAAAAGCTATAGCTTAATTGAATCAGTGATTCTAAACCTTAATACACAAATGGCATGAGAAAATCAGGAATGTGGAAAAATAAGTTTTCAATCCAGTATATTATATTTTATTTGAATAATTAAGCTCAGCTGTGCTGGAGAAAACACAGTAAGACTCTGCACATTATCAGATCTCTCTGATACCCCAGCTTTATTCTCTCTAGTGAGTCCTCTGATGGCTGGCAACAAGCAGTAACCTGCTAACAAAAAAAGACTGAGCAACTACTCCCTTGCACAATGCAAATCCTGTAGTGGACCAGGACCAGAGCTCAATTATGCCACAGTAAATCAATAATACATATTCTTGTGATGCTTGATCTGAATGGCATATGAAAAAAGGCTTTTTTTTGTGTCCATGGAATCGGAATTAATAAGCATGCTTTTTCACTCCTAGATTGATAATGGTTATATAATCAGACATTCCATTGAAATCAGCTTCAAGATTTCAGCTGATTCTGGCCAATTTTCAGTCAGGCTTGCAGACAGCAAACAGGCAGAGGTACATAATAGTATAAGTTATTTTTCCTAAGCTTTGGGGAAATCAATTTTTGTTCAGAGTATTTATGAATTAGGACACAGGCCTTAAAGGGACCTCAAAATTATTTTCTGTCCCTTTGTACAATGTTGGAGTGACTGCAGAATTTCATAATGACCCATTTAGGTTTTGTGGGATAACCAGGCTTAAGGGTTGCAGTCATTTTGCTTTCTCATGAATTAGAAAGAAGAACATGTCCAGGTCAATAATACTGCAGTCATGTCCAAAAGGAAAACTAAGAGCTTTCCTCAGGAACAGAAATTTCAGAGAGGAGAGTAAGATACCTCTCCTCCACAACCTCAGATAGCTGTATTCAAATTTCAGAGCTCACAAGAAGATGAAATAGAATAAAACTCGAATTCTAATAATACCTTACATTGCCTTAAAAACTCACATATATACAACGGAATATTTTGTCTGTGTTAATTAAAAACTCTTTTCATCTTATTAACTATACTTAACCAAACCAGCTGAAAGTTGCTTAAAAATGTGAAATTGGAAAGGAACTCATTAAAAAGTGAATTAGCATTTCACTGATTTGAGTTTAATATGATTGCATTTACACAGTACAGAAAAATTACCACTTTATTAGAAGTCATTTGTATACTTAACTGCTGTATGAGTTCACCTTTGATGTAGTAGAATATTATTTGTATTAACTGTTAAGTATTATAAGGCAATTAGTCTTGCTCTGTTCTGCTTCTAAATAGTGAGTTATCAGATGAACCTGATATGATGCAAGTCTTATAATTTATGGCCCAAAAATCTTCATTAATCTATTGGGATATGTCTCTGTAGTGGCTTGTCATTATTCCAGAGAAATGATTACTTAGGAAAAGTCTTGCAAAGCTAGTGCTGATATGAAAGGACCCTAAAGCCTAGTTTTCCTCTTTGACCAGTCCAAGAATCTGGATAATATCTGCAAGAAACTTGGCATCGTGTTTCTTCTAGGAAAAACATTGTGCCTGAGTAACAGTGTGCACATAAGCTGTCCCATAACTTGAATGCTCCAAGGAAGTTCCTTTCTGAATTTAGTGTCCTAAAATAAAAGTACAGTAGGAAAAAGAAGAGTATAAATATATTTTTCATATATCCAGAGGATATGTGATCAGCTTTGTGTTCTATTCCTTCCTGATTCTTGAAAATGTAGAAATATATTTCTAAACCACATTTCAAAGTCAACTCTTCTCTTATTCAGGTTTTCAAGTGTTGTCAGAGCAAAGTGCTTCAGAGTCATGTAAATGTGCCTTTTAAAGTGAAGCCAGAATTCTCCCTTGAGTTCTGCCATATTTCATTTCAAGGCCACAGCATCTTTCTTTACATTCAAAGTGAAGAAGGAAGGAAGGAAGGAAGGAAGGAGAGGTAATGAAAGAGGGAGGGAAAATGAAGAGGAAGAGGGAAGGAGGAAAAAAAAGAACATTTCACAATACTTTTACCCTTTGAACCACGCAGGAAAGGTTGAACAGATCAAGCACATTCTCTTCTGGTACTATCTGTCTAAAAATTCATATTATAATCAATGACAAAGTGCTCATTTAGAAATGTTGTATTCTTTTCTCTTTGAACAGTACTGCAGTCTCTCTAAAGGATATTCCCTTCATGTCCATGGTTAAGAACTTTGGAAGGTGCTCTACGGTGAATGCTGATTTTAAGTGACGTTCATACAGAAGAGCATGCTTCCTAAATAATCTTTCAAATGTCTTTTTTATCCTTAATTTTCAAGGGGTTGAAACACTAGAAGCTGATCTCCATGCTCATTCACTTTTTGTTTCCCTTAGAATTTAATCTAAATGTTGCCAGGTTTCATTTGCACCATATTAATTTTACCATATGCCTACTTTATAAGGAAACATGACAGGGAATCATAACTTATTCCCACAAGTTGTTCAAAAAATTGAATTTTTAAAAGCTTTCAATCCTTAGCAATGTTTAGTCAGTTTCAGAAAGACAATTTATAAAAGAAAATCTCAAAATTTTTCTTTTAATCAGAGCCAACATTTTTTTTTTAATATCTAAGAGCTATATTTTAATAATGTAGAAGCATGATCAGTTGCAACTGCCACCATATTCTGCATTTCAATGAAGTTTGGTGTTGTTTTAAACAGTGTTTTTGTCCCAGTCCTGCAAGGAAAAAAGAAAGCACTAGGAATATTATCTAACTAGACAAGTCTATTGGTCTATCTGGGTGCATATAGCTCATATGTCTCCAAGGAACCCTTTCAGATTTTTAAAAGGAGGTAAAAATCCCAAATTTCTATTACCATTTTTTCTCAGTTTTGAAACAGTTGGTAAGTTTGTGTACGTCTGTGTACATTAGTCAGTTATGGATCCATACTTGTGTAAAATAATAAGTTCATTAAGGACAGCTGAATTGAAAAGGTATACACACTTAATTTTTAAAACCCTCTTTTGTTTACATGATTGATGTGAATGAATTCACTGGATCTTTCATGATCCCTTAAGACCTCAGTTACCAGGGCTTGCAAGCCTTTGCTTGTAGAACGAGACCTTTCTTTCTAAAGGGAAAAGCAGAATCACTCAGATAACTTGCCATATTCCTAGAGGAGACTGTAAGTATCAGGATGGACTTTTATCTTTGAATTTTGTCTTAGGATGGAGAGCGCCAGCATGCAAAGTAGATCACCAGTTGTGTTCACAGGGAATTGTATTGTCTGAAAGATGGCTTGCTGCCTTCTGCTGCAAGAGACCATTGATGGAAAGCAGCTCTTTTCCCTGGCTCTTATGGAATCACAAAGCCTGTGGAGTTACTGTGCACTCCATTTTATGGCAAGTTCAAACATGAGGTTTAACATGAGGCACAAATTTCAGGTAACAATAAATGGGATGCATGTATATGTATATGTATATGTATATGTATATGTATATGTATATGTATATGTATATGTATATGTATATGTATATGTATATGTATATGTATATGTATATGTATATGTATATGTATATGTATATGTATATGTATATGTATATCCATATCCATATCCATATCTATATCCATATCCATATCTACATCTATATCTATCTCTATTAGAGTAAAAATTTCAATAGCCATCAGTGGTGAGTATTCTGAGGAGGAAGAGTAACTAAGTCAAAGGCATATTCCTTCAGTAGTGAGATATGCTGCAGAAGAAGCAAATGCTCATGTCTTCCTATGAGTTTCTCTCTTTGCACACTATCAAGCACAATAAGGAAAAATCTCTGTGGAAAGAATAAAAAGCTTGCAACCCCCACACCTTTCTTTCCTGCCCAAACCATTTTTTACTATTTAAATATGGAAAAGGAAAACTCTGAATACATTATAAAAGAAGGTGATGAAAAAAGATTAATAAAATGTGTGTCATTTTTGCATTCATGTCTTCTATTACAGAGGGATCTGTAAAGACTGTAGTGCACATTTCTGTTGTCTTTTCCCTAGACATAAAATAGTAAGGAAGGCATAGATTAGAACTAAACATATTTTGATTCTTGTCACTCGCATACAAATGTATTCTGATTACGTGGCACTACTTAGAGTGAATCTGTTACAGAGTTAACTTTAGTGTTTGTTACTGGTTTAGTGATAATAGAGGTGTGTTAAACAGAAATAAGTCAAGGTCATGGTTTTGGAGGATCATTCAAATTCATCAGACTGAGTCCATCTTCCAATACCATCTTTGCTTTGTACTAAAACTTTTCATTTCCAGACGACTTCTGTGAGAATTCTTATAGTGTTGCAGCAGTATACTCCTGTATGATATTCAGAACCCCTAAATAGGGAAATTATAGTACCTGTCAAATTGATGTTCAAACACCACTGTGCTTCTGTGGGATAGTTTTCATTTATTTTGTTAATTTTTGATTCCAAAGGGAAAGACATGTTTGTATCAAGTTGTGTTAAAGATATTTATTATCACAGTATGTTAGGTAAAACAGCCATAGTGCATAAAGACGGATTATTGGCTGAATAGTTTGCAATCAATTTACAGTCTCAAAATGAAACTTTTCTCTCTTTTCAATTCTTTGTAAAGACATTTGTAATAACCTTGTTTTCTGAAAAGCATATGCCAACAATTGCTAGTGTGATAATGTATTATTAATGTAACTAAGCTCAAAACCAGGCACATGTTTAATTCTTTCTTCCGTTGTGGGCTGCTTTGTCTAGAACGTGGATGGGGGCCGTCTGCTACATCTGTGCACAACCAGCACTCTGAAACTGCCTGCTTCGCTTTGCAAGCCTCATGTCTCTTTCATCTTAGCTGGGCTGGAGGTAAAAATTTTTGCTGATTGGTGCTTGGGCAGAGAATGACTGCATGTCACCAAAGTGTGCTGAATAAATAGTAATAGGGGATAATCTAAGTTCATTGCTTACTCTCCTGGTTCTGAATTTGCTTTGCTTGTTCTGGACATATCAACTCCTCCATGTTGGAATTCAGATGCAGGAGGTTTGATACTGCTCTTCAATTGCATTAGCACAAGTATGGAGTCATTTGATAGATATGGAGCTTTACTCTATAGACAGAGGATATTTAATTCTGTTTAATTCTTTTATTCTTCTAAAAGACATTAATAAGACTTCACATTTGAAAATTATACAAAATTAAAAGATGTTTGTAAGGACACAAAAATAACATAAGGTCTGAGAATTTGTTAAAATGTAGTAAAAATAAGTTCACATATGTGGGGTCCAAAGCAGAAAAAAACAAAATAACACATTATGAGATGAAGATGATATGAACAGGAGGTATTCACCAGGAAGATAATACTTGAAAAGTGAATGGATCACAAGGACCTATTCTCTGACATTACAGCATACTGGTTGAACTTACAACATGGTACAATGGAAAAACATCCTAAGAGTAGTTGTTTCAGTGAAACTGATTTTGATAGCAGAAAATTCTATTTGCCCTTTTGCACCTCCAGAATATCTTGTGAAAAAGTCACTGTCTCTTGTTAAGTATTTTATTCTATCCCAATTAAAACCTGAGATTTTCCACAAAAGAGGAACTTTTTAGTACTTTACATACAAAAAAGAATAGAACATGTATGCTTGTTCTTCCTGCCAGCTTGTATGGCAAATGCTCTTTTGAGAATTTTTAACTGCTTTGTTTGTTTAAGTAATAAAGGTTTTATCAAGGATTGCTTGAAGATGAAAGTATTAGTTTACCACTAAGTCCAGCCAGAATCAGGAATAACCAGACTGTTTTAACCTTAATAACTTGCTGTTCTGAATGTAACATTCAACATGCAGCTGGCCCAGCATTATTCATCTGTAGTCTCTGTTTAGTATCCACCAAACCTTATAGATGACCTTCTAGTATAGATTTACCTATTTGATTTCTTTTTTTCAATCCTAATAGGTAAAATGGTCTTGTGAATTGATTTTGTTTGGCCAGAACTGATGTCATTTACAGCTGCAATCAGATGAGATTTTTCCTGACAGAAGACAAAATAAATACTTCCCTTTGACATGATTCATTTGGGACTGCAGTGGAGAAGCAGAAATTAGGTAAGCAATGAAAAATGTCAAGCTGTTTCAAACACTGGAGTCTATGAAAGTAATGATCAAAATAAGGTCTCTGTATTATCTAATCTTAAAAAGAATTGCATTTGCATGCACTGGAGCTTGAGGATCATAGATATTAAGATGGAAGCAGGAATGAGTATGCCTGGAGATCATGCCAAGCATCTGAACTTTTAACTCTCGTGATTTTTGATTGTGGAATACTTTCTCTGAAAGTGATACTTCAAGGATTTGCATCAGAAGTCCTAAAGAGACAAAATGATTGTCTCTTTAACTAAATCCAGCTTATTTCTCCTCCTATAGGCATTAATTCTGATTATATTCTTATGTGTCCTGTCAAGAATGCAGTTATTTGTGAGGTGTCTGTGGGTGCTGTGTACTCCAGTTTGAACACGCTCTGGGCAATACTTCTAGAGTATTAAAGAGTACTCTGGGGAAAAAAAAAAAAAAAAAGAATTAAACACTCAAACCCCCACATTTTCAACCTTTTAATTCTTCATCAGTACAAATGAAAATGTCTGTCACATCTGTCATGACTCATGTACTCCTTTATTTTTAAAATGGTATGTGACTTCTGACATTGTGGCACTTCTGTACTGCTATGTGTGGGTAGATGGAAGAGAAATTTAATCACCTTAACTGAGTTTTATCTGTTAGCTTTTGATGAGACTTTCTTCTCCTCCATTGTGAATGCAGGGACAAATGAGAAATCTTGACCAGGTTTTAGTTGTCCACAGTCCCACAACATAATGAATCCCAGCTGCTCCCAAAGGAGCAGTTCCTGTGTGTGCAGATATTCTGAAGAGCAGGGCAAGTGTTTTTAATCCCGCAGGCTTAGGTTTTTCTCTCACTGCTGAAAGGCAGAGAAGAATGTGTTATGTATGGAGCTGTTGAGTAACTACTCTGAATACATCATGGTTTTAAACACAAAAGTGCTTTCCATACATGGAAGAAAACACACAAGCTCACAGAATGAGGCCTTCCTGACTGTGTTGTGGAACCTGCTTGTGTAGCTCAGCACAGCTATGAATGATGCACTTTGGCAAATCAGACCTTCATAAAGTGACTCAAAGCGAGCAATGATGCATGAATGGATCAGTGGCATGTACTGGCATAGTTGCCATATGTTAGTGGGTACACAGGGATATGTTACCCCTAGACAAATTGTTTGTATGTCTAGGAACTTCATCTTTCATTTGAACTCTGACCTCTATCTGAAACTAAGATCAGAACTGAGGTCCCAATTCCTAATAAATATAGAATATTTTTGGTTTTGTTTTCTTTCTTGTTTCCTTGAACTGTAATATGAGGTATTACTTATCCTTCAGATGGGTCAATGAAAAGACAGGTGATAATTTCCCTGGACCAATAAATTACCTAATTTAGGCCCCAATTTGAAGCTAATTGAAAGGTCAAATCTTATTTTTTTTATATTAGTATAACTTTAATGACTGTAGTGGAGTGATTCCTAATTTAAATGAGAAAAGAATGAAGCAAACAGTTCTGTCAGAGGAAACAGGTTTGAACATCTTGTCTTGTAAGCCACTTCCTCTATTCTGAGTTGTCTGCCTTCACTGACTTCTAAACTTCTTGCCTTTACTCTAAGTCCTTCTTTAAACAGTCAGTTTTGAGAAGAAAGATTGATCCAGACTTTCTTAACAGGTTCCCACTACTTACATGGAATTGATTTGCATTATCACATACCAGGACAGAAAAATACGTAAGTTGGTAGTTGTTAAGGGAGCAAAGCACGAAGTTTAAAATATTGTTGCTAAACTACTTGCAGGTGACCTCCAGAGGACAGGAACAACCAATTTAAGAAAGAGTACATGCAGTACAGTAGTTATCTTACTGAATATAAAGCTTTTTACTACAACACATTATTCCTTTTTATTTAATTTCCAGTTTATTAAACAGCCTTAATTCCATTGGAGGTGACCTCCTGCTGGCAAAATGGTGAAACCACTGCATTTGTACATGGAAATTCATGTTTAAGGTTAGAAGAAAGAATTATTTCCATCAATACTAAAAACCACAGCCACTGAAGATGTTGGGATCTTCATAAAAATCATGTCTTATACTTTTTTGAGGGAAGTCATTTGACATCCATCTTCTTAGAAATCTCTTTAAAATTTCTGTATTAAATTATGTAATGATATGAACATATTTCAATTAGAATAAATGGCCCATATGTGAAGATTTGTGTACTGATAAACAACAGCATAATTCATCAATGAGAGAAAGTCAAAGTGTAATCACTGTGGGAAAGCATCAATGATAAAAAAACCCAAACTGATGGATGCTCCATTACTCCTTCCATTCTTGCAAAACTGCTCCTAGGTGTAAATATAAAACCATTGTCAACTTCAGTCCCAAATTAAGTATCTGAAACAGCTGGTGATACCTAGGTGTTGGAACCTGAGTTGAATTGAGTCAAAACAATCAGTAAAACCCATTGGCTGCAATAGCAGGCATCTATCAAGCTCACACAAGATCTTCTTTCTGTGAAGATCACAATTCAGTATCCTCATCAAGGCAAGGAATCCCAGTGAATGCCACCCTGATGTCAAAATTCAGAGAACACCTCTAGTGTGACTTTTACCAGCCCTGATTGTTACCATCAAACAATCCAGGATGTTTCAAAGAGCAGTAGATGCCTGCATGGTGGCAGCTGTGCTAAGTCCTTCCAAGGACACATCTATATCAGTGGGAGAGACTTACAGACTTATACAGAAAACCATTACACTCAGGTAATTGCAGCTTCAACTGAAAGTCACAAAACACTTTTCACCTGGTTGTTTGCAGATGGTTTTCAGGCTCACTCTAGGCCCAGGTATACTCTGGGCCTTGTGTTTGCAACTCATGGTAATAGAGAGAATATAATTTCTCTGCCACTTCTTAGCCACATTAGCATGCCAAAAAGTATTGATCAGGCTTTTAAAATTCCAAAGTTTGTTAGAAGCCATTGCCCTTTGCAGACTAAAAATATGGTACGTTATTTTCTGTTACTGACAATTCTGCATATTATTCAGACTTCCCAACAACTCCACAAAACTAGGGCTGAAAGTTTACCAAACAGCTTATGTACGTGTCTTATTTTGTTTGATTATTGGCTTCATATTATGCTGTGTGAAATCTGCCACATCATACTAAAGGGTTATGCTAAAAGCGGTATACATCTGCCGTCTTTCTGTTCATAGAAGTTCACTGTAGAAATCAATGGAATACCCTTTAAGACTCTTAAAATTTTTAACCTGTGGTCCCTGAAGATAACCACAGTTCTTCTTTGCCAAGTAGAAGAGTACAAAAATTCAGCTGGCTGGAAATTCATACCTCATTCATGTATGAATCCTGAAAGGATCCTTCCTTCTCTAAATATATCTGGTAAGTGGTCCCATGAAAAAGGGAACAATCCATTATTTTATTTCCTTTATTGAGAAAGAAAGAATTCCCTGAAGTGGAGTTAAGACTGTTTGTCACTTCAACCCCCATAGGGAGTCCGACAAAACTGAAAGCCAGCTACAACTTTTAATCAAAGAAAACCTGTACTTGAAAGAGCAAAACAAAAAAACAAAAACAACAACAAAAACAAACAAAAACAAAAACAAACAAACAAAAAAAAAAGGCAAACTGTGTCTACCTATAGCTATGGTTACACCAAGTCAGCCCCAAATTATATCAAGTTGAGTTTGGCATAACATCTGGAGAGATTTTAAAGGATATTAAATCAGAAACCTTCCTGAAAGTTTTCTACTATTTGTGTGGGGTCTCCATAAAAATTCCATGAAATGTTAAAAAACAAACAAATCAAACCAAACAAAACCCAATCAACCAACCAACCAAAAAACTCTTAACAAACAAAAAAATCGAACCAACCAAAACCAAACAACCAAATAACAAAATAACCCCACCCCCTAAAAAAAAACAAACAAAAAGAAAATAAAAAACAGAAAAAATGGGGAAAAAAGGAAAAAAAAAAGGTATTTACAGATGATAAAAAAACCCATAATTCTTTTTAATAAGCAAAGATTTGAGGGAAAAACTGTTTTAGGATTCAGAGGAAGAATTCATTTGGAGAAAAGAACTGGGTTTTTTTTTGGTTTAAAGTTTTCTAGGTTCTGTGAAGTACTTGGCTTTCTCTTTCTTATACAGTGGAAAATACAGTAAGTGTGTATTCATTCTAATTAGTATTGTTTGTCATAGAGGGTTATTTTTACACAAAATGTATTATTCAAAAAAACCCCAGACCCAGCAGTTTCTGAAACCTTCTCCAGTCATCAAATGTGGATGCGCAGATGATAGTACCAAATAACAACAGACATCTACTTTTTTTATGTTTTCATGGTACTTTGTACACCCAGGGTATGGTATATGGATCAGTTTTACCACTAATAACCTTGAAAAGATTATCAGGTGCTCCCTCTTAGTGTATACTTATTACTGATTTCAAGATTTGATAAAAATGTTCAAAAATAGATCTAGATACTGAAGACATAAATAAAACTTTCATTTAATAAAATGTCTTATGATAGGGCAATATTAAAAACATGGTAAAAATTTTAATCATGTATTTATCAGGTAAAGTTAGCCAAGAAAATATCAAGTTATGGCAAAGTAAGTTTGAAAAACCCATCTTATCTCTTTCATTTGTTATCCTAAGATTTATTCTTGGAATGCCTTATAGGTTCTGTTTGTTATTTATTTCCCAGTTTTTAAGCACCAAAAGAAATAAAATTTTGTCTTCTCTGAAAGAATTATAGTTATCCTTTATATCACATATTTTGTACTCTCAAATATTCTGTATTTTGATTGGATTGCCATTCCACCTTTGTCTGAAAGGTTATTGAGGCTGTCAACAGGAAAAGGACTAGAATTTCCAGCCAATCAAATTACGGAATACTTAAAAGGTCAAAGTAGTACAGCACACTAACATAATTCACAGAATATATGAGGCATTAAAACCCTAATACTTCATTCTCGTAACAAAGGTTGTAATGAGAGCAAGAAATGGCACAACATGAATTCATTCACGTGACTACGATTATAACAAGAACCTGAATTGCAATAAACTTAACCCATTCTTGCTGCTAAGCTAAGACTGTACCTTAGCTTTGTTTCAAGCTACCTTGAAAATCACTTGGAAGATAAATTTTAGGTAAGGTGCAGGGTAGTAAGTTTTGCTTATGCATCACCTCAAAGTAATTGTTAATCAGAATTTTTAATTTATTTTCTATGGCATATGCAAAAAAAGATCCAAACCAAACAAGAAATTATTACTGGATGATGCTTTGAAGTTTGATTGTTTGTTTGGCATGGAGTTTCTCGACATCACAGACGGGGGAATGTTACATATATTTCTATTTCGCTAGTATTAAACTGAAGTTGTGTTGTCTAACCAACTATTCCAAACAATAGCAATATAGAAATGCCACTCATAAATGCAGACATGGCAGACTATTTGTAGAGCAAAATTCATGTGTTGCACAGTTTCATGGAAATGAGACTGGCTTTTATAGGAGTCTTTACTATCTGTGTCATTGCAGTTATTAGAACAGGTAAAATCTTAACAAGTCTTTTTTTCCTGATAGAACATCCAGCATTAGATCACAAATCCTTTCAAGGTAAAGAAGACTGGCAATGACAAGCAGTCCAACACCTAACTTTCCAGCATTTTTTTGGGAGGGGGTGGAGGGGGGATCAAAATGTTAAAGCATTTTTATTTTACATTTCTTTTCTTCAGTGATATGTGTAGCATAATCCATTCTATCCAATCCTATCTACAGAGAGGAAATAAAAACAGATTTAACCCACAGACCTTTGGTTAACTTCTTCCTAAACTAAATATAAAATGTTACCTCATCTTGCTCAGATTAAAAGGGGAGAGGGGGAACTCCCCCCTTCACCAGACGTTCCCTTATTGAGAATCTCTTCTATATAAAAAGAAGAGTCTGCATATAAAAGACAATCCAGAGACATCTTTGAAGGTTCTCTTTCAAAGCGTCTCTACTTCCCTGAGCGTCTGGGGATTTCTGTTATTAATTGAAGTTAATTTTCTAGGATATCAGTTTGCCATGCACGTGGGAAAGATTGATAGCCTCTTCGATTCTCAAGAGTGTTGGAAATGACACTGTTCCATCACCGGGTGTCTTCACTTTTATCATCACAAATCAAATTATAAACATCGGGGCAACCTTGCTGGAATCTGGCTTCGGGAGATTTCCATAAGATTAATTAGGCGGCCAAAGCAAAGATGGTAAAATCTAAGGGCGGGGGGAGGGGGG
>VZRN01004857.1:1155060-1242560 GCA_013397935.1 Dasyornis broadbenti
GGGAAGGGGGGGGAGAGAGGCACCATTCATTCCTTGTAGAATGGGAAGTCAATTCAACAATGGGTAATTAGCGTGGGCCATGGATTCTCAAAGGCACTGAGGACACTGGACTCTTTCTCTCACTCTGATGTTTAGTGCGGTATTGTGGACCCCTCATTTAATTAGTGCACTTTGATACCCACAGGAGCTTGAAGCTCCAGGGCATGCTAAACACAGACTGACACCAGCAAGCTTCTGCCTCCTTCCAGTCTAATTAGAGACACAATGAGCTGCAAAGACAATGTTTTACTCCAAGATTTCTTCTGCAGATACCTCTGGCAGGAAACAATCGTTTATTTTGTGTCTATATTGGTATTCAGATTAAATTGTTAGCATGCAAAAGATGAGCTAAGGGCACATATCTATTAAAAATGCTTAGCAGAGTTCAGAAATGATGGGAGCAATTTGTGGGGGAAAAAAAGTGTTTTCCCCTTTGGAATTTTATTTTTTTTTGTTCTCTTATCTAATTAGAAGTAAATGACTTGAGTAAGAAAACCAAAATGGGCTGGACTCCAAAGCATCTCTTATGAAATGATTTTTACTGCTTTGCATTAATAGTTTCTACCTCTCAGAAAAGAGATTTTTAACTTAACTGTTTGCAAAAGTGAAAGGCAGAATAAGAAGGAAATAAAACAATGGCTACTTCTGTTACAATTGTCTATTGAAATGAACACCTACCTACTTTAACAGGACACTGTGCAGAGAAAATGTTACTCATATTTGCAGCTCTTTAGAGAAGAAACCCCAAAAAGTTTGTGGCAGTCATTTTGTGTGTGTGCTGTACAGGCATATAAAGTTACTTCTGATGGACAGTTCTATGCTTATTGGAAGAATATAAATATCCCAAGGGAAATTGCGTATTGAAAATTAATCTCAGCATATGCTAATCACTTGCATGTGCTGCTTAACAATAGATTGGAGAACCAGTACTCCTAAAAATTCAACTTCTTCTACATTTATAGTATCATTACTTTCCTCTTTCTCAGGTAATTAAAGAGAAACAGACCAATGTGCAACAACGTGTCGACTCTCAGACTGGAATGGTACTCTGCTGGTTAAATTATGGTAATCTGGACACTTACACAATGTAATAAGTGATTATAATGGGAGAGGGAATGGATGTGAAAACATAGGAAAATGCAAAAAAATATTTCTATTCAAGTTTTAGATCTATGAATCTAACCAATCGTGTACAGGTTGGACTTAGGAGCAGCAAGGCGAAGAGTCTTTCCTGTTTCCTGGTGTCGGGTGTAAGATCTTTCCTATTGCTTTTACCTGTCCTTCGGTGACCCCTTGCAGGCTGCTTCTACTGTCTAGGGATCACAAAAGGGTTACAGACATCCTGCTACCCTCCTGTATTCCTCTGCAGCTTCTGCTTCAATGAAAAGAGCCTTCAGCAGACCCACTAGCTGAAACCCAAGATGACCTAAGGCCCCATGTCTATTAAAATGTGCAGAGAATGGTGATGAATGCAGCTAAGTACAGCTGATACCTGTTTACTTCTCCAGGATGCCATATTTGGGGCAGTCCTGTTTAGTATCTTTATTAATGATCTGGACACAGGGATCAAACGGACTCTCAGTCAGTTTGCAGATGACACCAAGTTGGTGGGAGTGTTGACCTGCTGGAAGGGCAGGAAGGCACTCCAGAGGGATCTGGGCTGACTGGATTGATGGACTGAGGTCAGCTGTATGAGGTTCAGTAAGGCAAAGTACCAGGTCCTGCACTTGGGTCACAACAACCCCATGCAATGCTACAAGCTGGGAGATGAGTATCTGGAAAGCTGCCTGTTGGAAAAGGACCTGGGGTGCTGGTCAACAGCCAGGTGGACATTAGCCAGCACATGCCCAAGTGGCCAAGAAGATCAAAGGCATTGTATATTGTGTCAGAAATTGTGTGGACAGCAGGACCAGGGAAATGGTTGTCCCTCTGTATTCAGCTTTAGTGAGGCTGCACCTTGAATTTTGTGTTCACTTTTCAACACCTCTACAAGAAAGATGTTGTTTTGCCTGAACAAAAGGATGAGACCTTACCTCTTTCTACAACTACCTGAGAGGAGGTTATAGCAAGGTGGGTGTCAGTTCTCTTCTCCAAAGTAACAAGTGATATGGCAAGAGGAAATTGCCTCAAGCTGCACCAGGGAGATTTAGATTAGATATTAAGAAAAAAATCTTCACAGAAAGAGTTGTCAAGCAATGGAACAGGCTGCCCAGGGGAGTGGTGGAGTCCTCATCCCCAGGGGTATTTAAACATCATGTAGATGTGGCATTTAGGGACATATTTTAGTGGTGGACTTGGCCATATTAGGTTTATGGTTGGACTTGTTGATCTTAAAGGTCTCGTCCAACCTAAACAATCCTATGGTTCTATGATAAATATGTCATAAGGTCTAGCAGAACAGAAAAGCAGGCTCCAGGCCTGACCTAAAAATCCATGTCCAAATTTGGACAGATTTCTGAACAAAGGTTTCTCCTCTGTTGAAACTCCCATCCCAAACTCAGAAGCTATGATTATATTATTAAGTTAAATGTAAGGAACACAGTTGCTATAATCCAGACATAGATATGATTTTACCAATATATTTGATTAGTAAAGCTTATAATGCTTGCTTACTTTCACATATATTTAACCAAAATACCACAAGCAAGTTTGTGGTGACAAAATACTGAATAAGTTGGAAACCATATATCAAAATGGAATGCACAGAAATATGCCAGGAAAAGATTTAAGTAAGCTTGGTTTTATGGTAGTACCTGCTATATTAGGTCCAGTTCACAGACTTAAGTTGTGCTTGCTGTCACTCATGGAATTGTACGCTTTTGACTTTTGCCGCTTTTGACTTGCACTTTCCCAGGTATCTCCAGACACTTCCTTAGGACAAGCACAGGTCAGAGATTACCCCTAAAAGAGAGTATTACAAGCTTCATAACATGGCTAGCTTCTTCTCCATGCTAGAGTCCTCCAACACAACCCAAAAGTCTTTGCAATCTCCAAACTCTGACTTGTTCTAATCCCACACAGGAAGGTGTGCAAACAAGCAAACTGTTATAGACTTAAAACCTGCCATTCAGCCAGGCTGCAGAAGAGCATTCACATTATTGCATGAACTTTGAAATGAGGAAGACACTCCCCAGGTAACCAGCATGTCTTATGACTACGACCTTCAGTGACCCCAGAGTTGATCCAGAAGCTATGTAGTGGAAATGGAATCAGGGCACAGCTTGACCAAGGACCTGCAGCTGGGCCATGATCCCTGCTGTTTTCCCTTTCTGACTGAGCAAAGGAGAGGACAAGACATGAGCTGTCCATTACAAGCATTATGAAAAATTATTCCATTTCCTAGTGATGGCTACTGTCACTGTCATTTGACATTCCTTTTCTCATATGGAAACAATCCAATAGGATTGCTGTTGGACAAAGCTTAAATGTGTGTTACTTCTCCTTTAACAACTGTGCAACAGGCACATATTACAAAGGACCACCTGGACGGCTTACTTTTGTAGGAGGCTGTAATGAAGGATATAACCACATGAAAGTGTTAATTTTTCTTTGAGATATCATTTCAGTTTTCTTCTTTACTTGCAATCTCCTCTGGTACTCCTGCCCTAGAGAACTTGCCATTAGGGTGTGACTGATGAGGTTCCAAGGCCTTCCCTGAGGAGACTATACGGTGCTGCTGCCAGCTGTCCGGCTAATAGCCCATCATTTCACCAAAGACTAGAAAGGGTGGGTCAAGAAAAACTCTGAAGTGTGACATAGGTAGGAAAGAGCAAATGCAGTGCTCAGCATGAGATGGGGTCGATAGCTGACAGTAGTAAATCCTTCTGTACTCCAGAACCACAACTACAGTCATAGGGCTAATAGGCAACATCTAAATTTGGTTGGTTGTATTTTTTTAAAAACGAAATTTAATTTTACCACTTTGCTTTACATCTTTCAACAGAGAAAGAAATAGTAATGACTATATGCAGTGGATATCTTCTAGTAATAATCCTTTACTATAGCTAGACTTTAAAAGCAGGATCTGTTCTCCCCAAGGCTACTTATTCCCTATCTGAAACATTAAAGTAACTGCTGAATAATTAGCCATTGATACCTTGGAAATTAATGTTTAAAATGCGAGGAAAAAAATTGTACATTTTCTTCAAGAAAAAAATTCAAGCTGTAATGTGAAAATGCCTAATCCTTTAAAACATCCCCCACTTCCCAAGAAAACAAAAGAGGTGATATTATTACTATTTACCATATATACCAAGCTTTTTGTCATTTTTGGGTGCATTTCTGAAAGCTATAAGACAATTAATTAGGTGAACTCTAGGATTTCAATGTGTTATTGTTCACATGCTGGTTTTTTTTTGACACGATAACGTGCATGATATATAAAAATTACAAACAGGTAGAGGAGACTAGAAGCGAATGGAGCAACTGAGCAATAATTAGGTTTTAAATATTTAATATTGTTGAGAAATAATTAGGATTCAAAAGTGGACATAGGTATCAGTCAACAATGAAACCCAAGAAGCTTTCTTAGGTGCATGTGGGCTTTTCAGACATTCATTCCTGTGTAATTAAGGCTGTCATTCTGAATACACCTGTCTGAAAGTAAATCAATGGAATCATGTCTTCCTGAGTATGTACAGCTTCAGAGCCTTTGCTATTTCTTACTGGTTTGCACAGTCACAGGAAAATTAAAACAACATATATAGTAAGAATCTGTAAAATAACTACAAATTTCTGCTGCTGCTTCCTGGGAATAGAGTAAATTATCATGTGGGGCCTGAAATGAGTAGCCATAGTTGGAAATTGGAATTTCATAAATTGGCCTTTTCACTAGAGAAAATCTTCATGTTACTGCATTCTCTGTGTCTATTAGTAAAAGACAGCTCTGAGAACTTCAGTTCCTAATCAGACCAATATCCCAGGAACAGGGTTCTGGGTATTTCAGTAACTTGCCCTCACCAGCAGTAGCTGGAATTCTGGGAGGAAAAAGACCTTCTGATCAGTTTGTACCACCATGTCTCTTTGACAGGTGGTTCCTTGATACATGGTTGTCCAATATGACTAAGTAGGCTACAGTCAGTAACTGGTTCATTTTCAAGATATGATCAAAGATGAAAAGGTCCAAAATCCAGGAAACCCTCAATTACATCAAAATGTTTAAAATAATATATGAAGAAAACCTGACTGACTTATACTACAGGGTTGCTGCATTGTTTTAGATAATAGTAAATGAATTTCCAAAGAGAAGTATCAGCAATAAGAACCAGAGAAATTTGAGGAAAAGGGTCTTACGCTCCTCTTGCTTCTTCCTTATTGTCTCCCTTCTTTTCATTTGAATATTTTCTCTGCCACCCCTCTATCTGCTCCTTTTGTTTAGAAATTCATCTCATTCCCTCTTGAATTCCATGATGCTTCTTGCTTCAGGGGCCCTTTATAGTAATTTATTCCATATACTTCTAATCCTTCTGTGTAAAACAGTTATGCCTTAGCATTTCTTTTCTTGTTCCCAACTTTCTAATTTTTAGATCATGTCTTCTAACTTCTGTGGTCTTGCAAGTGTAAAGAGCCTGCTTGGATCAATTTTATCAGTCCTCTTCATAATTTTTGAAACTTCAATTGAGTTACATGAAGTCTCTTCTTTTCCACTGAGAATATGCTCAACTTTCTCAGTTCTTCCTTATAACTTAAATCGCTGATATCTGGTATCATTTGTATAACTGCTCTACCCTGCTCCCCTGAAGAGCAATTAAACTTTTACAAAGATACAGAGGCCAGCACTGTATAAATTACTCAAGGTAAGGATATGAAAGTTAAAAATTACTCTTAAATAAAAATAATTCTGATTCTCTTTATTTAGATGGAGGTTCCTCTAGCAACACTGTTCAAATTCCAATTCAATTCACTATATTTTTAATTTCAGTTACATAATGGAATGAAAATTGATTTAAAATTATTTGCTATGTATAATAGGCAAATTGAAGGAGGAGGAATATTTTTGTGCTATAAAGATGTTATAACAAGGAAGAGGAAGGAAAAATTGGAAAACAAAAAAGTTATGACCCAATTGCACTCAACTGTAAGGGCTCATATACCTTTCTTCCCCTTCCAGGGGTCAAAGAATCACATAAATAGTTCTAGTAGTGAAAATTAAAAAAGCCTCCAAATTACAAAACCTTGGAAAGAGCACATTTCCAGAGCCTGACACTGTCTGTACCTCATCCTGGTTGTCCAGTGCATTTCACCTTAGGTATAGAGAAAAATACTTGTGCTCAAACCTGGCTATAGTCACTGCACTGTCTCACACACCTTTCTCTTAGTAAGCACAGGTAATATCTTTACCAGTAAGCACATTTTTTCTTCTCTCTTTATCTTTGAGGATTAGATTTGCTTGCAGCTATCCTTATTTTACTGTGCTGAGTACATGTCATTTGTGACAGAGGCTGAAACTTTTAGTTAGCATAGTGGCACACTTACAAGTTTCTTATTTTTTGAATATAAATATAAGTATCTCTCTTTAACTAACCCCACATACTACAGTGCTGTCCCAAAGTACGAGATACATTTCAAATATGCTCATTGATACTTTTTTCATAAGTTAAAATTGTTTCTATCTTTCTCAATCACCTTTACTAATCACCATTTTCTACAAAATAAAATACTTATTTTTCAAAGCCCTTCATTGACTGACATATCTTTAGAACACTGGAGGGGCCTTAGAGCACTGCACTCAAAAATATTCTGGAAGCATATGCTCTTTACTGGTTTCATATTTATGGGAGATAAAGGAAACTAATCTTTAAATGTCCTCCCCATATGCCTGGGAAATGTTTCAGTACAAATAGCAAGACACCGACAAGCTAACACTGTAGTACTGTGTATATTGCTGCTGTTCTGACCCCTCACCTGGCTCATTGAGAAATTTTTTAAGAAATGTCCTGAACAAGTAATAGCATTGGCATTGATGTCTTGCACCATCCCCAAATATGGGATGTTTTCTATTAGCCGGTGTTGTGTTTTTACATCTCTGCCATCTATTAGGCCAGATTTTATGCTGCAGTAAGTCAGTTTATCTCCAGGATTGCAGAAAGGTGTTTGTCATATACAACTTTTGAGGATCTTTGCCTCTACATAATTCATATCTTGTCCAGGTGTTTAGGTACATAAACTACACAACTGAGAGGGGTGGTGATCTGCCTTGTAGTGGAATCTGGGCCAGAATCTGGGGCCTCTTTGATTCAATCCTGTGAAGAAAGAATTGTGGTGATAATCCCAGAGAGGTAAAATGCTATCTAACAGAAGAATTCTCCAGAGAAGAGTGAAAAGCTTTGCAAAATATTTCCCTTGTACATCTCAACATTTCCCAAATTAGCTGTTATTTTAAAGTAGGAGAAACTCACTATAACCTGTTTCAGGAAACTAAGATATTTGTGGTAGGATGATGGTGATAGTATTTCTGTATCAACCACATTCTTCTTTCTCATATATGCAGTTCCATCTTCTGTATTTCTGTAATAAGTGATCTAGCTTCTTAATTAGTTGCAAATCATCTATTACACACAAATTCACATGGCTACATTACAAATTTCCTCATTCCTCCCAGAAATCATCACTAGTTTTTCACCCTACACTTGCCACTCTGTCTCAGAGTACATAAACCAAGAATTTTTCGTCCTTTATGCCACCGATACCTACCATCAGAGACAACACTCTCTGTCATATGGCATATTCTAAATCTGTTCTGTTACAGTAACTGTAAGTGTATTTCTGGTAGAAAAGTCAGGATAAGAAAGAGTGCACATAAAAAAGTATATTTTCTAATATGTCTCCATTTGCTGGGCTGTTCTTCCTCACTGTTGTCCACTCACCTTTCTGCGATTAGATGTGCTCTATCAGTCAAAATTTGGCACTCTGCAGAGTCCCATTCATGCTGCACATTTCCCTTGCCAGTTACTTTAACTCTGTCTCTTTACATATCTCACTTATCTTTTTCCTGGTCCTCTTCCTCTCTGTAGCCTGTTCTCAGCTCTCATCCATTGACCTCCTTGCTGCTTTTCATTTTCTGCATTTAAAATTAATCATGCTATATTGATAAATCTCTTACACTCATTTGTCCTCTCAAGGATCTCTGTTTCTCTTCCCAGCTTCTCCACATTCAACTTAAGATTCTTAATAGTTAAATATCCATCTCAATTGTTAGATATAGAGTCCAACTGCATATGCAAGTCAAAACCAACCACAATCCCCATGAAATCCTGCTGAGAGGAAACTTTTGGAAATCATGACCAGGAACAAGAGGAGAAAATTAAATGAAAAGATTTTTAAATATTTCCTATTATTTGGTTTATCTGAATTTTAGAATGTCCAAAGTTGGACAAACTTCTTTTTCCCTCCAGAGTCCTGTGCTGACATAAATCATCACTTCTAGGAACAGCTTTTCCAATATATGACAACACTAAGATAAATTGACAAGTTTTATCCATTAGGAGCCTTTCTTCTGACTTACCTGGACGACCTCATGGTATCATTGCAGTGTGTGAAGATGTGTTGTTAAGATACATGGAGAACAGGAGTAATTACTGGTTTCTGTTCACACTCATCTGCAATACGGAAACAGCTCTTTTATTACTGTTTCCAAAGGTGATATTCTTATATTCCCCACAGACTGGAACACAGAGACTTTAACATGGTTGGGTCTACTCAAACCTATGAAAATTTCTATTTGTTGAGAAACTTAAACTTTATTGCCCTTTCCCTGTACTTCACAGGGTCAGTCTAGGAGGGAATATCCGTTCTTTAAAAATTTCCTCCCCCAACATAAGACTTGTTCATTGCCCTTATATTTTTCTACTATAACTGTTTTCTCTTTTGACACAAAAGATTAGACCTGACAGTTCTTACAGCAATTCTATGAGGAGTATATATTTTACCATTAATTTGTGCATGGTATCTTAGTATTTTCCTGCTGTTTTTTTTCATTAGTAGGTTCTATCACATTGTTACCAAAAATCTGCGGAAATAGTACATCAAGGGAATGTCCTTTATCCCTTCAGCGCATTTCTCATTCTATGATACTTGCCTAGGACTAAATAATGAAACTTTGCCAAAAGTAACTGGAGTGGTGGTGACAAGTGATATGAAATCCCAGAGACTGACAGTGTCAGACTCATGGTCTGCCAACACCTAGGAAATAAGCACAATACACGAATAGAAGTAGACTAATATGACAGATATTGCTGGACTATCTGCAGCCTTTGAAATACAGACTACCTTGTGTATGCTGCTAAGACATGACATTTTATTCAAATAAATTTATGTTACTAGTCACTCTTGAACAATAAAGATTTTGACATAAAAAATACTAAATACAAAATCTTGTGGAAAATAATTTGGTTTTTGTACTATTTATTGTTAGAGCAATTTCTCCCGTATGCAACTTGTCCAACAGGAGCACCTTGGAGTATTTAAACAACGTATTTGGTCATGAGGGCTGTTTTCATTTTTGTTCTTTTGAATGAATATGCTGCACCTGTTGTTCTGTTGTCAGAAGATGGAAATATCTCAGATACATAGTAAAGAGAAATTCTGGAGTGTTTAAGTCCAAGTAAGATTCCTGGAAGAGAGAAATATAAATATTACACTTTCAAGCTGAGAAGGCTTATATACACAGTAGTCATCTATTCTTTTTTCTTATAAATTATGATTCCTGACACTCCTGATGGGCAGATAGGAGGACTGGTTTGACTTTTTAACTTTCATTCTTTCTCTCTTTCTTCCTCACTTTTCTCCTTTTCTCTCCTTCTCTTTTGCTCTTTCTCTCTATGGCTCTTCTTTGTCTTCTTCTCTCCTTCACACAGAGCATATTTCAGGTATAATGCAGCTCTTTGTATTTTCCCTATTGAAAATATTAAAAAGCACCCAAAACTCTTTTAAAGAAATTTTGAGAAAATGTCTTTTCCACTATGCCTTAAGACCTAGAATTTTCAGTGAAATCTTCTTCCTCCTCCCCCATATTTGTATTATTATATCAAAGTAACTTAAGGGGTAACAATAACTAAATTTTGATTTGAGAATTATTTTCTTACTTACATGATACACTTTTTATATTAGATTGGAATTAGATTGGAAAAGACCTCTGAAATCATCGAGTCCAAATTACAATAATGCTTGGTCATTGTGCAAATATGTGCCACAAAATCTATGTTCTCCTAAGATTATGTTCTAAAAAGACAAAAACAGTGTAAGAGGTGGAAGAATCATCATATCTTTTTCACTAAAAATAAGCTCCTTGGACACATTTAACTACTTACCAAAGCCAAGTCAAGCCAAGTCATATAAGCACTGATCTCAGGTCTCTGCTGTTGGTTATGCTTAATATGTTAGCAGACTTTCCCTCACTTGTCCCTGGATTTTGATGGAAGGTGAAACCAATCAATAACTGAGAAAGCAGAGTCCAGAGCTGCCATGAGGAACCCTGCACCATGATGCCCTACATAATGCTTTGTCATAAACAAAGCACAACACCAAGGAATCATCAGCAAAATTTTACTCTCTGGGTCTGAACAACTGGTGTTGGACAGGTTTGAGGTCTGGTTGACCAGTATGCTTCTTTGTCATGACAAATAACTTTTCCAAGATAAAATAGGAACTTATTTTAAGTTAGTATCTGCTCTTGATCAGGCACTGAAGGTCCTTGTCTCTGCGTGATATATATATTCCACTCACACAAAATACTGAGACACCAGTAGATTCAGTGAGACCTCCATATCTCAACATATGGCCTAGAAGACAGGACTATGTTCTCACCAGGATGCTTATGCACATTTGGTTCTTTTGATTTGAAAGACCTTACAGTTCTTGAATTGGTCAAATTGCACCAGAACCAGGGACTGTGGGACTCTGACTTGGAGTGTGAAATACCCTCCAGTGTCGTAGAGACAGCGACTCCAGAAAGAACTAACCAGAGGTCTTGTGCCTGACACAGAGCCACAAAACCCCAGAGAAAGTCTCTCTTATGGAAAAAGTAGAAGGCTGTAAATAAGCCATCTGCAAGCTGAGGATTGTGACTTTATTATTGTGGTAAGGAGCTTAACAAAAATTCAGTTGCTTTTTTTAATATAGTGTGATCCAGAATTAAAACGCCTCCACCCAGTGCAGGTTTAATCCAGAAGATTTTAGGGTCTGCTGTTTTGGGTAATCTCTGAAATTTGAAACTGTCTCTGTGAAACTGCATCCCCTTTACAAAAATGACCAAAGGCTTCTGGGCATTCGGCACACGCTGATTTTTAGGTAAAAGAGGATTGCTCTGAATAAAACGGAAGAGAAAACCTTACAGCAACTTGGGGAACAATCACCTGTCATCTTAGAACAGGGCATATAATAGACAATCTGCTTCAAGTCCTCTGTCACTTTCTCTGAATTTAAATTCAAAGGTAAAATATAACAATGTTATTCCTTTTTGCTGCATAAAGACTTCTTTCTACTCATAACAAAAATAAGAAAAGATGGTTATTACATGCAGCACTTTGGCAATTTTAATCTACACTTTCCATTTTCCTTTCCACATTGAGAGGGCTATTGTATGTCCAGTGGTTTCAATGTATATACCACTGAATATATAAAGAAAGAAACATACATCATGCCAAAATCCTTTAGTTTTTATTACAACTTTTTCCTTCCAATTTTCTACTTATAATGAGTGCATAAAAGACCCCTTTTCACCCTATTGTTTTTAGTCTAAAAGCCACTTTGTTCTTAATAAAAGGAATAATAAGTGCCAGTTGTAAAATACTCTGTCAATCACTCCAGCACTTACAATTGTGTAACACCTTTCTTTAGGACCTCTTAGAGTGCTTTAGAAAAGATAAAAACAAATAAAATAAAATTACAATTACATTTAAATGCAGAATTAGACTATCAGTTCTAGATCACTTGAATTTTGTTACTAAAGGTTGAAAAGAGACAATGTGCCTCTGAACACCCTGCAAGTAGCTGAAAGCTGCAGTAGCCTTGTCCATGCTGATCTTTGAATGAGCTATTTCACAAGACCCTCATTAAAAGCAGCCTGAATTCTAATAGAAAACATCTTCTTTTGCCCTGATTCCCCATAGCTGATACTCTTCATCTTACATTATTTCCATTTTCCTGTTTTTCTGCTGCATATTGTTTTCTCTGTGTGCCCTGGTCATGGTGGGAGAATTATTTCTTGAGATAAAAAGGTAAAATTTGGATTCCTCAATAAATCCTATATTCAGGTTAATTGGAAAGGGTGAGGAGTGAAAACTAGGTGTGATGAAAGCTCAGTATGCTGGAACCAATGCTTAGCTTGTGTATATGGATATTTAATTTAGGTTTTGAGATGAATGTAGTTTATAAACTCAGGAAAACAAAAAATTAAATCAGAATAGACAATATTCAGTGATGGAAAATGCTGGCTCCCCTTACAGTCACTGGTTAAACATGTTTGAGACGCTTAAATTAGATATCTATAGGAAATGTTCCCATGTCTTTTCAAAAAAAGCAGTGCAGCTGTGGGTCCTCACAAAGGCATGTCAGTAGTTCATCATTCAGTTACCCTTTTTTGCAGTTATTTTTGGTAGCAGAGGTCTCATTACAAGATCATATTCCATGGGTTTATGAAACTACTTGTTAAAGGTAATGGAAAGGTGACAAAAGTACTGCGCTTTTTTGTTTTATTTTGTTTTTACTAGCAGACAAACCAGCTCCTTGAGATATGCTGGTTTCTTCTCTAAGGGCCCCTTCAGATTAAAAAGAAATGACGATCATCTTAATTTAATTGTAAGAAAACTGGTAAAACAGATTATATCCATTTTCTTTCCCATGCCTTAAAGTTCAGCAAAGTCTGAGGGGAGTTTTTCAGTGCTTTTTCAATGAAATACATAAAACACCGATGAAGGCTATTAAAACTCATGCACTGTTGGAGCATAAGGAAGCTATCTAGTCAAATCCCACGAGCAAGGCCATGCAATGTCTATTGTGTGGTTGATCATCTGCATTAACCATAAATAAATAGGGAGATGCTGATAAGAACTGACAATATTTGAGGGAGGAGTAAATGAAAACTGATCCCAACCTACAACCAACAAAAAGTTAAACAAAGAGTACAGTCTAGCTGACTTGGGCCTCATGCTATCTGAGATGTCCTAGGATGTCCTGTCCGACCTCTACTCTTTAAAAAAGCACAGGCGTTCCGTAGGTTCTGTGGAGAATTTGCCAGCCCCATAAAAAGATCTTAAGGCACCTCAAAAAGCAGATGATCCATAAACTCAGGCCATGGAACGGTGCTATTGCCTCATGGGAGTTTTCATCTGCTTTAAAAGTTCTGATTTGGTATCTTGATGCCACCTTGGGAGCTAAAAGTTCAGCTGCAGAAACAGAGATGACTAGCACCTTTTGAGGATCCTTTGGCTGTCTGTGATGTCCAGAGAAG
Organism: Dasyornis broadbenti; assembly: GCA_013397935.1. Taxonomy (NCBI): domain Eukaryota; kingdom Metazoa; phylum Chordata; class Aves; order Passeriformes; family Dasyornithidae; genus Dasyornis; species Dasyornis broadbenti. Next base: position 1,168,547 of record VZRN01004857.1, read on the forward strand.
GCTGATATGTGTGACATGGTGGGTCTATATCCTTGTGGAGCTAGCTGGCAGAGATCGGGTATGTTATCTTTGGCATTCTCAGATGACACTTAGAGGCCTACATTTCATCAACTCAAAAAGATTCCTGTATCTCTGCTGATTATGACAGCAACCTAGGAAACTAAGCTCCATATGGTAGGCACTGGATGCTGATTTATGTGCCCTAACCTCAAAAAAAAAAAAAAAAGTCTTCCAGTAGCAAAGACATACTATCAAGGAGAGAGGGCAGTGTGCTGGAGGGACAGTCACACAAAATCTTCTGAGCCCCAGGATGTGACCCTGCCTTGTGGCTGATAGGGCTTCCTTCAACTGCTTCTCCTCCTCAGCTGCACAGTCTCGTTCCCACATCATAACCTCTGCTATGCCAGCAAAACCAGTTGTGGGGCTCTGAAGTAAATCAGAAGAGGAACTGATCCATTTCTGGTGGGTCATTTTTTTCTGGGTCCAGGTCTCTGACTGTGTTCACCATGCAGCTGTACAAACAGTGGTGGCAGCACAGGGAAGAGGAGGAGGGAGAGAAAGAGTTGTGGACTGCAGGAAGCAAAACTAAGTAGGCTGAAGCAGGGCTGCCAATGCCTGTGTAACCACAGTCTCGGTGGCTTTCTGATCATACCCCCTGTTCTGAATGTTTTCCTTTTGAAACTTTCCTTTTGCCTGTTTACCTACTGAGACAGATCAGTCACTTGGCACCTGTGTTTGCTTCCTGTATTTCTGCTTCTGTTTTTCTTCATGGTCAGTGACTGAGTTTACCATCACTCTGGCAGCAATAAAAAATTGTCATTGGAATTCCTCCAAAAATGAACCAGTTGGTGCTCTCAGTTTGGCATCTCTTGGGGGATTTGTTGTTGTTGCTTTTTACCATCTTTTCTTTCTTTCAGACATTTGGTGCCTAAGATAGCTGTTGCACAGGGAATGAACACTGTCCTCTTTGTAAGATTCCAACATAGGGGTGAAATTGACATGTCTTCCATGTAAATGGTCTCATTATGTCATCTATTCATTTTCATTATTTCCTTTGGCTTTGAAAGAGTCTAATTGTCCATACAGTCACAGTCAGCCTGTATGAGGATGCAAATTAATTTATGACTTATTGCAGTGAAGCTCTTGAAAGCATATGCAGGACTCTCAGAGTAGTAGTCAATGAGATTTAAACATGTACATAAAAGAAAGCCTCCACTTAATTCCTTTATCAACAGGTCATTAGTGAAAGACACTAATACCTGCTGTATATTCAGCACTAGTGCATGAAAATTGTAATAGTTTCAGATCCAGTCTTTGCTGGGTGAAAAACTGACTGGACTGCTGGGCCCAGAGAGTGGTGGTGAGTGGTGTTGCATCCAGTTGGCAGCCAGTCACTAGTGGTGTCCCCCAGGGATCAGTGTTGAGACCAGTCCTGTTTAATATCTTTATTGATGAGGTGATTGAGTCCACCATCAGCAAATTTGCAGATGACACCAGGTTGGATGCAAGTGTTCATCTGCAGGAGGGTAGGAGGGCTCTGCAGAGGGACCTGGACAGCCTGGATGGATGGGCCAAGTCCAACAACATGAAGTTTACAAGACCAAATGCTGAGTCCTGCACTTCGGCCACAAGAAGCCCCTGCAGTGCTATAAGCTGGGGACAGAGTGGCTGGACAGTGGCCAGGCAGAAAGGGACCTGGGGGCACTGATTGACAGCAGGCTGAACATGAGCCAGTGTGTGCCCAGGTGGCCAAGAAGGCCAATGGCATCCTGGGTTGGATCAGCAATAGTGTGGCCAGCAGGAGCAGGGAAGTGATTCTTTCCCTGTACTCAGCACTGGTGAGGCTGCACCTCGAGTGCTGTGCCCAGTTCTGGGCCCCTCGATTTAGGAAGGACACTGAGGTGCTGGAGTGTGTCCAGAGAAGGGCAGCAAGGCTGGTGAAGGGTCTGGAGCACGAGACCTGTGAGGAGTGGCTGAGGGAGCTGGGGGTGTTTAGCCTGGAGAGCGAGAGGCTCAGGGGAGACCTTATAGCTCTCTAGAACTGCCTGAAAGGAGGCTGTAGCCAGGTGGGGCTTGGTCTCTTCTCCCAGACAACCAGCAACAGGACAAGGGGACTCAGTCTTAAGCTGCGCCAGGAGAAGTTAAGGCTGGACACTAGAAAAAATTTCACAGAAGGAGTGATTAGGCTTTGGAATGGGCTGCCCAGGTAGGCGTGGAGTCACCATCCCTGGAGGTGTTTTTAAAAAGACTGGATGTGGCACTCAGTGTCATGGTCTCATTGATAAGGTGGTGTCAGGTCAGAGGCTGGACTTGATGATCTTAAAAATCTTTTCCAACCTAGTAAATTCTGTGATTCTGTGATCTTTTTCATAGAAAATATGATATCAAAACTTGACTCAAAACTTAGTAAACTATTGTAGATTTTGAGGAAACAAATTCTCAGATAAACACTGTATATTTTTAAAGGGAGGAATAAAAAGCTCAATAAACTCTTTAACCAGACAAAGCTAAAAAGATCCACTCTTTAAGAACAGTTCTTTGTGATTACAACATTCCTCTAAATTAATGTTTACTAATCCAAAAATATTTTAGTGCTGTCAATGTACACATCTTAAAAATATTCAGCGTACAAGCTAATAGTCTGCTAATGTTTAAATAGCAAATGTCTCTCTGGAAAGCAATCTTCAAGTTTGACTCTGTATGAAAAAAGTTAAAAGCTTATAAGAAAAGTCAGCCAGTGGAGAAGATAAGTACTAACTTGAAAAAAAGAAGCAAAATACATTTATTATATAATATAAAAAAACCCAAACTCAAATTCAAAGTGTAGGATACTTATGAAAAAGAGCCAGATTTAAAGATGCATCTCCACTGTTTTTAACACAGAGATGTAAAAGATTATTTTCTCTAAAAAAATTGCTATATTTTATTTGTAATTCTATACAGCTTCACATTATTAAGTAAAATTTTTAAAACTTAAAACATGCCATTTTTATTAATGATCCATTTTAAAGCCACCAAATATTTTTATGTCAATTACTAAAACAAGGTTTAACGCTGTCAAAAAGCATTACTGCTAAAAACAGTCATCTTCTCAGTGTTTTCATCTGCAAAGCATTACAGTTTATAAAACAATTTAAACTTGGAATACGTAAGTCTCTATACGAAGGCTTCCATATGTTAAAAATTTTATTTGTGTGTTTGATTTGAAATTGCTTTGAAAAAACAGACAGTTGAGGTTTATAGAAAGGAATCTTTCTTTTAGGAAATAAATGTCTCAAAAGTACAGGGCACCAGCAGTAAAAACATTCTTACCACAAATCAGAAACACATTGAGAAGTGTTTGTCGAGTACACCTTCTGAAACCAGAATTTGTTTCTATTTGCCGGAAAATTGAAAAATCTGTTGTATCTTGGCATGCTTGTTTGGCCCCATCCCAGGCTGTTCATGCAGTAGTGGCATTATTGTGCAATAAGGCTTTCAGGACTTATAAAGCTTTCAAGCTCCTCTTCCATTTAATTTCTAAAATGAAAAGTATTTGCCAAAGGTCTGCATAGAACCCACCGACACTGTTGTTTTATGAAGTGAAAGGCGAAAGTGTGTATTCCATGACATTTCATTTTTAACAAAATATGAGATATTTTTAAGAAACAAAGACAATTAATCAGTGCCTCAGCTTCTGCATGGCACCTAGCCAGAAGCCACCAAGCAGACAGTTGAAGTTTAGAGATTGTTTTTGCAAGGCTAATTTAAGGTGAACTTAGATGGATTCAAGATTTATAAGCACTACAAAGTCTTGGCTGGAGCAAAGTTCAACTAAGTAATCCACAGCTTACTCTGCAGATGAAGTGCTGCAGCTGAAACTTCCCTGTGATTTAGTCTACACTCAAGGAAAATTTTCAAAACAGGCAGAAGGAGTGAGTTTCACTGTTTCACTTCAAAGGTCTCCTAATAACTGAGAGGATTAAACTCTTTTAACCAGTTAAGAAGGTTAGATGATTTTGAGTGAGTAGCTTTATATCCATCAATAATTCTAATTTGAAAGTTTAAAGATATCATAAGTATGTATGTCTTTTAACTCCTTCAGGATTGCAGTGCAACAATGCACCTGTTTTGTAACTGCATCCAAACTGCTAAATACATGACAGCTGTTTTTAAATTGCTCTAGTGAAGTGAAGTTATTGGTAAGAAGATTAATTAAATAGTTTTACTGAAACATTTAGTAAAATTAAGATCCTTTACACTGCTTCTGAGAGACTTCTTTCCCTGCTAAGTAAATATATAATGCCTGTTTAAAATCATTCTAATGTAAGCTGTGCTGACTTTGATGTTAGTACCTTTTACCTCTAGCATGCTAATGCCATATGTATATCAAATTAGAAATAAGTTTCAAATGCTCAGTTTCAGTGACAAAGGTAGTGCTGAAGTAAAAAAGCTGAGGGTTGTCAAACTGAAATGAAAAAGGTACATGCAGGAAATGGCTATAAATTTCTTCTTTTTACAGGGGAAGACGGGAAATTATACATTATAATAGTAAAAGGACTATCCTTTATCGTATCAAGTGGTTCTTCTTAAGTTCTTTTTGCTCACGTTTACCATTATTAGTACAGTCAGAGAGCCTGGTTAATAAAGAATTACTTCTCCATTATATGATTGTACCTCAAATCTTCTTCAAAGAAGTCAGGATAACATATATGCTGTGAATTCTCAAAGAATGGGTGACAATTTATTGTGAGATTTACACAGCCTTTATTAGCATTAGTCCACAGAACTAACCCTGAAATAATTTTTAAAAAACTCTCAAAAGACAGAGAGGGAATGAAGAAGTGAAGAAAAGGCTATATAGGATCATATAACTGTATCCAAAATCCCATTAGTATTATTATTAACAATACAAACAACCATCACTGCATTAATGTAATGCCTAGGAGTCATAATAATTTTTGAATAAAATATCAGAGACAATTGGGAAAGGTAATTACAATTTTGATTGATAGAAGGACCACCCATATCTTCTATCTACCCAGCAAGCTATAATACAAATGGACTTTATTTCTCAAATGGAAAGTTGAAGGAGTGGGAAACGAGTCAAATCTGCTACTATGGATTTTAGAAATGCCTGAAAACAGGAAACATTTTCTCTTGGAATGTCTTAGACACAACCACATCCTGCTTCATCAGCATCACCAGCTTTCTTTATAACCTTACATACATTAAATACAGAAAAATACATACATGAAATATAGAAAAATACATCTAAAAAATGGGAACTATGTTTAAAAAATCAGAATACTAAAAATATCTGATGTAGTATCTCATCAGCTTTCCTTTCCTAGCCATCAAAAATAATGGAAAGATGTTGATTTTTTGTTTGCTTTGTACATATAAGCTTTCAGCGCATCGACTCTTTTATTGATGTGTGGTAGTGAAAAGCTAATAGATATTTGACTGAGACCTATGATCACATAGTAATTCATATAAAACTTTGGAAGAACATAATATCAATAGAAATTCCTCTTTGTATTCTTTAAGCACTCAAAGCTACCTTTTAGCTTCTGTACAAATTACATATTGGGAAGCTGAAAAAAAGTTTTCATGTTCCTAATAAAAAAACGCGGTTTCGAACTGTGATGTGTCTCCAGAAAAGTGATCAGAGCTGCATATTTGTAAGAATTTTGATAGCAATTGCATAAAACATGCTTCCAAGTATTTATTTTAAATATCCTTTTGCAATTAGGCGTAGTGAAGTCATACTCTATTTTAATTGTTCCCTTGCTTGCTCTGTGAATCTTGCATTTTTAACTTCTGTGTCCCTGCTTAAGGGTTCTATGGTGCTTTTGTAGATTTTGCCCTTAATTTTTCATTGCTCTCAAATTTTCCATAGTTTACTGAAGCATTGATGAAATAAATATGTCAAAGATTGAGAAACACAATGGGCTGCAGCCTTAGTATTATGGGTAGACAGTACTCCTGACTGAATTCCATTGAACAGATAGAATTCAGTGAGATTAGGGAGATTTTTGCCTGGTCTGGTGCTCTGCAGAAATGTTAGTTTATCCTCTTGAAGTTTACCTGGTGTGCTAAGAGCATGTTCCTTGGGTCTGCCTTTTGGGGAATACATTTAACCCTGGAGAGATTACTCATATTTTAAATATTTTGATAATTAGATATGTCTCATTCCAGAACCTTTAAAGAGAATTTGAGATTTAATTTTCCTTAATGATGTGCATAAAAATAAACTGAGCTGCTAGCTGGGTAAATGGGATCTACAGGGGAAACAACAAAAAAGACAAAATTGACTGAGTGAAAAAATCTGAAAGTGGTGACTTAATACACATACCTTAATGCATCACAAGTGTCACTGGATGTGTTTGTTTAATTCCATTATAATTTTCTACATGGCTGTTTATGTGGTTTTCACTTTAACTGGTTCAAAACCAGTACTTCATTGAGAAATCAGCTTCAAAGGCTGATTGTTGGTCAATGCTGGAAGATCTCTTCTGTGTCAGAGGCACAATGTGATGTGGCTCCTCAAGGGTGCACTTCAATCACTCAGAGAGCGGAGCTTTAGGCTGGGTGAATGGGAGTCCCTTTGAGCAGCACTCATGCATTTTACCCATCAGAAGAGGGGATAATGTGTTTTTTCGTCTGAGATTTCTCAGGCATTCTAAAATGTTGCTTTTTTTATCAGTGGGTGGTTCAGCCTGCTTGGTATTGCAGCCGCTTCATTAACCAATGCCTGACCACGCCACACAACTGCTGGGGGCTTTGTGTTATTAACACAGACCTGCTCGGTGCTAAGCAAGACAGCCAGTGGGAATTGGCAGTGCTGGGCACTTCATGAGACGTGCTCAGCACCTTCCAGTACTGAGCCCTAAATAATGGCCTGAAATTAAGGCAACATATTAAATTTCACAGTCTTGTTCATAATCAGGTATGGGGAAAGGTCGTGTTATATGTCCTACGATGCCTTGACCCTAGCAAAGCTCCATCTATATGTATGAAAAACAGAGTTTAAGAAATGTACTTTAAAAATTGATCTAAGGCCTGGAAAAGCACTGAAAAGTCCTTTAATATGGATTCTTTTGCAAAAGCAGTTCTATAAAACACAGATGGCTAAGAATAGAATGTATGCAATAATTTATCTATGGCACGTTAATCTGGAATGAGAAAGTTTTTTATCTTTTTAGTGCAAATGAAACAGACAATCCTAATCTTTGGGAGATGAATATTTCAATATTTTCACAAGGAGCTGAGATAGTACTGTGGTATCTAGTCAATGATAATTTCAATGCTCTAAGTAATGTTCTTTCCATTAGAAATAATTTTTTCATATTTAGAATGAACAAGTAGGCAAATAATAAATTACAGGCATACAGCATGCACATTTCCCTAGTATTAATGTTACATTTGAATTTTTTCTGACAAAACAGTAGAAGGATTTTTTTTCAGGTTATTAGGATTTTTTTTTCCCAGACAATTTCTGAAAATTTCTGAAAATCTGCAGTCCTTATGTAAGCAAAACTCCCAGTGAATCCAATAAGTATGTTCTAAAGAAAGATGTTACCAGGGTTTTGGCTATAACTATACAATTTTATCCCTTTAAACTACCTCAGACCTTCTAGGGGTTGGGTAGTGGTCTATTATACCAATTCCTTATGAAACAAATTGCCCTTGCATATGATACAGTTGCTGACTGGGATCAAACATGGAGTGAGGCATGGAGGAATTTGGCCCAATGTATGTAAGGACAGTAAAGTCCTGACCAGCCATGCATAAATGCATTTCAAATTGCTATCTGAACTGCTGTAGTATTTTGAGCTCTGAAGCTCTTTTCCAAATGTAATACCAGATATTAGTCCTACTGAAATGGATGGAGAATGAGAAAAAGTATCAATTTGCCACTTTTAAAAAACAAATCTCACTTCCTTTTATAATATTCACCAACTTTTTTTTTTCATGGTGAACCATAAAAAAGAAGAAAATCTTTAATAAGGGGCTTTTTCCACACGAAATAGAATTCTTGAGAGCTATACAACATATTTGAAAGCCTTAGAAATGTTATAAACATTTTTCTCTCTAGCTTTTCTCTCTTTCAGCTGTCTCAAGCACTGTGGTTGCATTACATCTGGTGAGACTGGAGGGTTTACTGATGCTTGAGACAGATAAGAATTTCATACCTGTCCATCTCTGCAAACAATCCAGAAAAATTTAAACCAGGAAGAAAACCAGCTGCTGCCATTCAGCAAGAAGTCTATTACGAATCCCTAGGTGGCATGGAAAGCATTTAGACTCATTTCATTCACGTGTCAGGTAAAGACTTTCATTTAGAAGTGAGATGAATGCTGAATAATGGACCTTTTGAATAATGTAATTAAGAATTCATTAAAGCAGCCCTTAAAAGAAAATCTCAAAAATTCAATGCATATATATTTCCCCCCTCTAATGTACTAGAGAATCAAATGAATGAATGGAACATAATACAATACTGATGTTTACAAAATTTTCACATTTAAATTAGATGAACTCTCAATATAATACAATATACAATTTTTAACAGCTTCTGAGTAGGAACAATTAGTATTCTTGAAAGAGATTGGTGTCCTTGTTAGGAGGAAAATTAACGTATCCAGACTAGTGCCAATCTCTCAAAGTCTGCCTTTTGCAATACATATTTACTTGAAAAATCTTGACACCACTGAAATCTATGGAAAATCTCACACCAATCGTTTTATTTCCTTCAACATTTATGCAACTGTTTTGAGCAAGGAAGAAAAGAAATTCTGGAATGGATTTGCACACTACTTTTCTGATTTTCAGCAAAGCACATCTCTCCTATGAAATATCCTCCAAGATATTCTCTACCTCCCACCCAGTCATTGGGAAGATTTTGTCTTAATTGCACACCCAATAGGAAAATGAGGCATGTGCTCACAATCTGGTATTCAAAAAGGTACTGAGTTATACACCCAGCATCCATCTAGGGTGGGGCCTTACTGGAGAAAAAAAGGTTGTCTGTGTGTTCTGGGAGTGTATTTCCAGTTCTTTACAGGGGGGTATTTGGGATAAGAATTGCAGGGGGCAGGATGATCCTTACAAAAATCAGACTCTCTTCTGCATCATTCTCTGTCCATGAGTAGGACAACATCCAAAATCAGCAACATAAGGATTTTGAAGAGAAGTCTTGGCTTTTCTTTCCCCCCCCCCATGCTCAGCTTGGAATTGATGGTGAACTTGGACAGTTAGAGGGTAGAGACTTGGTCCAATTTGCACACATGGATATGTGCAGAGGGACAGGGGTGGTACCATGGACCTTGACCTCTGGCATTCAAGAATAGGAGTGTCAAGGAAAAGGTACATTTTTAAGGATTTAATGATGACAGAGGCCTTGAATATGTGTAAGGGACTAAAATCAGGGTGGATGTTAAATGTCTGACTAAATATCTAAGCAAACAAGATATTTATGTCTCTGTTGAATGGCTTAGACTTAATTAGTAACTTTTAAACAGCCAGGGCTAGTTAAGATGAATTTCATTTAGATTTGTCTTCAAACAAGAGAAAAAAGGGTGATGAATGGATTGAAGAAGTTATGTTAACAGAACAGTAGTAGGCCTAGATAAAATGTGGAAGGATAACTTCCTTGAATTCATTTAGACTTATTACTGCAAACTTCCCTCCTGATACTCAAACCACTTTCTGTTTTATCAAAGAAAATATAGTTTATAGAATGAAGGACTAGATAGGGCCAGAAGGACTGGTTTTTGTTATGGATACTTTGCAATATTAGACAATTATATTATTGTTATTATTATTATTATAACAATTGAGAGAATATTGACCTACATTTTTAAGAGTGAAACGTTAAGGACTGACAAATAGTTTCACATTTTCTCAGTCCCAGTTTTGGAAATCTATCTCTCCTGCACCATGATAAGAATATAATCACATTTCTACATGCTTCAGATGTTGGAGGTGGTGGCATCTTTACTCCTTTTTCTCCTTACAATAATGTATTCAGAAGAGTGGGAGGCAAGTCCATCCTGTTACCTGCACTTGTAATGATGCTGAATGAAAAACTTGCCACTTCAGCAACCTCTGACTATATTGTCCATCAAGTTTTCAGACTTGAGGAGTACCCATATAGATAATGCACAGAGCACACAGGCAGCACAAATGGAAAAAGAGAATAGAACACTAGAGTCCACTGCTTATTTTTAAATGCTTATTTTTAAAGAACGAAACTTGGCAACGAGAGATTTTATCACACTTGTTGCTGGGAAAAACTGAGAGATTCCAAGGACACAAATCTTTTCCTAGGCCTTCCAAAAAAGTACAACGAACAAATAAAACCAAAAAATAAAACCCATCATAATCTGGTATTATTACAGACTGTTTTACCCTATCTATCAATATGTGACTTCCGGAATGTTTTCAAGAGACTTGTTCAGTTGTTTACAAGGAAGATGGTTTTCACTCTCACAGGATGCAGATCAGCGGAAGTCCTAAGCTGATGTACTTGTGTGTGAAATCTCCTGAACCTTACTTTTCTCTATACCCTTTAAGTTTCTGGCATGTATCAGTTGACTGTGTTTAATATTGACACTCCAAATTTAGCATAACCTATTTTATCCAGTTTGCAAGAGACTAGGAGTTCTCATGGAAGCGACGATTACACACCCGAGGATATGTGGAAATTTCCAGCAGTCACTTCTAAATAATTTCAACTTGGTAGCTTTCAATTATGAACCCATATTCAGTTTTTCTGCCTACACAGTCAGTGAACTTCTCTTTGCCCCTGCTGCTTTCTGGGCTGAGCATGAAAGCACAATGCAATGCTAAATTCACTACTTTTCATAAAGCATCTTTCACAGTTGTTCTGAAAGAAGATACTACAGAAGCAGAAAGTCTTCCCATTGTGACGTCAGTTTTGCTGGGCAGAACAATTGTGCACTGAGAAATTTAAGGGGAGGAGCAGAAGTGTCAGAAGGAAGGTAGACAGCTGTCAACAATACAACCACTTCCAAATTGCTCTTGTAAGTAAGACAAAGCAGGTCATTTCTTTAAATCATTCATCTCACAGAGAACTCTCTGTAATTGTTTCCTAAGAAGGTTATTACATTGCTTCATGGGAACCTACAGAGCCTTCAGCTCAGACCACACGGGCCTAATGGATGATTCTGCCCTGAAGGAGAGAGTCCATCGTTTCATTAGGAACTTAGAAAAGAGGCTGTATTTGATGACAGTCCCCCAACGTCACTTGTAGTTTATCAATTGCCATATGTGCCAATCAGGCTAGGCAGAGCTACAGGCAACTCTTTTTATTTATGGCTAAGAGACTGGGAATAGCCTATGCAGCTGGGAAGCCAAGCAGACCAAAGGATTTTCCAGAAGCCAGCAGTCAAGGAGGCAATTTATTGAGGGAGAAACCCCAGAGCAAGAAATTAAAAAAAAATAAAATAAAGTAGTGATATGTTTTACATTACAGAATTTCTCTTGGTATGGGTATCAGCTTCTGAATATTTCAGCAACATGGTATCTCATCTCTCATCTACATATCCATTGAGAAGTTTTCAGCACAAATTGCTCTTTGTTCTGCAGCACAGAATTAAGCTGACTTGCAACTGACTGCCATGCTTGGGAACTGAAAACTGAATACACTTTGTGATGATTTTAGAAGGGTCTATCCTTTGCTTTTGTCAAACTAAACTTCAGGATTGTCATATGAAACTTTTTCAAATGTCCAGATTAATTCCACATGACAATCAATTTTTCATTCTACCCAATAGAAACAATCTCTGTGTATTTTTGGGGGTAAAGGTGTTATTTAGTAATGGAATTCTATGATTTGTGACAATGTTTTGAACTACACATCATCTTGTCCTGGGAAACCACTAAACGTAAGATGTCATGCTGTCTTCTCCAGAGGCATCTGCTTTCGCCTTCCTCTTTTGTGTGTATATCTAAGTATGTAGCTATGTTTGCATATATATATATAGATAAAGGAATACAGTTTTGCCTGTTTACTCCTCTAAGAAATAAGAAGTATAAAACACATTTGATATTTTCTTGATGTTGTGATACAGCATAAGCTGGAGCTAAGTGCTCAGCTCAAGGATGAGGCAATTCCAACCATTCATGTCAGTGGCCATATCAACCCACTGTCAGCTGAAAAATATATAAGTGCTGCTTGCATTTTAAACTGATCTTGTTTTAGAAATACAGATGACAGTTCCCAACATTAAATTGACAAGCTTCTATGTAGACACCACATTCTTCATACACTGAAGACTGAAACTTTAACTTTTAGGTTTATGGTGATTTGAGCTTTGCTAGATGCCAAATGTTACCAAAGCCGTTGTATCATTCCTCTCCTCATCTGGACAGGGGAGAGAGGAGTTGAGATAGGGGGAGAGAGAGAACCCTCAACGATTACCATCACAAGTAAAATCAAAAATAAAGACTTGGGGAAGTTACTTGAATTTATTACTGATCAAAATCAGAGTAGGATAATGAGAAATAAAAAAAATCTTAAACACCTTCCCCCCCAACCCTCCCTCCTTTTCAGCCCTATCTTTAGCACTGATTCTCTACCTATTCCTACCCAGCAGCACAGAGAGATGGGGAATGGGGGTTACAGTCGGTTTATCTTATTTCTGCCGCTCATTCCTCCTCTGGGAGAGGAGTCCATCCCTTGCCCCAGTGTGGGGTCCCTTTTATCCCATGGGGTGCAGCTCTTCAGTAACCAGCTGCTCCAGCATGGGTCCCCTGTGGTGTCACAACTCCTGACAGTAAACCTGCTCCAGTGTGTGCTCCTCTCTCCATGGGGCCATGTGTCCTTCCAGGACCCTGTTCTAGTATGGGTTTCCCATGAGCTGCAGGTGAATATCTGCTCCAGCACCGCTTCCCTCCTGCTCTTCACCATCCTTGAAGTCTGCAGGGTTGTTCCTCTCACATATTCTCTCTCCTCTCTTCTTCGGCCGCAGAAGTTTCTGTGCAATCATTTTTTTTCCCTTCTTAAATACATTATCTCGGAGGTGCTACTACTGTCAGTGATTGGCTCAGCCTTGGCCAGCAGTGGGTCTGCCTCAGAGCCAGCAGTCATTGGCTCTGTCAGACATGGGAGAAGCCTTCAGCAGCTTCTCACAGAAGCCACCCCTATAGCCTCCCCTGCCACCAAAACCTCGCACAATGCCAATACCAAGTTATACTCTATAGTTATTAAGCAAGAGCTAAAATAATGGTAGGAACAGTTCCCTGTGTGTCCAAAAACCATTTTAATTCCCCAGTAGCACAGATTCTTCACAATTCTAGTCTGAGATAGGAGACTGTCCAGCTTGGACAACTCACAGCTTGAACACATCTGAAAAGAGAGCAAAGACTGAGACTAATTGTATATTATATATTATAGAATTAGTTACTTCATAGATGCCATGTTTTAAAGAATAATCTGTGTGTTGTTTGACTGGCAGTTAGATTTCTGGTTTTTCTTTATATAAATATATGGTATGATGCACCAAAGTAAAGAAACCTATACCCATCTTTAAATTGTTGATTCTGTGCAGAAAAAAAGTCTGCTTCAACCTCTTAACAACTATAAATCACTGAAAATTGTGACTCATCAAATGCTAATCTCTATTTCATCTGCATAAAGAGTGATACTTCAAAAGATTCAAACCAACATATCACTTCAGTATGACTGCTCTTTAACCATGTGAATAGCTCCATCATGGGAGCAAACCATTTGTAAATGCTACCAATTCACAGTAACAAAGAGTAATGAATCACAGTAGAGATTGTGGAACTTTTTCTGGATGATTAGAACTTCCCTAAAATCATCTCAGCTATATTTAAGGCCACTTTGCTCTCATTCAGACAATATACTTTTAGTATAGGGAGTGTGGTCTATTGTAACAAGCTCCCTAAAGAACAAATGAAGAAGTATTTAAATATTTGCTTTAGTCAATATGATGAGTATTGCTAAAGAAACAAATGGTTGTCCCTAGACAAGGGGCTGAAAACCCTAACACTCCTATGAATCATTGTTTTCTCATGATTTTTTCCCCATAACCTCATTTTCTACCTCTTCTTTATTTCTCAGTTGTTGAAAGGAAAATACAAAAGAAATGTTCATATAGATAACCAGTAGGACGCCAGAAAGGGCCTTTTTCACCGAGAAATGATGTGTTGCCCTCTGGATAATCAATTGTCCCTGCAACACTTTAGGATTTTTCATGCACTGAGATGCAAACTGAGCAATTTCTTCTTTTTTTTTCCCCATATAGTTTGTTAATACTGGAAAAGCAATTGGACAGTGGGGCCTCCTCATTCTTGGCACTATTTCAAAAGCAACTTGAAATGCCCTGACAGCAGTTCTTCTCACAAAGTAACGTGAAGGTTGTGACACGGGCCAACAAAAGGCTGACACACTGTCGTTATCTCACCCTGTTGTGCTTAGGTAATGGTGGAGCCTCAGATCTGTGTGTGATGTTAGCATTATATGTTCTTCAATAACAAGGTGTCAGAAGATGAATTGAATGTAGAACGTCGTCTTTAACTTTGAATTTCTAAGTTTAGACTAGATCTTTCTGTAATATTAAAGACTGACTCTACATTTATTATACAAACCCATTGATAATAAACAGCTCAATTCCTCAGATATGGCCAGTATTTTTTAGCATAATATTTTCAAAATTAGTATGTTCTTCAAAAATGTAGCAATAAAGTTGCTGAACTGCTCTTTCACACAGTTATTCTGATGAATTAAAAATCCTGGCTATAAGCTGGCATCCACAAATTTCCCACCTGTGCAGCAGTGCTCAAAACTGGGATTTGTTCTAAATACATTTCTGGTTTTAACTAACCCAAACCCCACTATAAATTGTTTCCCTTATAAATTTAATGGGACAGTTTACCCAAATCTGAGATTCTGGGACTGAGTTCCATCTCAGCCATGGTAAAATAATAAAAATAATTAGATGGAGTACAGCACAAGCAATACCCTCATATTTTTGTAAAATTGGCTAATATCAATCACTGTGTAAACCACTCTTGCCTGTTAATGCTTAGCAGTTTCCAGTGTCTGTAAAAAGAGAACTCACATGTTTCCCTGTAAAGCCAAGAAAAAAATTGGCTCCTCAAAGATAACAAATTCAGTATTTTTACACTCTCGTGTTACCTTAAATCAAAGTATTAACTGTGCTTCTCTTTTTACATTCATTGTGTTAGTGTGTTACGGTTTTTGGTTTCTTTCCCTGAAATCTCTAACTGTTATTTTTTTATGTAATTATATAAACATGATCAAGAAATGCACTTTTGCAAGCTTTTAGCTGACGTGGTTGCTTTGAGACTAGGATCATATATAGACTTAAATTTTCTGGATCACACAATCATAGCTAAACATAGAATACCAGCGTGTTGTTTTTCAAAAAGAGAAGGATGCCATTCATTTCACTGCCTGGTCTTAGGTGATTTAATAGTCATTTGAGGTCCTGTGTCTGGGAAGAAAATTCTCAGATCTTTCAGAATCACTTTCTTGGAACCTTTCTTTATTCTCATGTTAACATTACATTACATGAATGAGGTATAAGCTTTAATTCCTGGAGTAGGTACTCATTGTTCAGAAAATTTGCGGGCAGAACAAGTAAAATTTGCTTTGTGAGCTCTCTGTGGGAACAAAATGACAAGCTCTGTCTTCTCCACAAGCGGAAATAGCTGGCATGGTATTATCCAGTTCCTGAGACAACATTTTTCACCCTTTTCCTTGATCTCTTTACCCCTTCCTCAGAAGTCTTACCCAATCCATAGCAAGCATCTTTCATCTTTGACTCTTGATCCTAAAGCAATTGAGAATAAATGTTGTTAAAAAGCATATCACAGAGTATCCTGGAGGATGCAGTCCTTTAAGACAGGGTCATCCTGGGGGAGATGAGGAAATTTTCCATTTCTCTGAGAATGAAGAAGTTAGGTTGGAATTTGACAAATATTGGCATGCGCATTTCTGCAAATCTTCCTTTATCATCAGTGGAGAAAAACTGGCACTTCTGGGGTGCAATTAGATAGAGCTCTCAAGTAAGTGAAATGAATTCTCCCCTTCCATTTTTCCTTGGGACAAATTCAGATTAATTCAGATCCCTGAAGTTAGGTGGATAATTTCCACCCTTAAAGTTATACAGTAGGCTCTAAAACCACCAGCATTAAGTAGGGACTTCTGAAGTAACCAGAGATGCAACTTTGCAAGAATTATTATTTTTCGTGTAGGTAAACTTGAAGTCACATAAATTGCACCATTTTGGAGTACCAGTATTCGAAATAGTTCCTCACATAACTTGGCCCCCTCAGACAGCTGAGACAGAATCAGACATGAATGTAATGGCTAAAACAGATATGAAGCATTGTACAGAGGTATGGGAAAAAGAACTTTTTGGGAAAAAGAAAAAATAAAAAAAAAAGAAGAAATGTAGTCTCCATCATATTCATTGATGCTTATAATCATCGCTGCTGAAGCACAGAATCTTGCTTGTTTGTTTTAGAAATAACCCCTGGTTCATGTGTAAGAAAATATATTAAATATTCTAAAAATTATTTATTTTTTTCTCTGTGTAGCAGAGAGTCAGGGGTCAAATTCTCAGCTGCTGTAATCCTCATGGGATTTATTCGCATTCATTATTGAGGTGGGCCAGATCCTGAGCTCAAATAGGCTGGTATAACCTTACTGAAGATAGAGAGAATGTGTTGATTTTTAGTAGATGAAAACCTGGTCCTTGAAATCAGTAATTTTGACTAAGCTCAGTGCTCCAGGTCAAAATTTTTTCAGTATTTAGCCATATCTGGCATTTTCTTTATGAGTGTATCTTCTCACCATTCAGTGTATTCAAAAAGAAAAATCCCTGCAGTACTGTAATAACAGTGAGTGGTAAAATGACAGCCTCAGTGTCTGCTTTCTCTCTTTACCCCAGAAAGATTTATATATTAGTCTGTTTGAGGATGATGTTCTGCCATCCAAATCATCTACTCTGTTGTTTAGTGTCAGTAGTAGAGTCCCTGGCACAATTTTTTTTGTAATCTTTTTTTAACATTTAAAGGCACTATTGTGTGCAGAGCACCTCAGTGGAATAATGCACTGGTGCAGAGGAGTACTAAATCAAATGATAAATTGAGTGTAACATCAATTATGTTAGCTATGCACAGAAATATATACATTTGATGGTCATTATGACACTTCAATGTTCAAGACAAAAAGTGAAAAATACATTTCAAGTTCTGTATATATGAAAAACTGACAATGATCTGTAATTTGTGTCTAGCATAAAATTCTGTAAATCTGCTGGTGTTTTCAGCATTGAAAGCTTGATTCGAAATGGAAAGGTCATTATCGTTATTAAGTTTTATAAGAAAATCAGTACGTGTACTAGTATCTATTTAATAACTGAGACATCATGAATGTCAGACTTAACACACTTTGCTGGGTGCTAATAACTCTTTAAGTGTACCCTTGACTCGAGTCGAAGGCAGTATTGGAATTTTTATGTTATCTGAACTGCCTGGTAGCATTTAAAAGTACTTCCATAATAGTCGGGTAAAAATATAGTGACTTCGCAAAACTTTGCCTAATTTTGCTCCTGTTTGAAAGGTTAAGCTAAACTCCTTTCTCCTGCCTTGTGAAGGAACCGGATGTGCAGGCAGGTGAGTCACAATGGACTTGTCCTACTTAAACATTCTCTTGTTTTTATTGGAGTGTATTGTGCTTCCTGAGAAAAGGATGTGTCAGTAATGACAACAAAATGAAGTCTTTTGTATCCAAAATAAGTGCCTGGGAAAACATTATTTGCATCAATGTCAAAATTACATTTTGAAATGTCTTGGTGGAATGGTGCTGTCTAAATATCAAATACATATTCATTCACCATTTTTTAAAACTTCTGAATATCCTGCATTATATTATATTTAATTCAAGTCCAGTGGAAAGTTGATACACTTAGTTTCTTTTTCTATTATATATTTAAATTAAAAATTGGAAGATGTAATTCCTATTAATGAGTTTTGCAGAGGTCTTTTAGTATTATGTCCCTAGGCGAGTTCCTTACTTGATATGAAGTCCTCATAAGAGGTGCTTGTGCACTTGATTAATTCATAAATGGCATTGAAGGTTGCATATTTGCACAATTCTTGCTAAATCATAGAAGTCAGCTATTTCTCTGTCCAATGTATTGCCAATTGTGGTGCCCATATTATGCACCTAATCACACGGATGTAAAAGTCCCATATTTTTCAGGTATTCTCATCTATGAAACATTCATCTCCTATGGAAAATATTAAGGTCCCTTGGCAACATTTATGTCAGTTCTGAAGCAAATCAGAAGACTAAAGAAATATTCAGATTGCTGAAAAAATAAGATCAACAAAAGCAAATGAATAGCCAAAATTATTATATTTCATATCACTGAATTGAGCTTCTAGCATCTAGTTCAATACTAATCTCCATAAGAGATGACAATAGAAATATACTGATATCTTTAGATATTTACTCAGACTTAGGGATGGGAAGGAAGGCCAGTTACAATGCCTATGCAGGCTGCAATACTCTTTCCCAACTGATAAAATGTCAGCCTACAAGAAGAAAGACCAGTGAATACAAATCCAGACGTTATTTCCAACTAATTTTTGTTGACTAAGAGCAGTGCCTTTTTAGTGAAGCCAAGAGCACTGACCAATTACCAACATGAGCTGAAAATTCACCAGTATTTGAGATCGATAGTCAACAAACTAGTTGGCCAGGATATTCAGAGAAGGGAGTGGAAACTGGCAAAACCACTGCTATAGTAGACTCTCCTAAAAGCCACACTGTTGTTGGCTACATACTGCAATATAAATCTGGACCTTATCTATTTCTATGCAAAGAAAATGACAGTTGTTAACAAATTGTTTTGCAAAACACACCATTCATTTGAAAGACTTAACTCATTCCATGTTGTTACTGTTGAAACTACAGTAGGAAGTCTGTTGCCCTACATGCTTGCTGAGACAAAAAAATACATGGACAATCTTTTTATTCAAGGCAGTAGACCTTCAATTTTCTTTTCATTTGGAACCAGAAGAAATTATCTGACTCTTTAACCTTGTGCCCAAAGACCTTTAACTCAGAGATAGATGCTTGAAGTTCTCACTTATCATCTGCAAAATACATTCACTTTATGTAAATATGTTCTATTTAAAAGATGTGTAAATTAATCTTAGGGTACAAAAAGAAAGTTAATTTGCTCAATTGATTACTTGTTTCTAATGTTTGGGAGAGGGGGCTACCCTTCACTTCTTTTTGTATTATCATAGGACAGAGAATTCAAGAAAATGTGTCAGCACTCCACCAGAATTTAAATGAAAGACAGAAGTTATCATGGCCCAGACTTCGAGCCATTACACACCAATGGGTCAGACCACCCTACAAGTATATGTCCAGATTATGCCATTTCTCTCTCTTCTTTTGTGGTTAAAATGTTTAAATTTTAACTTAACTTTAGTCTGGGCTCAGTTTCTTTTCATGGTCTAAATAAGTAGAGGATCATTTCACCAAAACAGGTTTCTTTCTACTCCAGTTTTCAGCCACTTGTCAAAAAATGTGATGGCTCATGTGGTAACAGCTTGGTTGTAAACTGTGCTAAAATATAAAAAAGTTCTGACATTGACATCACTAAACTAAAAAAGCTGCATTAGATTGTTTGAAGACCTAAAAAACCCCAAGATCAGTTAAAGAGAAAAACAACAACAACAACCAAAACAAACAAACAAACAAACCCAAAACCAAACAACAACAAAAAACCCCCAAAACAAACAAACAAAAAAACCCCAAAAACAAACAAACAACAACAAAAAAAAAAGACCAAAAAATCCACCAAAACTGACACATTAAATTAAAGTAGATCCAACTCCTTGTGTCAGAAAATGTGAATGCCAACACAATTTTAGAGGCCATATCTGGATTAACTCTTAAAGATGGGCCTAACTTTGAGCTCATGAAAAGCTGTTTTAGCTCAGGTGAGACCATGCAGTTGCTCAAAGACCCAGGTGTGAATAAGGTTCTTTACCAAATTAAAGCCATTCTGCAAGAAGAATACAGTGTCACTGTATAACAACCATGCTTCCCAGGAAAGAACTTTTCTGCGTGAACAAGAAGTGCTGCTATTGAAGCTGTGTACAATCAGGCTCCACAGTGCTCAGTGTTCTTTGTTTCACCCCACTAGGGTGCTGTCTTTTCCCATATTATTATTATTGCATGCTCTCTAGTAATTTAACATCTCAGAAGGCTAATAGTTCTCCCTAAACGGCCTGCACACCATTACTGATAGTTACAGTACAGTGCAAAGTCTATTTGCACACTACACATCCCATACTGGGGTTTTTTTGAAAATCAGAATGCATCAGTGAAAAAGATTTTATGTCCACTGTCTCAGAAGTAGTGAGACAAGTTCAGCCTCTGAAGTATGCAAAGTAAAATCTCTGTGTGATTGATAGGTGAATCTTCTGCTTACATCAGTAATGAGGCACCAAACCCAGTCTATTGCATAAACAGCACCATAAATGTTGCAGAAAGGGACACAGTCCCTATTGTATCTGTTCTGTGCCACTTAAATACCATAAAGACTACTCCTTTTCATAGAAGTAGTAGTACACAATGAGGTGTATCTGGCACTACACAGAGTTTTACATCCCTATCAGAAAATAGAGTTCAAAAGGGCAAATAGGCAAAGATGTTGTTTTACTGACTTGCCACTTTACTTCTTTACTTCTATTTCAGGCAGCAACTGTAACACTGTTCAGTTTTCAGGGCATGTGTGGAAAGCTATACTATGGTCTAAAGGGAGCTTACAGTTTTTTGTACACACAGTACTCTGTGATTGCAGAATGCTCCAGTTATACATGTCCAAGCAGCGCAGCAGGGACACTCGCTTTGGTTCTTCTGCTAATACCATCTGACACAGTGCCCTGGGGGGACCTGCTGGGAGGCTGTGTATTGCTGAACTCTTAAATGGTCAAGCTTCAGTTTTACATGTCACCATACGGATGGAAGATTAAGCAAAACGTAACAAGGCTTGTGCTTAGAAAAATAAAAAGGAGCTGACATCCTGCTCAACTGCTTTCACAGAGATCCAAGAGGGAAATGAGCACAAATTAGAAACTTCTAGGGCAAAAGCAAAACTACGCTCTTTACACAGACAGAATCAGGCCACAATCCTGCCCCAAATTTCCATCAAAACAGAAAAGTGTGGGAATGTAACACTTAATGATTATTCATATTACAGTATAGACCTGACATGAACACCAAGCAATCAAGGCTGACAGTCCAAAGAAGGTTTTGATGGTTTCTCAGACCACTTGTCCAGGTGCTGTAATCTGGGATCAATACATAAAGAGCCATAATTAAAATACTATGTTTTGTTTCTATAGAGCTTTAGGATTTACTCTGTTATCTAACTGCAACTGTAGCAAAAGGAAAAATGAATATCTCAACTTTCAGTGGTCCTCCAGCCTATATTCCAGGTTAATTTAACAGATACACACTGAATGCTATAACAGTCCTGAAATGTCCTAGGAAAAAGTCACATCATAACTCCTCTGGTTAGTTATGCTGACATAGCTAAACTGTTCTGGTACCCGTGCTTAGGGTGCATCTAGGTTATTAATTTAGTGAACCATGGAGATTTTTCCTGGTTCCAGTTTGCTTTGTGCTTGGAGACTTGTAGCATGTACTAGAAATACTGCTGGAAGACTCTGAGCATTTACTTCTTGGTGGAACTACAGCTGAAGACATGCCCGGGGAAGCCCTCTAACCTGCCCTGCTGCAATGGGGACACAGTGTCTCCAGCCTTCGGCTCCCTGCTCAAGATCAGTGTGTGCCTGGGCCAGGCACAAACCCTGGACAGTCCGTGCTGTCAAGGTATTTTGCAGGCATAGGGTCCCAGAGCCAGAACACATCTTGCTAAATCAAAGCCAAGGCTTTTCCTCTTTGTGCTACACCATGTGACAATGTAAAGTCCATCAAGCCAGTTCAGGTTTCTCAGAACTTCATTTTGCAGTGTAGGCAGTATGGTTGAGTGTGAGAATAGATGGACAACTTCATTTTGCAGTGTAGGCAGTATGGTTGAGTGTGAGAATAGATGGACAACTTCATTTTGCAGTGTAGGCAGTGTGGTTGAGTGTGAGAATAGACTGACAATTGCCATTGCTGCTGTTGTGTTCCCTCTGCCTGCAGTTCTCTAGACTTTCCTTTTGGGAGGGGCAAGTGGGGTGAATCACATTTCCCTTCCAGTTGCCCTTTTCTTACTTTGCCAGTCTACAGAAATTTACTGGTAGCCAGAAGTGACTCTGCCTTTGCCCATTCTCACTGGTACCTGCTGGCCATTAAGACACAGGGGTTTAGTCTCAAACTCTGTCAATATTTTTGAACAAGGCCATGTGGCTATATTAACATTAGCAAACAGTGTGGAGAAAAAAGAGCAGATCTCTAGAGCAAAACAGTTGATTCTGAGGAATTGAATTTTTGACTATCCATACTTGTGTATTTTCTACTTCAGATTAGCCCTAGTGTGGTCACATAGACCATAGATTGACTGCATTTCTGTAACTGAAACACATTAGGTATGTGCCAGAATTTTGCTCTATAGAAGCTTTACTATCATTGCTGCCGCTGCTCTTGATTTGGAGGACAACAGTTAGGCTAGGCAGCCTATCAATGCACAGAAATTTATCCCTTCGTGCAGAGCTCTGAGCACCCCAGTAATCAGCACAGGAGGATGACCAGCACTTAGTCTAGTTAGAAGATTATGATGTTTAAGAAGATGACTTTTGTAATGAAAATGGCACAAATAAATGAAATAGTAATCTCAAAATCATTCTTCTCTCAGACAAAATCTCCAGTTATCGCAGATCATTTGTTTTGACAACGCTGAAAACTGGAAAAAAAATAAAACTGAGGGACTGAATGTTAAGCCAAATATTTAAAGATCTGTCTTGCAGCTTTCCACGTATGTTTTCCTCTCCTACCAACTACTGTCTGTTTTGCCCATCTATTGGCATCTCTCAGTTAACAGTAGTGGACTACAGAAAGTTTAATACAATGTAAATGATAATCTATCCCAAAATGAACAGTTTTTTCCACAAACAGTGGTGATGTGCATGTCCACATGTCTGTTTGTCTCAGGGTATAACATGTCAGTTTGTTACAGAAAAAGATTAATTAGATAAACTTTGAATTTGTTAAAGAGATCCTTTAATTCTGAAGATGAAGCAAGAGCAACAAAAATACAGCAGGAAAATGCTTGGCTTTCCTAGAGTCAATGGGAGCTTTCAGAGGAGTCAGAACTTCATCCTGTATGTTTTGTTTTTCTTCAAATGTCAGTTACCTGCATACAACATAAATACGATGTGGTCAGAGAAGTGTACATGGTATGGCTGAAACAGTTAAGAAAATCAATAAATGTAGGGAAAGTAGAAGAAAACATAAACCAGACTGAGATATTTTTTCCAGACCCAAGATTTTTAAGTCTTCTGTATTTTGTCATTTGTTAAACCACAAATAGTTATAAACAGAGCTGCAGTTCAGAGAGTCTTTGTTTCTAACATAAACAAGGTATAGGGCATAGCTCTGTATGTCAGCCAAATATGACTATAAGTTACAAAAATGATATATATGTATAAAAGAAGTGTCAGACCATAATTGAAAAATTGTATTTGGACATGAATAAATGAAAGGAACACACTTAACTCCAGAAAGGCAGTAAGTATTTAACAGAAAATAACCCAGATTAGATTAATGCACACATTGTACTGTGTTGTGAAATTGTTTTAATTTAAGATATTGAAACTCAGAAATTGGGGAACTTTGCATAATTTAAGTATCGCTATTCATCCTGGCGTGTCTGTTCTAGTTGAGGAAACTTATAAAAACTATACTGAACATATGCAACTTTTAATTTAATTATATGTAGGAGCAGAGTAGCAGACTGGATCAAACTGGATTGAATATACAGCAGAATTTCTTTTTTTTTAAGAGACAAACTTAATGGGAATAATACATTCCATCTAAAATGGCTGCACTTCTTAATTACCCGGTCATATCACAACCCCCCGAATCAGTAAGAGACTCATTTAAATACTGATTTTTTTTACTTTACTTTTTCCTAAACTAACATATTCTGAGCATCAAGAACATTTACTTTCAAATCATTACTTTATATTCTTTTACAGTTTTCTGTTTAGAACTAAGAAGAAACACAGCTCTCAAATAAGTATGTTAGCCCTCAAGCGTTCTGGTGCTACAGACTCATTTAGCTGCATAGGTCACAGCAGTCACCACAGTAAACAATGTTCCAAACTTCCAAAGCCTGCAGAGGTCAGTATAGCAACATCAACAAGAAATTATATAGCCTCACTGAATAGATTAGCAGTTAAAAATATTTATTGTTAAAACACAAAAATGATGTAGCACTCTGGCTGTTACCAGAACTGTGGGACTACTGTGGCATGTGATGGTTATGCCTGTAAACATCACATAATATTACAGATGCTTAAAGTTTTAGAGATGTATTTTTGTATTTGCATTTGCTAATTGTAAAAGGGTTAAATATATTTTTCTTGAGAGTGTTTGAGAAAAGTTAGATGAGCATAATGGAAAATGTAAGCACACACTTTTCTTCAGAAGCTGTCTTCTCTGTGTTGCCCTGTCAATGACCTCTACTGTGACATTGAAGAAATACCCTCTGTGTGGGTGACAAGTAATTTGCTTCAATAGGTCTTCTGCCCCAGACATGTATAAAAAGGAGACTGTAAACATATACCCCACGTTTGCTTTGGCACTGACACCATTGAAGTCATTTAGAGCAGAACTTTTAGCGGTTTGTGACAAACCAGATCAGGATGAATGATCAAAACAGTACATGTTAAGCTCCTAGCTCAGTGCAATGAAATCGCAGAAATTGAAAGGAATGACAAATAAATAGTGCTAATCAGGACCTTGAACAACTCTATATTAACTTTATTTACCCTCTTGGCAAGAACTGCCTGCTGTTGGCACTAGAAAGCAGTTACACTAGTGTTTCACTGCACGCTCTCAATTGTATATTAAAGAATAAGAAGATTTTCAGACATGACTCTGGGATCTGTGGAGAAAGATTTTGAGAGACACCAATTGGGCTTAAACATATTTGATTTGCCTTATTCAAAACACTGCACTTAAGTAGGCAAAACACATTATATCCACAGCACAATACTCCCACTCCTCAAAAAGGCTGGTTATAATGAAAATAATTTCCTTTCACAAGTCTGAAAAAGTTCAGGGCAAACTTTTTGCCTCATCAATGCACAGTGTGTATTCTTGTCTCAGCCACTCACCATAGCATTAGTTGTGTAAGGTGGACATTGAGGTATTGAAAGCGATTCTGCATTATTTTTTTCCTTTCCTTATGGGCATTCATATAACATATTTCTTCATATCTCTCTGCCTTCACAGTTTCTTGAAAGAAAATTTGAATTGCTCAAAACAGAGTAACTTTAGCATAAACATCTGAAACAGAGAAACTGTGGTGAATATGAGTGATGGGTCAGATGCTCTGCTGTTTCTATATATATGTATCCTTACTTGAACTAAACCAAAATTGCACACAGATCTGTGGCAGTGGGAGGATTATGTTTGAACTTTCTTGGCCTTAAGAGACTCATTCTAAAGTGCACATTTCTCTATCTATGCATATATACAATTACATAGAAATTGCATAGAGTTGATAGCTTTGTTAAGTCCAAGGTGGTAAAGTAAAATGACAAACGATGAAACATGCCTAATTTCACTTAAGCTCCCTGCAAATCAATGTTGTGCACTAGTAAGGATTCATGGAATTAGTAGTACTTACTATTGATGTTAGTTGCCCTCAGGTTTTAGTTATGACATTTTGCTACATAAGAAAGTAATGGATTTGTGTATCCAAAGCATTGGGAAGCTTTAATATAGCCTCATCAATTCAATCAAAAACTATCCCTGAGAAGCTCATAAAAGCCAGTTGTAAGAAATTTCATGGGTGGAAGACTGGTCACAGAGAAAATGTTTAAATGCATATTAAATCTCAACTTCTACTGAAACAGCTTGTTGCCTGTAACAGTACTAGCAAGATACTGAATCAAGTATCTGCTTCACATGGTTCCTGCAAAACCAGGAGTCTAAGGAATTCTTTCTCTGTCACACTCACAATTATCTTTCTGAGAAAAATAAAAAAGTATCATTCACAATCTGTCTCCTGATATTGTAAATATTGACATGGAATGTTTCCCCTATATATTTTCCAAAGAACTGTATTTTCCCATGTAGAAGAGACAAGAATGTGTAAACTGTATGTTAATGCTTAAAAAAAACCAAAACAAAACAACCAAAAATAGCTCTCATATTTTTTTACTTAAATTTAGATATTTAAATAGAGCACGCTTAAAAGACCAGCTCACAGACTTTTATTTTTTGAGGTTATGCACACTGAAGTGAAAAGCAAAAACTGTTCTAAAATAACCATAAACTAGCTTCCTCTTTCGCATTTTGTTCATGCATGGTAGATCTCAGACCAGTTAAAGCAACAGAACAGATAAAGGAGTTTTGGCTTGAACCTGGAATAAAGTACAGTGACCTGAAATTCAAAACAGAAAGGTAAAGGTGAACAGGCTAGAGCTGGTAATGTAGATCTTCACAACCTTGCTTCTTATTCATTTATTTCCCTCTGTGCAGAATGGATGCAGAGTGGACACAAAGGAGATTATCTGAGCAGAAGTGCTTCATCTTCACCTGTCACAGACATGCATGACTGTTCCTAGTTCTAATTATTTAAACTCAGTCCAGTAAAACAAATAAGACTTAAAACATTTGTGATTTCAGTAGGTTCAGTGTAACCGTAGAAGAGAATATCAAAACATTGTTTCCCTATTCATCATCATCTCTGTATTTTTCACACCATCAAAGGATTACATCAAACATCAGAGGACTGATAATTCCTGACCGAGAATTGTTTTCCAGGTTTTTTTTCATTCCCTATACATTATCAGTAATGTAATTTTTAAGTCAGTCCCCAATTTTCCTTTACCTCTCCTCTGAAACTCAGAATTCATGGGAAGGGGACAGAATCTTCTTGAAAATCTACAACCCCAAAAATGTATTTTCATTTTGTTTAGAGGAAAGAATATTTGCTGAGTCAGAAGTGAAAGACTGAACTATTGATAATGCAAGGCTGAAACAGGTACACTCAAATATTTTCAAGACATTCAGCCTATTCTCAAGGAGTCCATAGCAGAAATCCCACCATCTTCAGAAGAAGCAGGGTGGAATGAGAGCATGTTTTCTTCATTTCCGTGGAAAGATCTTTCTCGGCAGAAGACAAAATCAAACTCAGCATACAGCCTGACTTCTTCCTAATTCTTGCCAAAAATAATCTCCCCCTCCCACACTTCCTCAGTGTCAACAACACAAAGTGACAAAAACAGCCACTGGAGGCAATAGGTTCTGTAAATACCAACAATAGTCAAATATGTTCAGTACTTCTCAGTCTCCATAAAAGCCACAGTGTGGGACCCCCACGGACATTTGGCTAACTAGAACTCTTTAATAAAATCAAATACTTGTGTGATGGGTACATGCAGCTGTATGTGTAGCACCCTGGGCCACACAGCAGAAATCATCATACTCACAGTATTATAGAAAAGGTGAACATTTACTGCACTGTGTAGAAGACATCCTCATTATATATAATTAGGAAACTTATTTTCCCCCTGCTGTCCTAATTTGTGGGTTTTTTTCTTAATTTTTAAAATTCTCCATTGGCTCTAATTAGCTTCTCTCTGAAATCACCAACCAGGTGAAATTAGAGCACTTTTAAAGCTAAAAAATGTAGTTAGATTTTTTCAAACTTTTTTTAAGTTGAGCTTTATTCCCTGAGGCCAAATCCTCCGTGCTCTTACTCATGAGAGTAGTTCTGTGCACTTCAGTGAGGGAGCTTTTCAGAGGAAGGCAGGTTTTGGCCCTAACGGGATATACCAAGGCTCTTCTAAATATGGATGTTAGATATATGAGACAAATCCTCTCTGAGGAAAATCAGCAGTGTTCTTAAATCAATGAAACTAAAGCCATTTACATGCACTGAAGACTTTTGCTTATGTTTTTAGGCTTCACCAAATATTTACCACACGGAAAATTATATATTTTTGTTAATGAAATTTCTATTCCTTCATTTAAAAATTCATCATTATATAATCAATACCAGTGACACAGTCCTTGCTATTATGACAGGAGCAAATTTTACCTAAGAAAAATCATTTCTATGGTCTACATGACATGAAGTATCCTTAAGTGTTTCGTTGTTAATTAAGAAATGAAAAAAACAAGCTGTTTAAGAAACATGACAAAAAATATGAGTGGCTTCAAAATAATACACCTATGAATTTTAAATGTTCTATGGGAGCTCTGGAGCTGGAGATAGTCATGTCTTTGTGATATTTCAGTGACAATTTCTATTTTAAGTGTCAAAAACAACTCTGCTATCTGGAGCAAGTAGTGTAGTATTCTCTCCTTTTAATATTCTAATCGTGAGGTGTAAAGTGAAATGGTTGCACAGTGTAATGGTGGTAAAGAAGCTGAGTGTCAATGAGACGGGAAAGGTGACAGACATGGAATGAGTCCCCAAGGTGCTCTCCAAGTGCATTGGATAAAGATTCCCCTGGGAAATTTTTCTCATTAGTTCTCAGACACAGTTCAGTAATTCAATAGCACCAGGTTACCATTAGTCACAAGACCAAAATATGTTACTTTCCATGCTTTAGCTCCTTGATTTGTGTATATCATTTTATGAGAGAAAATTATGAGATTATATAACATTCAAAGTAAGTTTGTATGTTGTTTACATGCCTCAGGATGATCCGTAACAGAAGACTCCTACTGCAAAAGAGCATAAAAATTAATCAGAAAACAGACACCTTCTTGATATTTGAAACTGCATTAATTAGTGATTGCATTGTGCAGACATGAGCAAGACATTGCAGATTGATGTTCTGTACTAATATCAAAAAAATTAATTATAGTTTGAGATTCAAACCCAAAATTATAAACAATTAAAATGGAAAAAAAATCACTCTGGATTGTTTTGGTGGATATTGCCAGGTTAAAATAATTCTTCCGTGCTTAGAGATGAAAAGTGTATATACGCAGTTAATCTGATTGGGAAAAGTAGCTAAAAAAGTTTGATGGTGGCTAATTTTATGTGTAATTACTCTGTGAAAATGTTAAACTAAGTAGGCTATTCTCAACATTTTTTTTCCTATGCAATAAAAAATGTACTTAGTTCTATGCTATCAAAGTTAACTGCACTCCCACTCAGCACTCGAAGGAATAATGGCTGGAGGTGTTGTCTCTCTCATTACCCACCAGGATGAAAAGAAAGGAGTGTCCATCCCTAGTGGTCATTTAAAACCTCATTGTTATATTTCAAAAAAATAGGGATGACAAAGTCCAGAAAACACAAAAATGGGACACACAAACACAGTAAGTTATTATGTTTTACCTGTGCTGAGTATTAGTTTATCTTTTTATGTATCCATGAATGTACTCTAGAATGTTCAATTTCATTTTCACTCCTGATTAATGTATTTAGCACTCATCACTGCACCATGCACTCATATTAAAGGGACAGAAGCTAGAGGTAATTATTCTGCCTAAAGTAGTTCAGGAAAATACAGATATTTTAGCTTCATCAAAAAAAAAAAAAAACCAAAAAACCAAAACAACCAAACAACAAAACAACAACAACAACAAAAAAACAACAAAAAAAAAAAACCCCTAAAAGATGCATTCTCTGTAAGCTTTTAAAATTTATTTGATTGAGGTTTGTGGACTGTGGGGTTGTTGGGGTTTTCCCCTCTTTTAAACAATGTTCAACATTTAATATGAGAAACAAACAAAAAAGTTTGCATATAAATACCTGTCTTGAACAAAAATTATTGAAATCTGTCAGTCAATAGGTGCTTCATTTTCAACTTGTTAACCTTTTATTGAAGTCAGATCAAAATCATGCACCTGAGGTGTCTCATTTAGCTTACAAAATCAACATATTCGTAGAATTCCTTAACAAGAAGAATTATATCCCCAACACAGTTACTTGTGCAGTAAATAGGGTTCACTGTTTTTTGGCTAGATTCTGATGTGTTTATCATTGTACTGCAGAAAGGCCATATGTTAAGTGCTATGGTATCTGTGCCAAGTAAATCATCGAGAGCCAGCTTCTATTAATCTTACGTATGTTATTGCACTGGAGTTGGATGTTTTACTCCCCTGATTAAGCTGAGAGGATGGCAGTTTTCTAGAAGTGTGAACTCACCTGTTTCATGTGTATTATTTTCCTCAAAGCTGTGCACTGCAGTCTCCAAAGGAAGCTCTTCTAATTGAAATTGTTTCCATAACTCTTTAACACTAAGCTATCTTCCAGCTAATGATCAGGCTCCAAATAAATATGCCAAATACTTATGGTATTATTTATGTGCTATACTGAGGCTCATCATTGACTTATGAATTGTAAATATTTATAAGTGGCTCATATTAAAGTAGTTGTCAACTGCAGCTACAGTACTTCACCTTCTGTCACTCCCAGGTATCAAGGGGGCTGATTCAATCACTCTCTTGTCAGACTACCTTTCTTCTCCTGAATACCCAAATCCCTAAACACAACAAAATATAAATGAATGAAAAGTGCTAATGATGCATCATTACCAAGAGGTATCAAGTTTTTTAAGGTCCTTTGCTGACTAAATTTTAAATTAGCACAATTATTCAGAGCATTCCCCAAGGCACCATTCATTATGCTTAGCCACTGAGTTGAGTCACACTGCAAACGAAATATATGTTACTGTCCACACCATACTATCTGTCTGCCTTCCTGGAGTAGGAACATATGTAGTGTCTTCCTGAAATGGAAAAACATGGAATTCATCATATGAAGGATTTTTGTGTATTGAAAAACATACAAGTGTGCACGTATTTTAGAACTGATCATATATCTGTATTTCTATTAATGCTCTGTTACCTACACTATATTTATATTCCTAAAGATCCTGAAGAGCAAGGACAGGCACTTAGAGACTGAGAATTTTTTTCAAAATGTTGTTTTATCTGCTTCCTAACACAGCAATTTTAAATTTCCAGTGAAATACAAAGACTGCTGAAGCCAGGAGCTAAAATGTCTCTGATACTGCCTAAGCCTTCCAGAAGCTCAGAGTGCACAGTGGATTATATTTTCCTTTGGCCTTGTCATCGGCAAATAGGTCAGAGTGGACACTACCCTGTTAAATGTGTTGGGCAGCCTGGATATCATGTCTTTTAGAATTCCCAGCAGCAATGACCTGTGTTACACCTACCTTGTATGTCAAAATTTGATTTTTTTTCATGCACTAAATGAAGAGTCCGAAGCCCTTGTTCATTAGGATATTTAACAGTTCTCTGAAGAATAAGGAAGGTAACATCGACATGACAGATCCTTCTTGGATTGTCCGAAAAGCAAATCAATTTGATGCACACAGCAATAGCCATGGTGCTATTCCTTGTAAAATGCTAGTTGTATTTTTCACAAGAATAGCAAAACAACCAGTCCTTATACCCATGTTATAGGTTAATGTAAAAAGAGGAAAAACATGATTGTCTGCATGGAACATGGGCTCACCAAACTGCACATTCAACAGCTTTCCCTGTAAGACACAGTGCCCATTTATGCTCATGCATATGAAAATAGGTATATTCGTAAAAGAAAATTATTTCTGTATGTATCTAGCTGTAAAGTCCTGAGCTGCTTTTTTAACCCAATGACATCACCACACGCAAGTTGGGCCCCACAGCACAGATGTGCTTTCATGTGCAGTGATATCACTTTCACTAAAACACTAAAGGCATGACTTTCAAGCACTTTTAAAATTCAGATCAGTTCTGCTCATATTTAATCCAGACATGTTGGTTTAACACCAAGCCAAGCCAGACCTTTTAATGTTCAGTGGCCATGATATAAAATTCTTCACTGTGTTGCACCAATAAATTCAGAAGTGCAGTGTAATTTGCTATAGTCACAGAGACTCTTGTGAAATTTAAGCAAGAGTTGAAAGCAACCCTTCTTTTTGTCCCTTACCACAGTACTTCAGCTCTTTGGAAAACAATTTTTTTCCTCAGAAAAACAATTAACTGTGAGGACAGAATAATTTACTGCTGCTTGTTTTGGTCATGTTGAGATTAAATTAAAGGTAGGCTGCAAACCACCATCAGATTCTTCTTAAGTTAGGAACAGTGTCACTGCAGCATTATTTAGGAGTTATTTAAAACAAACAATGGAAAGAAAGTGCCACTTGACACTGACAGCAAGTATCTCTGTTCATTTTGCATTGTCAATAGCTCCAGTGGTAGCACTATTCTTTTGACAGCTAAAAGCAGATGTGTGGGTTAAGTATGGGAGCAATTCAAATGTCCATAGTAAACTGCAGGGGGGCAGAGAGAGCTCAGAGAGCAGCAGCTTTAAAGTAATTGACTAATACAGTAAGGATATTAAAGTCATTTAGTGCCAAAAGGGAACACACTGATCCTTGACCCTGAGCCACTTTGGAGTAATCTAGTATTCAATCCAGCGTGTAATGACTGCCAGGCCTGTCAATCCTCCGGGCTCTCCAGTCAAATGCCTGTGGCTACTATTGGCTTATGGTAAAAGGACAAAAACGCAAGGAAATGCCTCTCAATCAGGCTATGATGTGATAATGTTATTGCTCCAATGTATTCTATATTGTCCCTGCATAGTTTAGTCTGTTGAGATCCATGTCAAAAATTGCCCTTGTTCCCCAGAGGTCTTTACTGAACCTTTTAGTAATACAAGTGGATTTGAAAGGAGAGGGGTAACTCACTTGATGAATGGTTTCCAGTTAATATAAAAAATAAGAGGTCAACTGTGGCTTAAAGGCTAACCATGGAATGTATAAATTAGAATAAGTGTGGTAGTAATCTGATTAGTAAGTCTTGCTCTTCATTTACCCCAGTGCGTAAAATATTTTCCAATAAATAATACTGACACAGAAATTTATTTACAAGAGTGACATAATTCCTACAAAGTTTAGATGTTGAGAGAAATTTCAGCTGGGAAGTGATAAGAACAAAAGGCTCACTTGCTTCTGTCACTTCTTGTCCTTAAAATTTCTGCAACTACTGGGAATCTAGTATTTTAAATTAGGCACCTCACATTTGAAAAATATAATTATTGCTACAGGCTGAGTAGTCCACTTGAGCTTGAAAGAAGGAAATTGCCATTTTTTGTTATTTTGATTTTGCTAATTAAAACAGGGAAAACTGACCCACATAGATTCTCTAATGTTAAAAAGTCAAAATGGGATAATAATTATGCAAATTTCATTGCATTGCTGTAAAAAATGATCTTTATACTTCATTATATGGTCTCCACTATTTCCTGACCCCACTTTCCATGTGCTGTACATAAACTTTGGGAAGGGTGAAGCTCTAGTGATAGTGATGCTCCCATTATTTTTAAAGAACCATGAGGTTACGTAACAGTCACTTTGCCTAATTTGGTTCTCCATGATTCCACAAAGCTCTCCACAGGGATGACACAATACAAAAAGAAAAAAAAGAGAGACCCTCTCTTGAGAAATATCTTGCTTATAACTTTGAAATAACTTCAGTGTCAAAACCAAACGACTTTCTCAAAAATTCTGCCTGTCCTCTCTCAGTTCAGTGCCCCAAAGTCATTATTCAATGTAAGGTTCTATTTATAAACCCATTTTCCAGCCTGTACATACTTTTTACACTTGAAAAATTATGGTTTTGTGGACAGTTTTAGAGGATGAATCGGAGAAAGAAGAAAATTGTCCTTTTGTGCTCACTGAATTCCCCTGCCATGAGAGTGGAAGCACATGCAATGCAAACTGTGATCCCATCAGGAGACGGCTGGCTGTGTTCCAGCTGATCTCTTCACAGGCAGTTTTATCACAAGCTGGTGTTTTCACAGGGTAAAAAAAACAAACAAACACCGAAAAACCTCTACAAGCAAGCTAACCTAAAGCAGGATATGACAAGTGTCACATTATTGCACTGTAACACAGCAATTAGCGCCATGTAAATGGCACAGTTTGGCAAAGAAGGCTCTTTGCAAAAACAAGTTCTCTCTTTGCTTAGGAAGTTCTTGATACGGTGATGAGAGACCAAAAACTGGACTCAACTCCACCCATGTTCTCTCTGAGCACTCGCTTACATCACTTTTTCCCTCCCAGAACGCAGTGACTCTCTCCCCCTTGAGGGATAGTACTAAAATCAGCATGGGAACCTATGTAATGCTTCATCTGGGGTAAATTCAGCTGGGTAATTCAAATTAATTACTCTCCTTTACACCTCCAAAAGGAGGATGCAACCTGAATCCACATAGATTTGTTCCCACTTCAGCAGTGCAAGTGGTGCGCTAGCAGCACCTAGCAGCTGGTGTGGAAGGTACTAGAAGCAATGCTCACCCTCCAGGAGGGAAGGGATCTTACACTCACTGTTACCTGTCTGGGACCTAGGGGCCCCATCTTTTCCCAGTTCAGCTTCTTCCTCCTTTGTCAGTGGCTGTTGCAGCACACAAAACAAGGCACAGCTGATTTGGGAACGAAGGAAACAGAAGAGACTGTAGTCTTCCTTGACACACGTGCAGGTCAGTCTCTTGTGACATGGAACACTGACTGCCAGGTAGCTGTGTCCTTGCTGTCCTCTTACCCTCTACAGCACCTGTAAGGGCTTGTACATTTGTCCTTCTTCCATCTCCACCAAAAGAGACATTTTACCCCTTCTTTATTACCATTGAGGGAGCAGAGATGGGTGACATCTTCCATAGCTCCTCAGCCTGAGGGGGGATTGAGAAGATCTGGTCCCTTTGCAGTGTTTAATAAGGAAATCGAGGCAGCAGTAATCAATGTTTCATTCTTCTACCTTCTTTGGCCTTACCTTCTTTAGCCCTCCAAAAGCCCTGCCCATGGTTTCAACAAGAAAATGTGGGAAACTAATTTTTAAAAGCGTGAAGTTTTGTGAATGGGGAAGGAAACTCTTAGAAAAAATGCCAAGGACCTTTGCTCCAGCATTCACAGGACAGGCAGGTATGAAACTCCTTTCACTGGTAGCTCATCATTACACTCTGAAGGTGCTGATCTTTAGAAAAATATTTCATGATGTATGGTTTTAAATTAAAAAAAGAGGGGGACAAACTTAGGAAATGCAAGAAAATTCCTGCAGTTCCTTAACCTACTTGAAACCAACCTACTTGCCTTAAAGTTAATAGGTCAGGCATTGCTGAGAAGTCCACAAACCATTTCAAAAGGTATCTCAGCTCTAGAACATCTTCCTTTGTTTCTCTTCCAGGATGATTGTGTTTTTATTTAAATTCTAGACTTTAAGTGCAAGTCTAAAAGCCACCTGACCCCTAAGGGTCTGGATGCTTTTTGAGTGAATCTGTAGTCATACCCCCTGCTGTCTCCCTTTTGTTAAATTAGTATAGTTTTGCAGCCTATGAGAAGAAAACTTGTTTTTTTCTCTTCCCTTTTATTAGCATTTGAAACCATTAAAACCATTTCATAAACAAATTTTGAGATGATCTTTTTTGAAGCAAGGCTTCAAACACAGACACACAGACACATAGACACACACACAAATGCATGCATGCACACATTCCACTTTTATGACTTTGGAATAAAAATGCAAATGAATTTATTAGCTTAAGCATGGCACCAAATAGAAATTTATGCACATACATTTAAGAAACAGACCCCTTGAAAATAATGCAGTTGCAACCTATTAATTTTCTTTTTTGACAGTTTTTAAAATTCGCCTAAAAAAATGAAACAGCATGAATACTGTCAATATATCACAACAGCCACATTAGGTTTTGTGATATACATCATAATATAAAGAGCACTATTAGAGCACAACCTGGGAACCATTAAATCATTCTAAATCACTGTTACATTCCATTAGTGTCAATGGTGAAACCACATAATAGGCTTTATTACAAACTTCACCTTGGTAGGCCATTGTCTCTAATAACCACTTCTCTATGATGTGGTATCATACCCAGAAATCCAGGGAGATAATAAAGGCTCCCTTATTTCTTTTTTATTGGATGGGTAAAGTTAAATTTAGCTGTAAGTAAAAGAAAAAAAATCTTGAAGCTTTGTTCACTAACTGTGAGTTGCTGCTATTTGGACAAAAAAAAAATTAGGCAGACTTGGGAGAACAGTTTGAAATAAATTTAAATCCTGGTAAATGCTTGAGGCCAAGGTAAGATAGGCAGTCCTGCAATTACGATGTCATTTTTGAAAAGCAGCTTAGTACATTTATGCCCTTCTTTACACTTTTGTTCAGATACAAAGCATTGATTATAGAAACATTATAGGAATTAAATCTGTATTCTCATCTCTTCAACCCCTGTATAAGCAGTATCCATTAGAAAATGAAGAAAGAAAGAAAGAAAGAAAGAAAGAAAGAAAGAAAGAAAGAAAGAAAGAAAGAAAGAAAGAAAGAAAGAAAGAAAGAAAGAAAGAAAGAAAGAAAGAAAGAAAGAAAGAAAGAGAAAGAAAGAAAGAAAGAAAGAAAGAAAGAAAGAAAGAAAGAAAGAAAGAGAAAGAAAGAGAGAGAGAGAGAGAGAGAGAGAGAGAGAGAAAGAAAGAAAGAAAGAAAGAAAGAAAGAAAGAAAGAAAGAAAGAAAGAAAGAAAGAAAGAAAGAAAGAAAGAAAGAAAGAAAGAAAGAAAACAAATCAGTTCTGTGCACACTAGTGTTTTCTTCCTGAATTTTTAGAAATGTTTTGGAGGGAAAAATAGTGCATATAATTAGGGATCCTTTTTTCCACCTTGCAGGGCTAAACCTGGCTCACCATGTTACATATGATGACACAGATCAACTCAACAGTCTGTAGTGTGGTCATTCAAGATTAACACAAAGAACCTCCCTGTTCTGGGGAGCTGGGCATACTCTGTGCTAGCTGGGTGTGAGTCTGTAGGCAGCTGTGGAAGAATCCTGTCCCTTTGAAACTCATTGGACTTTGGTTTTAACTGGAGCAAGAACTTCAACCTCAAGTTTTGAAATTTTTTCACACAGGAACCTTGTATTTCCTGTAAGAATATTGATGAATTTTGTTAAATTAATGTCTCCATCATCACAGCTTTTCACTTAGTCATCTTGCAAAAGCAGACTTGTGACTTCAATTTGAAAAACACTGCAATCTCCCACCATCATTATTCAGTTATTGGAGTGTCTGAAAACATTTCTTATGGTGATGCCTAATGTATAGTGCCTGTCTTTATAATTCTTTCATGTGAGTTCACTACAAGAGTTGGAGTAACTGGGAAGTACATGTGAAGAGACAGGTGAGTACACCAGCCTTGTACTGCGGCTGAGTTAATGAACTGTATCCTCTTGTCCACCTGACTGATTTCTAGGGCCTGATGGCATTTTATCCTTAAATTTTCCTGTAGGGGCTGATTAGGCATGGATGTAAATAAGAACTGGTCCTTACATCATAAAAAGTAAAAGTCAAAGGTTTTTACAAGGTCAAAAGTCCTTTCTGATTGGATCAGTTCTTATAAAAAAGAAAATATACCCCCTCCAATGAAGTAACCTGCAATACGATGAAATAAAAAATAATCAGCAATATCCTCTGTTAACTCCACAAAATAAAAACATTTTTCTTTATTCCACCTACTCTAAAATGTAACCAATTCCTCTGAGCAAATCCTTCTTTGTCCATTATTTCATTCCTTTTCTTTCCTGCATCCTGGGTTTTTCTGCATCTCTCTGAAATGTTCGTGTTTTAAAACAATGACCCAGTTCCACATTCTCTGGTATATCCCATATATTTGTGGTAATTTTGCACTTACCTTTTTCCTTCTAAATGGCAATTTTATGTAGCAGCTCAAAGAGACTGCAAGTCTCTTGCATGTACTAGGAACAACAGTCAAGGTTTGTGTTGTCTTTCCTTACATTAATTCCTTTAAAACTTCAGTTCAGTACTTTCAACATTAATTTTAACTTCCACTGATCAGAATAAATTCTTGCTATGCATGAAATACTGTTTTAGAAGTATGAATCTGGTTTCTTCATCTACACAGTATGAATTTACCAATCTCCCAGGCAACCTGTACTGCCAGATATAGAAATCCCATATCTCCATCATGTAAGATCTGAAGTTAGACTGTAAAACTCACTCTGAACTTGGAATATCCCCAAAGGTAACCAGATCAGTCACTGGAAACAAAGGAAAAACTGTAGGAGGAAGGGGGACTATAAAATGATAAAAAGGTATGTCAAGGGAGATAAAAATGACAATAATTCTGGGTGGCACATGATGATTAATTACAGATTTACTAATAAACCATAGCGACTGGGCTTGCATTCATTTACTTCATTTAGGGTAACCTGAGACCAAGGTCACATTCTTCAGCTGTGGATGAAGTCAGATGTGGTTCAAGAGGAACAGAAAGGTGGGGAGAGGAAGTGAAAGATGCCAGAAGATGAGAGAGACGGGGAATACATTTAGTCTTTTGGATACTTTTATCAAAGTCTAAGCCTCCTTCAATATTGTTAGTTTAGAGTTTGGCATGGCAGACACCAGCCCTGTTCTCAAAGTCAGCTGTGTGTATCCTGCCCCTCTCACTCATATTTCTCGTAACTTGAAAAATGCTAGTGGTTTGTTCAGTGTCTAAAATAAACCGTAAGAAAGGGTTAAGAAGACACAAGACACTCATGTGAGCAATAATGAATAAAAATAAAAAAGATGAGAAACATAGTTTTGCCTAACAGACTCTGTAGGGGCTCAGAAGGGGGAATGAATGAACCTTGTTTAAATTTGGCCACACTTGAATAAAACATTTCGTTAAAATATAACCCTTGACCTTATTTTCTATTTCCAGTGAATACTGTAACTTTTTTTTTTTTTTATACTATAGTTTACAATGTCACTGATGTTAACAAAGATCTGGACAATTTCTGATGCCATTTAAACAAGATAGTCTGTAAAAGCTTAAGCTCCTCCTTGAGCTTCTTAATTTTTCATTCCAGAGTTTTTTTCTATCTTTTTTTTTGAGGGGTGGAAACTAATACATCTAGGTAGTTAAATATTTAGAAGGTCTAATTCTGGAATGTATGCAACATATGAAGCCAATCAAGGGCAAGAGTGGCAGTGTGCTTAGCCCTGGCTTTAAAATTCCTGTGATGTTAACTTGGGACCTCAGGCAACTTCCCCCTCTTGAGAAGTGTCAAAATATATCATGTATTAGTACCAAACATAAAATAAATTCATTGCTAATTTTAAGAAAGAGCTGACTCAATACTTTAGATGATTAACAGGGAACAGCAGCTATAGCTTGTTAGGATGTATGTCATCCACCTTAAACACTGTATCTAAACAAGAAGCCAAATAACATGAAAAGTTTTAATTTTCTACATTCTTCTACTTTTTTTTTTTCCCCCCCTGATGATATGATACAAAATGGTCCCTGAGATGGTTTCTTTTGTTACTGACATTAAATTACGGAGTGATGGACAGATTTGCCCTCTCTAAGTTAGCTCATAACCCACTTCCTCTGCCCTTCCCTCCCTCTCTTCCAAAATGTCACCACTGACATGTATGTATGACACCGAAATATTTGTCCCCACTCAGTTTATGGACAGGTGACAAAGAATGACAACAAAACATCTACAAGTTATGAGCGTTTCCAGAGAGCACTCTGCAGATGCTGAGTATCTCATGTTATTGCACTTACTGACAAAATCAGCCCTGTCTGAGCAAAATAAATATTTCTTAGCATCCTTACACCTGTGATCTTCTGTTTCCCTGCAATTTGTGATGCAAAAAATAGAGCCTCTGGTTGAACTACAACCACTTTTCTTCTCTCATATTTTCTATTTTCTTTCTGCTCTCTTACTGAGTGTTGCTCAGAAAACAGCCTGAGTCTGTAGACAAGCCTGTAGTCTGTGGACAAGCCTTTAATACAAGTTAAAATAATTCTCAAATGTCATTTAAGTCAGCAAAATAGGCTGGACTAAAATGGATCCAGGACTGAAGGGGCACACAATAAAACTACTTGTATCTTTTTTCTGGCTAACCATTGAGCCACCAGGGCTGAGGATCCTTGCTCCTGCTCATTTGCAGTTGCTAAAAAAACCCCATCACCTGCTATCTGTTCTGTAGTGAGCATGCTGGCCTGGCAGACTAAGGAATTAAAAAAAAAGAAAATGTCTCTTCAGAAATTAGTTCATGATACTATGTCCCTACAATGCAGCTCAGGAAAAGAAGCAGGAAGATATTAATGATGGATCTTTTTGCAGAAATATTTGAGAGCTTGGTGTATTATAAAATATATGCAAGCATTTGGTGCTTCATGGTTTATAACGCCCTGAAGCAAGTTGTAAGACATCAGCATCTGGGAAGATCAGAACTTTCCGTTTGGGTTTTGATTAATCAAATATATTATGAAATCTTTGCTATGCCTTATTTTTCAGAAAGTCTATTTTTGATATTAATATGTCTCTACAGATTAGACACAGATTAGATACAGATCAGTTGTTTCATGAAAATAATTCTCTTATCTTTTTTTCTCTTGTACAAAATATTTTGTTTTTAAAAATAAAAACCATCAGATAAATATTTAAACACAGATTTCCTTCATGTGGGTGTCTCTTCCATGCTATTTCACTTATAAGTCTTTTTACAAATGAGGCACTTTGAAATGTAGGACCTTTAATATTCTCTAACTTCTGAAACAATCACTAGAGGCCTGTAGACTGCATCCTAGGAAGAGACAGCCAGTTGTATTTCATTCAGCATCTTTATGGCTGTGTGTCAGAAGCCTGAGTGTTAAACCACAAGTCTCATCCTATTAACCCAGTCATATAACCTTGAGCTATCCAGAGTTGCAGATACCAACAGCACCTCTAACATGTATATCAGGCAGGGTGTGAGCTTTTTATCAGGTACAATTAATGTTTAAAAGTACTTGCTTTAAACAGACAAGTATGCATATTTTGATTCAAAAACATCTAGAGTAAATTTTCCAGTGTTAGAATAATACTAATGTCAGTTATTCCACCAGTATACTAAGCATCTGTTGGTAATTGTATCATAATCCCCTTTCAGACCTTTGAAAGGGGCTCATGAACTTTTTTCTAATTTCACAAAACTGGAGAAAATGGATGTTTTAATGTTATAAATGTGCATATCAAACAGGACTATCAAAATGAGTGGTCTCAAGTACATTTCTGCTCTGTCTTGCTGTTCATGAGGGCTCAATAACTTATCTGTTTTTAAAAACCCATTTGTG
Organism: Dasyornis broadbenti; assembly: GCA_013397935.1. Taxonomy (NCBI): domain Eukaryota; kingdom Metazoa; phylum Chordata; class Aves; order Passeriformes; family Dasyornithidae; genus Dasyornis; species Dasyornis broadbenti. Next base: position 1,209,924 of record VZRN01004857.1, read on the forward strand.
TACAGATGACAGTTTAGATAAAAACGGACATTCAAGATTTAATATTTTTAGTTGAAGAAGGGCACAGCTTTCTGATTCAGAAAGCAGATTTCCTATAAAAGTGCAATCTTTTCCAAGCAAAATGGCAAGCTCCTTACCACAGAAACCAGAGATCCAATCCTGTGAGCTGCTGAACAGCCTGTGCTCTGCTGAACTGGCTGGCAGGGACTCAGCACCTTTCAGAATCAAGTCCATAAGGCATAAGCACACCAGCTACTCTGATACCAGTGACCTTAAACGTTTTGGTCCATAGTGTCAATGATCCATGAACTAAGACAGATTTACTGTACAGAAGTGACAGTAGTAGTTTAAGAAGAATAAGTAAAGAAGTTGTGTCAGCCTTCACTTTGACTGTCCTTTCTCACAATGCGTACTTTAAGACCCAGGTTTATCTATGTACCTCCTGTTCTGGGTTTTTTGGTGAAGATCTTTTCTGTTTGTTTGTAAAACTTCACACCAAGTAATACATTTTGCTGAGTAAATAATAAGTACTTTGGTAACCAGAATAATTGTACTGACAGGTTTACAAAATCACAACTACACTCCCTGCTGTGTGAATATTCATAAGAGGTACATCAGGACATACATGTGGCCTGAGGCTTCTGGATCAGCTGTGTGCGATGTCCCATATCTGCTACATTCTTCATTTAGATGTCCTGCACCTTAAAAGCTACTTTATTTTTATTTGATTTGATTTTAACCTTTTTTTTTCCAATTCTGTCCAGCAGCCATTTTCATTGTCTTTTTGTGAACAGAGAGCTTCTTAAGAAAACGGATGCTTGAATTCAGCAGCATTTCTCTGTTGGCACTTCCTGCCACTCTGGGCTCACTCCTAATGACTGCTGAGAGCCCAGATGTGAGTCTGGGAGGGGAAGCTGCTCAATGCAAAAGATATTCGGCATCTCCACACTCCATTCCCCTTTGCACCAGCCTGCATTTTCTCTCCCCTACACATAAATACTGCACACGCATGCACACACACATGCAGTGTCATATAAATGAGTGGATAGCCTGGAGGTAAATGACTGGTCTTAGAGTATTTTTTAAGATATTATTGATGGTTTCCAGTGTACACATTGCAAACCTGTGTTTATCAGGCAACAAATGTGCAAATGCATATTCCTTTTCTGTGCTCTGAAAGAAAAGCAGATAATTTTCTGACGGAGTTGGCAGGCAGATAAACAGTCGCAGTTTAAAAATACATAAGATGATGAATAGTGTTTCAGAAATGAACCATAGTTTATCTTGTTAATTCTTACTGTGTCTGAGTAGTGATGAAAGAAACAGTGCCAGAACTCAAGGATATGACGAATAAGAAAGAGCAAAATGACAACCAAAGGCCCTGGTGACCAGAAAACAAGCTACAGTTTGTCCTCGAGAGAGAGGCAGTGATGGGTTGAACTTGCCATTAGAGGGAAGATTAAGTGTCCTTGGTTCCTCAGTTAGTTAATTATACACTCAAATCTTCCCAGTATATCACATAAGCCAGGCATTTTGCTTTTGAATATCTGTATACTGACTACTTGGATTGCTTATTGGTTATTTCTCTTGACAACTCAAACCTGAACATTAAATCCCATTGGCAACAACTATCTGTCAAGAGCAAAAAAAAAATAAGATTTGTGTATTTAGTTTTCATTATAGAAGTGCTTGTAGTTGAAAAAATATGTACCTGTCAAGTTTTCGACATCTCGCTGGGGATGCAAGCAATGCTGTTGTGATTTCAAAACCTGGCTGACAAATTCACGTTCCAGTAGTAAAGACAAATCAAGGGGGTTTTTTTCTTTTTTTTTTTTCTTTTTTTTTTTTTTTCTCTTTTTGCTTTTTTCACCGCTTTGACAGTCATACATAACAATTTGAGACCTAAGTGGCACTTTGATGCACTATTCCATTATTAAGTGGTATAGTCACTATAGAATAGATGACGGGCCTGTACTCAAGGCATTGTGAATTAAACAGCTTTCAACAATAGGGGAAATTGAATGGCCTAAAGAATTCTGAAACATAAAAAAATAATGATTAAAAATGTGTTTCAGAATCAGCAAGGCATATAATTTAAAATAATGTCAGGTACTGAAATTCAAACTAAAGAAAACAAAGTATGTTTTAGAAGAATCTTTAAAGTTCAGAGGAAACATTAAATAATTAGCAAACATCACTAAACCCATAATTACAAATTTTAAATATGCCTCCTTGATGAATCTTAGAAAATTAACATGACGCAAATAATCCTACCTAAAATTTAAGACGTGAAGACATAAAGCCTTTTTTCTCTGACAGTACTTTGATAGTATATTAATTGACTAGTTTTGTAACATCATTTCCTTGTGTCTAAAGGTAGAGTTTACAACTAAAGAAACATTGACTTAAAGTACTTAAATTAATTCTTTTGTCAATAACTATACAGCTAATCAATACACCTGGAATTAAACAATAGTTTTTGGCCAGAAGGCATGCTAATACCCGGTCTCTTTTTGTTGCAATTCATTAATCATTCAGCCCTTCCCAATTAGAGATTTCCCTGTCTGAATTGGGAAGTTTGATACACTAAACATCCTACCATGGCAAACAGAGTAAAGAAAATCAAAGAAACATTTCCAAAAATACTTTTTTACTGGGAAGATAAAAATTCAAAAGCTCCATTGATAATAATTCGTGCTATGTTTTCATTTAATAAAATCTAAGTTAATATTTTTTCCTATTAAGATAAAAAACAAAAATGTAACACCTGTTATACCCCAGAGCATAATTGGTCATATATTATCTTTTGTTTTTAAGATTATTAAAGGCTAAAAAATTACTTTTAAAACATTGATCCAGTGAGATTATTGTGAAAAAAAAGACACCAAGTAATGAAAATTCTATTAATCCACAAAGTTCCTAAAATATTTGCTACAATACTTATCTTTCTGCAGTCCTGAAAACTGTATCAAAATGATCTGTATCTCTGAATAGGATGTGGATTACAATTTCAGTGCTTAGTAGTACAAATCTTTTTTTTTTTTTTTTCTTATTCTGCACTAAAGAGAAAAAATTGAATTATTTCTTTATCCTTTTCAACTTTTAATCCTACAAATCATGTAAAGCCACATTAGGAATGTAGTGCACTTTACAAGATGGCATAGGGTAGGAGTCATATCTGCAAACAAAAGCCCCCCAAAACCAAAGAAAAAACCCAAACTTTCCAGTTTGAGTATGATATCTTAAAAGATAAAGGTGATTTGAGTGAGTTACTGAAAAATATTTCATCAATATCCTACTTTTACATTCTGAGGCACTAAGAGAGAAAAAAAGAAATGTAATTATGAGAAATAAAATAAGGATTTTCTTAGTTACAATTCCTGGCCTTTCACTGATTGCAGTAAATTATAAATTATGCAGTCAATGTAGGCCAACAAAAGAAGACATCTTCAAATCTCAGTCAAAGGTAATTACTTAAGTCGGCTGAATGTTCCCTTTTCATAGAGTGTGATCTCTCTTTGACAGCTCACACTGACAGATGACCTTCTCAGCGACGTTCTTATCCTTCGGATCATGAGCAGTGTGCCTCTCTCCCTGAATATCTCTATATATTTGTGACACTAAGCTTTCAAATACAGCTATTGACAAATCAGAACATCAGTCTAAGTGCTGGTCTTCCTATCACTCACAATAAAGTAGCTATCACTTGTGGTGTTGTAGAGCAAGCACATCTCTGAAAAATGAGTTCTCACCAAGTGCTAATTTGACACAGCTCGCTTGCCTTCCCATAATTGCTCTGTCATTGTCAGTTGGCAGTTCGGGCTCATTCCTGGAAGCTGTGCCGTACAATTGGATACAATTACTCCCATTTACCACCACTATTATGCCACTGATGTTGCCCAGTTCGCATATTGACATGCCTCATTAAACCTGGATGCAGGCCATTAATGAACATTGTTAGCATTTCTCTTAAACTTTTTGCCTCTAATAAACAGTCAGTGTTCCATGAAGGAGCACTGCCATCCTTGTGATATGATATTTATTATCTTATGGGGGAAGGGGACTCTGCAAATGGAAACTATCCAGATGCTGTGAGAGAGATGTATGGTTAGATCAGTGGAGAACAGCCCTGATCAGGAGGACCTTTTCCATCAGGGGCATCCTGCCATTAACCAAGTGACCTCCCCTATCCAAGAGAAGACAGGAAGGATAAACACAATAACCTCAGGGCGGCCCAGTCGCTGCAGGTTTTTCAAGGTTGCCCCGGCTCCTGTGGCTCCCCTCAGCCCCCTCCTACCCCCAGGTGGTGCTGCGGGATGCAGCAAAGAGCATTTTGCCCTGGGTCCTCAATCCATTATGTCCAGCTACTCCGATGTGCATTTTTATTCAGAGATAATTATGTGTTGATCAGAGAAGTCAGCGGCTGTCACCCATATGGCAGGCACACCTGCAGTGTGACATAGGTGGTAACGATGGCATGCTCTTGAGCTGTCATGACAGGGACAGGGACTTTATTATGTATATGTCACCATTTCTCTTAGGAAAATTATCCTTTTCCGCACAATGACAATAATGAATCTTACAACACTTTCATAAACCCTGTTTCCAGGCCCTTTCCTTGACCTTCATTAAAACTCTGCCTAGCAAATTCACTGCCCTATGAACAAAATGCAAACTTTCCAAGCAAATGCAACTGAGCTTTTGGAGTTTCTTTTTAACCACTTTTTCACAAAGTGGCTGCTTGAACGGTCAGTGGCCCTGCAGAGCAGATCCCGGTCCCTCCACAGGGCAATGACAATGCATAGAAAGTCTAGGATGAGGACTAACTAGCTTTTAAGTGCCTGAAATCTGTCTGGGTCTTAGAGAGTCTTGCACTAAAACCAAGTTTATAGGAGAAATTTTTTATCCGTAAGTGATATAAAGACCCCTTCTGTCCAACATAGAGTTGGACAGTTGGAAGGGACCTACAATGACCATCTAGTCCAACTGCCTGACCACTTCAGGGATGACAAAAAGTTAAAGCATATTGCCAAGTGTATTGTCCAAATGCTTCTTAAATACTGATGGGCTTGGGATATCCACGATCTCTCTAGGAAGCCTGTTCCAATGTAATACAGTATAGAATTATACTATCACAGAATTATTCTCCCCTCTTCTTGGCTTACTTTTCTTCATTCTTCATATATTTCCTTCTGCTGCTTGGTTCATGGCACAACAGAAGGTCTCTGTGGAACTGAAACCCAAGAAGAACACACAGAAATGCATTTTCTATCCAGGGAGAAGGAATAAAAGAGAAGGAGAAGCAAGATTTTGCTATTTATCTCAGGCATCTGCAGAAGTTGTATCTAAGTATCAAAAGAAGAAACTGAAAAACTCCCATAATAACGTCTATTATTTAGGTTGATTCTTTTTTACTGAGGACCATTCTAATTACAGTGTTCTGAGTTAAAAATTAAAGATTGAGGCGATAGAAAAAATGTAAAGAAAATTGATGTTGTCAGTGTCTTTTTTTACAGCTAACTTTTTTATTTTAAAATCTTCAAAAGTTTGAATATACAGTTTCAGTTGACATTCTTCAACTTTGGGCTATCTTTCATACAGATACTCGTATGAGAGTACAACTGTGTAATATGCCTGCTTGCTGTGGTGGTGCTTAACATATTTCTCCCATTTTGATATATACAAATCTACTTTCTGCAACATACTTTCAATAGCAATAGAGTACTTCAGAGTAGAATTTCTTACATGTGAGTGCTGTCTATCTGTCTAGGGACAATTAAGGGACCAGGGAATTTATCTTTAAATTTCCATTTTAACTTTAAATGACTTTAGCAAAAGTTGCTAGCAGAAAAAAAGTGTAAAATTCAGGACAGCTGCAAACTTGTGAACTTTCTTAGTCTGTTTTAAATGTAAATATTATACTGTTGAATGTGCTTGTGGGAGATATATATGAATTCTGGAATAACAAGCCCTTTGGTTCCACTGTGGTCTAAACAACCATGTAGAATGCAGAAGTGTATCAAAAGTATGTGAAAACTTTAACTGAATAACCCAGTTTTTCTACTTAGTAGCTTATTATTTTGTTAACATTGATTTGAATAATTTTCTCCATAATGACCTCAAATTGCTTTGACAAATATTAAGGCTAGACTATGAATTTAAAGTTCTCAGCTGTATTTCTAAGAAGTTATAATTTATTTAATCTGTTCACCACCACAATTACAAAAAATAATATTATGGTGCTACATTTAAAAACAGAAACATACAATACCTCAGCAAACACTAAAGTCCTTAAACCTCCTGTTGGTATCCTGGTCAGTATCTGAAGAGGCTATAGAAATATTGCACTCTCACAGGAGATAAAAAAAAAATTGGTATAACAGGCAAACGAAAATTCATTAAAATGTAGGTCATCCAAGAATAATTACCAGAGCTGAAACTGCTCAGGATACACAAGTTAACTGTTTTGAGAAACAAAAAAAGACTTGTTAAACAAGAGAGTTCAAATCTCCATTTACATCCAGAAGCAACATCACAAATAGCCTAGTACTCTCTACCTGTGCCATTTTGCTCAACATATATGGATCACTGTCAAATGCATATATAGAGGATTTTCAGATCAAGTTAAGGTAATACACATAGGTTCTTGAGTATCTTCAATATTTTATGGATGCAATATCAAAAATAGGCAGTGAAGCAATAATATAATAAATTTATTTTTTTAGTTTTTTTGAGGTGAGAGTAGTATATTTGCTATCTGGGAGGTAGAGGTTTTGCATTGTATTTATACCATTCTGCCTTTTCTGAATCTGATCGCAGCTCTTGAGTCTTATGAGAGGAAAAACTTCACAATTATCTCTCATGGAATAGAATGTGACATTGTTATCAGAGGATACCATGTTGGAGGAAGATCTCAAGGATCATCTGGTCCAATGTTTCTTGGAAAAATCTATAGTAAGGTAAGGCTGAAAGATAAAAAAATTGAAATACTGTAATTTTCTTTCTATCTGAATAGGAATGTATGGTATGACAAGAATCATACGAGTCACAGGGTTTTATCCTGCATGTAGAAGAACATGACACAACAAGTAATGCAAGAGTACCCCTACTTTCACTGTGAGCCACAGAGCGTCTACCTCCTGAGCACATATGCACTGAGCAAAAAAATATCCAAATACCTCAAAACTTCAGAGTGTAAAATGAAAAGAGTAGAAATCATCGAAGAAAGCATTACTGCTTTTATTTCCTGAAAGGGTAAGTAATTTCTTGAGGTCCTACGTAGGACTATTGTGCTATTAAGATACTTCTGACATAAATCAATATTAGAAATGAAAAACCATCAGGAACTACATGCACCTTCATCCAGATTCTTTCTGTTTTTTATTCTGCCCAGGCAGTCTCTTGTTTCTTTTCCAGAAAAAGTCTGTTCAGGGACAGCAGTTCAAGTCTCCTAACTAGAGTGTTGCACATTTTATTAGGAACTTCTAAATGCACACTTTATTAGGAACTTCTAAATCAGACAAGAGGAATGCCTGGGGCAAAACATATCAGCCAGTTACCACAGGAAAGGGAAAAGAACTGCTCTTAGTAGTGTTCTTGAGAAACAAATGCAAGGACAACCAAGGTCCTGATCTTTGAAAGCTGCTATAACATGACAGTGGATACTGAAATTAATTAGCAGAGTTTTAATTCCTAGTGCAACAGCTGCTATAGGGTGGACTATCAACAGGGCTTCACAACCGTGCAAGCTTATAGATTAGGGGAAACAAACCACAGAGTTCTGTGAATTTGTGTAATTATAGCTGTACAAATTTTGGATTTGCTTCTTCTACTCCTCCAGATCCAGCAGAAATTTATTCCTAAAAGAACATTTATCAGAACAAGCTGTACAGCATGCAGTCACTTCATTTGGAAAAAACAAATGTGACAAACCTAGCTCTCATTTTAGTTCTCCTCAAGGTGGTTGAATGTTATGGTGATGACCCCAGCATCATCTTCAGGATAGGCTAGGCTAGGCTAGGAGTTTTAATACATGGATTTGGTAAAGCCCAGTGGAAGCCATTCTGAAGAGACTGGATTGGAATGAAGGTGTTGGGTGACGGAGAAACTGGCTAAAGAAAAGATATTCAGCAGTTGTGCAGAGAACTTCTACATGAAAAAATAGACAACATTTGCTCTGTAAAGAGGAGGTGTCGGATAATGAGTGTATGCATATTGTCAAAGAAATGAGATAGCCTGAGGATGTACTCAGATGGCCTGGACTGGCAGCTTTTGGCAAGGGATGGCTCAGAAAAGTTAACTGTTTTTTGGTGGAAAGAATGAATAGGTGAGGAAAAGAAAATTTCTGCAAGCAGTTGTAGACTGAGTGATAGAAACTTGTAAGAGTTTATATAATTTGTGACAGGTAGAGGGGAAAGATGAAGGAGTAGAGAAAGGCAAAAACAGAAATGAAGATCAGAGGAAGTAAAAAGCAAAGTTTTGACCCACTCTTCTTGTTATATTAAAGCGATTCTCATCAAGGGAAAAACTGATGGGTCAAGACTATTTTCTTCTTTCTCTTTCATCATCCCACTCTGGAATTTACCTTTATACCTCAGATATTATGGAAATGAGCATACTTTAAAAATTGAAATAAATAGATTGACAAGTGTTCTAGATTTTGGCTTTGAAATCTAGGTATATTTCATGAGAATGGTGGATGACATGGTGGGGAATGTTTGCAAACCTACCACTTAGGTGAGACACCATCTGCCAAGCTTCACACATAACATTGGACTCAGAATCCCACTCTACCTTTCCTGAGTGCTACTACGTAGACTGCCAATGTGGCAATATGAAAAGTCAATAATATGCAGAAAACCCCCCAGTATCAATCAATAAAATAAAACCTGAAATATCCATTTAGATAGTTTTCTATTAGTACACATGAAGAGTATCTGTTAGTTTTCACTCACTTTATAAAACTTCAGGGGGCAAAGAGCCCATAAAATGTGTGGATGAATGTAACTTAATGGTGAGAAATTTTTCCTCAAAGAAGTTAATGCTTTTTGTCCTGGCTTTCATATGTATGCCATGCAACTATTACTTGTGTTACCTGAATAATATTTGCATGTAAGGATATTAGTGTGTATGTAGTGTACATTTGCATATTGTAAATACAGTTGTATTTTTCACCACGCTTTATAATTTTAGTAAATGTCTTCTAATACAACATAGATACCGCATGTATGAGTAACCTAAGGCCACAAGGAGGATCAATTAGCCTATGGGCACATGAATTGACAGCATCCCTCTGCAGCAATGGGCACCTGCGATAGTTCTCTCAAAGAATGAAATGTATCTCACTTTTTCACAAGAGGTGAAGGAAGTTGAAGAAGTTTTATATCCAATAAGTCTTCAATGAAAAATCAGAGAATGGGTTACAGTCTCAGTTTTAACCTTTCGGTACTTTTTCCTGTGTAATATCTTTATAGTCTAGGCCCAAATTTTACTTGTTCAGTAGTTATGGTTTTAATTTATGCCATTAACAGCAAAGACTTGAGGGCTTTGAATTTTTAAAAGCTGGAGATTTTGAAAAATAGAAACACAATCCAACATATCACGTTTTTTTTTTAAACATAAAAACACTGCTTATTTTCCCCTGTTTTTATTTCCTTCTCTTAGAAAGAGTGCAAAAATGTTGGCTGAGATATACTGGAGGAGGTAAATAAGAGAAACATTCTGTCCAAATTTGGTAACTTTATCATTTGTTTCAATGATTGAAATGGTCATGTGTTTATAGTTTGACAATACAGTAAGTCTTTCATTAATCTGATAATTCACATAAGAAAAAATGTACTGTAACAGCCATACGAAGGGATTATTTTACAAATTAAAATCAGTCTACTGAATCATAGAACTAGCTGGGTTGGAAGGGACCCGCAAGGATTATTGAGTCCAACTCCTGGCCCTGCATAGAACATGCCCAAGGGTCACACCACATCCCTGAGAGCATTGGCCAAATGCTTCTTGAATGTTGTCAGGCTTGGTGCTGTAACCACTTCCCTGGGGAGCTGTTCCAATGTCTAAACACCCTCTTGGGAAAGAACCTTTTTCGAATATCAACCTAAACCTCCCCTTACACAGCTTCGTGCAATTCCCTCAGGTCCTGTCCCTAGTCACCACAGAGAAGAGATCAGTGTCTGCCCCTCTGTTTCCCCTCACAAGCAAGTTGTAGACTGTGATTTTTTCAGAGAACAACATCAGCAGTAAATTAAAGTCCTAATTTCACAGTCTTACCCATAAAAGTAGGTTATACTAATGGTGTTATGTTTTTGCGAAGCCACGGGATCTTGATCCAGGACAAATTGGCAGAGCAGAATTAATTTACACTGGCTGATTAGTCAGATCAGAAACTGAAAAACCAAAAGTGCTGATCAAGTTTCCAAGTGAGATTCTGAGTAATACTGCTTCTTTGAAAGCATATCCTCATCATGAAATGGAGACACATGTAGGGATGCCTGAGGTAAGACAGATTTGGGATGTCCACTGGAGGATGTGCAAGGTTGTGCTCGTTTCTGGTTTCATCTCAGATGCAGGCTGCCAGAATTTATGTGACTGTAGTAATCCTGCATCCTGCCCTAAACTGGCTCATGTCCAATAAGCCATTCTGACCCATCCATTTCCAGCCTTCTGTCCTCTCTCTGGAAGGAGAGTTGGAGGGTCAGTACAACACAGGAGTTTGGTGATTCCTCTGTTCATGAACCTCACTGCAGTTCCAGTGCCTCAGAGACAGAGCTAGCCAGAATTCACATGAATCTTTCTGTTATCCTCCCTCTATTTCAGACTCACCTTTAGTGACTAAGTAGGGATTGCTCTGCAGTCTTCTTAAACAGTAAAGAAAAAGAAATAAAAGCCCCAAATAATTTAGCTTTCATGGCATGGCAATCTGATATCCATGTGGCCTCACTACACTGAATAATTTTACTAGGTATTTTTCATATCTGTGCAAATACATATATTCATATATTTTAACGTAGTTAGAAGTCTATGTTGATGTATTTTATAAATAGTTTAATTTGCAATTTAGTATATTCATGTATTTATTTTCAGAGTTCAGAAGCTTATTTTAAAAGACTGTAATTTTATTGCAATGGTGGATTGTTCTGCAATGATTAACTGCAACTACCACCCATACCTATTTAAAATACCCAACATAAAGAAATGGACTCACGCATTTTTGTTCACAAGCAAAAATATTTTTTGCTAAAGGCAGCAGTAATACCGCATTATTTATCACATGTGTGCTGTCATACTTGACGACACACTAACCCTTCGGATATATTACAAATTAAATGAACTCTGCTGAAGAAAAAATAAAACAGCAAATGAAGACACTTAGAGCCTGAAGCCAAGAGATGTTCACCAGCGGAGTCTGACTCAACAGTTTCCTAGTTAACTTTCAGAAACATAGTGTCCTTCTAGGTGAACGTAGCCTGCTGATCTTAAACAGAGCAAAAAAATTCATGAGCAAAATAACTGCACAGGACAGGGTAGTTTCTGTTGTATTTGGATTTCAACAGAGGAATGCTGCTATCTGATAATAAATACAATAGAAGTTCTTTGTTTCTGCAGAGACTGCAAATTATGAAGGGCTCTTTTACTGATCTGCTCAGTGTTATTGTTCAGAGACCTAAAATGTACCTTGACCAGTCCTTAATGGCTTCTGTATTTACATTTCCCTGCAGATTCATTTAGTTGGCAGTTGCAGACATTTGTTGTAGCCTGATGTTTTATAATTTTTGTTTTTCTGATATATACTGCCCTGCTGATTTTTGTGAAACAAGAGCTCATTGTCTGAGTCACCTGAATGAAACATTTACTTTAATGACATCAGCCCAACAGATTGCCATACTCAGAGACAGTAAATAATGAAGGATAGCAATTTGGGTTTTCCACCAGTCTAGCAGCCCAAAATGTTTTTCAGTTTCCAGAGACCTCTGCTAATTCTCAATGGACTAAATTATATATCTTATAAGGACTATATATCTTATAGGATCTAAGTAGAAAAAAGTTACACCTATAGATAAAAAAGTTATTCTTGTAAATGACCCAATAGCAGTAATGAAGACATAGCCTCCAGTCTTTGCACAGTGGCAAACATCATGGATAAGACTCTCCTTCAGCTGAGTGATTAGACTCCCAAAGCACTGTCACCTACATCCTGTTTTGATGGCAATTTAAGGATTTCCCTGATTTTTCCAGCTTCCTGCTTCCCCTCCAGAAACCCACAGGACTCCTGTCTGACTTGCTCCACACCTGCTACCTCCACACGGGTGTTTCAGATGCCTTGTAGCACCTATCCATAGTTTCTTTAGAACTGAACTAATCACCTAAACATCTGTTCATGATCACAGGAATGAAACAGGTACTGTTACGCTGGTATCCATTGTCCTATCACATACACCTAATATAGGACAGCAGAACAGCACTCTGAGAGAACCTTCATTTGCGTTGATTTCATTGAGAATGATTTGGTTGGCCTGTTCTGCTGACAGCAACATCGGCACAGGTGAGTCCTGCACCCTATTTCTAACACTTTCCTAAAAGGTATTACTATTACTGAGAATAACTACACCATACCCAACACTCTTTTTTTGGAAGTCTTGACTTCTGTTATGTCATGACCTTTTTCAGGTTTCAAAAACAGTGGTGGTAATACTGGTCTTAGGCCTAAGCTCCTGTGCTGTTGTAATCAATGCACTTCCAAAATTTCAACTTAATAACTATCCCAGCACTCCTCTGACACAGAATACTACATGTGAATAATTATTTTCATTGTTTTGTTAATCACTAGTGAGTGCAAGGGGATATACTGCATTCCATGAATTTTTGTGGACTTTTTTTGTGCATTGATCTGTAGCAGGAAAAGAAAGAATTCCTTCTTGTCTAGCCCACCAAGCGCTTCTAATATATTTTTGTAACAATAACCTTACTGTACATGAGTGTTTCATACTTCTCCACTCAGAAGAAGGCAGTGACCAGCACTCTGATTTGACAAATCAGGTAGCTGGGATGTCACACAAAGTCTCAGAATTTGGAACAGCTCCTACATTTTTGTGATAGACTGAAATGTAAACCACTTCATACTACATTTCAAAAACATCTGCCAGTTATATGTGTTTGACTAAGCTGTCTTCAAGTACTGTTTCAGTGTTACATCAACATTCCCCTTGTGGGGCAGAAATTTCCGCACCTCATTGCTATCTTCTGAGCAGCTGCAAACCACAGAACAAATGTACATTGTTTCCTCCTCTAGAGACCCATCTGCCTGATGGAAAATAGCTCATGTCTGCTACTTCTCAGCCTGGTGGCCAAAATCTATGCCATGAGTTGGAAGATGTTATCTTCAAAACCCAGTGAAAACTTAAGCAGAAGAAATAAATGTACTAAACAATTACACCATATTAAAATTTGTACTGATAAAGAGATAGAACAGGATTTCCTGGTAGCACTGGTTCTGATAGCTCACTGATCTTAAATATTTGATTTTAATGTCAGTTTAATCTTCATTTTGTAAATATGTATGTGTGGATGTGAAAGACCCACTCAAAACACTTTTTTGGCTGTAAAAGTTACCGGTTACTACTGCCCTGAATATTTATGAGCTATGTTTGTATTTATTGCATATATTTGTTCAATATTGTCTTAATTGTTAAATTGTTCAGATTAAGATTTATATTTCTGTGTCATAACACTTAGCACATCTAAACTGTAAACACTGGAAGTTCTCCATATAAGCAATATATATGCAATATGAACAAAAATAATTATTTTCATTCATTAAGTTTCATGGCAATGAGTTTGGTTTTCCAAAATAATATGAAAATTATCAATAACAGATGGCATGCTCTCATAATGCTTTAATTCTATTCTTTTTTTTAAGCCCAAAATATATTATGACACTAGTAGTGTGCGGAACAGTCTCAGGATGGGAGTTGTATTATTTTGATAATATTTATAAATACTTATTATGCAATCACTGTAGCTATAAGAGCTTTGAATAAAGAATTCTCTCTTTGTGCAACAGTTAGAAAAATAAAGATTGTTGTTGTAGGTGGAGATTTGGGATGTTCCCATAATGTAAGTATAGAATGCTATTATTGATGGTGTTGTCAAAGTGTAAATGTAAAGAAAAAGAAATGTAAAGAAAGACATCTTTTTTCTCCATAAATTGTTCCAATGGAGAACAAAATGAGCATGTATTTTACAAATACTCTCTTAGTCCAAAAAATTTTCAGATTTCTCGGTGCCAGATACAGAGAACTTCGTGCCAGAGAGACTTTTGAGTTGGAGCCTTATAAAGAGTGACAAGTTAACATCTTTTTAATGATGAATTAATGGGCAGTAAAAGCACTGCAATTCCAATATGTACAGAACCTTGTGTTTAAAGGCACAGGTTCAGTGAAAGGGGTTCTGTGACCTTTGTGGTACCAGTAAAGGTTGGGTTCAGTTCAGGCAACATCCAATCAGTCTTTCAAGGTTAACTACACATGCCAAGCTGGGAAATGAAACAATTACTAACAAATTTTATGGGTATATTCTGTCAAATTTAAAAGGCAATAAGATGTCTACATTAAAATTATGCCTGAGGAAAGTACAGTAAAGATAAAAATAAAAGAAATTAGGAAATCTGGGTTGAATTTTTTTGGTTTTTTCTTTTTCCTTAAGTTGTCATTCTGAGCTAGGAACTGAAAATATTGGTGGAACTAGAAAATGTATGTGGGAGACACCACACACGGTTGGAGGGAAAAACCCACAATGGAGAAGGCAGGAGTTCTCAGGAAGGATGACATCAGTCATCATGTGGGCAACATTGACACAGTGAGTGTGAATGATTAATTATACCGTAATTAACTTTTAATTAAGTTTATCCTGCTTCCTTTATTTTAGAAAGTTAAATAAACTTCATTTTATAGTATTCGCTAAACCAATGAGCAGAGTCTAGAATTCTGCTCTAACTAAAGTCAGCAATATGGCAAAACTGTGTGTAAAACATAAGGAAGAAAAGTTTCTTTACAACTGAAGTAGTTTCTTATATTTTGTAACACTTTTATATTTTTTAACTACTTCCCATTAGTGGCAGTACACTGAAGTCTCACAAAATATTTCCTCTTAGTCTTGCATATTTCAGGAAAAATAGCAAAGGTGGTTTTCGTATAAGTGAATTATTTCTCAAAATTATAAGCTCCACTTTTTCATTCTCCTCTCCCCCGTGTAACTGGAAACACACTCAAAGAAATAATAGCCAGAATAGGAAGTTGAAAAGATCAGATCTAAAGTTGCTGTTTAAAAAGTTTGGATTGGGAGTAGAAATATTTGATATTGGAAAAATAAATTTCTGTGTTTGTGGGCTAATTCTAAGTCAATGAATTTCACCCAGTGGATCCTTTGAGATCTTTCAAAACTGTGTTTTTCCATGTGGTAGCAAAATGAATTAGATTCTAAAATTGGTATCTTGTCATATTGGAGTAATCAGAATTTTGCCATTGGCTTCCACTCTAGGTGAGCAGTGAAACAAGTTATCAAATAATTATTTTTTTCCACTTTAAAACATCCCCTTTATTAGAAATCAAATTTCTTTAACAAAATTTATTCCATTTTGAAAATGTCACTAAATAATTGCATACAGGATGACGTTCCTAAAGAGAAATTGAGACCAGCCTCTAGCCTGCAATCAAGGAGATTGGCACAGTGCTTTGGCTTTTCTGAAAGAGCTCCCCATCTCCAAACTTGTGAGTATATTTGAAAACTCTCTTTGTTTTTGGGTTTTTTTTCTTCCTCAAAGTTTCATGTAAATACAAATAAAAATAAATTCTCTAGGCAAGAGAATTGTTGTTTTCAAGCCAGCTATTCCATCTACATTTCTACAGACTATCATCTTCCTCTACCTGGCTTTATGATAAATAACGGTCTGGCTGTCCAGTTATGCCTGTGGAAGGGGAAAACTCTGCTATAGCTGCTTTGTAACTGATGACTGGAGAAAGCCCTTTCCTTTTCTCTACTGATTTTCCTAGTTCACCAGTCTGCAGGACTCCTTGTTTCTCCAGTTAACTATAACAAACCAGCACTGCTGTTTCCCTGGATTCCTCCTCTGTTTTTCCCATCTCCCTGCTATACTGGTCCCCTCTGCAGGCATAATTATAATTAAGTTGTATAGCCTGTTTCATATGCCTGGGCAAAGTAGACAATCTTCTGATCTCAAATCCAACTAAGACAGAGGTAAAAGAAGTTTAAGGGAAGGAGAGAATATTAAAAAGTGTGGAAGTCAAATCAGCCATGTCAGAGTAATTCAGAGGGGAAAAAATCACATTTGAAATAGGCAATTGGAACGGAAGGAAAACCGACTTATTTCTGTAGAGTATGAGCTGACCCCTAACAGAAGAGGTTGTTTGTAGGAGATAGATAAAAACCTTACAGTTAAGATCCTGTTACACTCTGCTCACGAGAAGATGCGTCCTGCGAGAGGTAGGGACTGGTCAGCGAGATGCATGGACACTGCACGGTGATTGGATGGGAGGGGTTTGACTGACAGGCGTGCAGCCAATCTGCACCGACCCCGCCCACATGGAGCATATAAAATGTCTTGTTTTGCTGGTAACAAGATTTTTCTGAACACCACCCAAGGAGGTTGTGTGCTTTGCTCCCCAGTGCTACAGTTGTTCAGACAGAGGGTGGAACACAGACATAGGAGAGAAAGAGAAATTCTTGCTGATGTCAGTCCTTGGTTTTCATTTCACTATCAAATAAAAAAGGCGGCAGTGATACGTGAAAAAAAAGCACAAGTTGTCGACGACCTGCTGCTTATTTTTTCAACATATTCACTTACTATCAGCTAGTTGAGGAAGGGGAAAATCACGCAATTCAACAAGTGAAATATAAACATTCAACCTGACATCCATCCAATTACAACTTTTGCAATAACATAAAATAGCAAACACACTTAGGTAACAAGTTTTTCATTTGTTTTAAATTTAAAACATTATTGAAAACTGTTTTCCCTTTCTACATGGTTACCTATATATTCCTTTGTCTCTCTAGGGATGTCAATTGAATTTTAATTTATCAGCTCTGCACTTCTTTTTGTATTACTCTGATGTATAGATTAACCTGTCAGACTTAAACCCCAAGGCTTTGACCTCTACTCTTCGTTAGGTACTTCTTCAGGATTTTCTTCTGCAATGGCATCTACGCAAAACCTGTGGTGGAGAGGTTGTGGTGCAGTTAGGGAGAGCTAATTATAATTAATTAATCAATTTATTAATGCTTTGGAATATTCAAGGTCTATGATAGCTCCCTAAGTAACCTCATTATCTTATTTTCATTACCTTCCTCTTGTCTATTCCCTTCTTTATTTTTGTGTCAGATCTGCTTGCTGCATCTAGTTTCAAATTAGATTCTTCAGGGCAGGGACAATGTCAGACCTTGTTTGTACAGTAGCCAGTGTATTAAGGCCTTATCCTGACTGGAGCTTTTGGAAACAACTGTAATTAATTATCATTTACAGCTGAGACATAGGGATGTTAAATGTCTTGTTCAGGGTGTCAGAGCAAGTCAACAGCACAGCTGCAAATGAAACCCAGATGGCATCTTCCTTTAGTCCAACTGCAAGACCACTGCTTGTTCTGAGGGACTTCTGCACTGAAATAAATGTTGTAAAATATTATAAAATATTCCCAAGAAGAAGGATGGTGTTTTTTATTTCCACAGACTTCTCAGAGAAAAAGGCCTTAGATACCTCTGATGTTAAAATACAGATCTTTTTATAGTCTATAATTACAGAAGCCTCTGGTTACCATAAAATCTCTTTATTTTATTCTATCCAAAAAACTTTCAGTATGGTGTGGAGATACAAAATATTTAGATGATTGGGAGAATGTAATATAGCAATTTGGCCCTGAAGAGGGGACTGGCAGTTTGGGAAGACGAGTTGTACTGTAGTGGTATCACAGGTAGGAGTGGCTGCTCCTAGATGCACCTTTGCAACATTTGAGACTATAAACACTCATGCAGGACATGCCTAATTCAGAAATTGATTCTTATCTGTTCGTTGTTTACCTCTACACCTTCAAGAACTTAAAACAATATAAGCTGATAAATATTCAGCCAAAGATAGAAATCCTTCATACTTCAACTCTGAATTCACTGAGCTATGTAGTTGAATCAATTCAGCTGTAGTCTTCCTAAATCATGGGCTACAGACTGCCATGATCAGATCTTTTTTTATTGTTTCTACCATCAACAACAAGCTTGAGAGAGTGACATAGCTATAGTGTTCTTACTAATTAGTTGGCAGGAGACACACTTGCCAAAGGCTTAACAACAAATAAGAATATATATGAAAATTACTGAGTTTATATGCATCTGCATGGGTGACTGTCATGTAGTGTGCTTTTTCAGGGATAGGGCAGAAATGTTCTTTCAGCAAACCAGTTCTGGAAAAGAAACATTATTTAAAACAAAGTTTTCAAGTCAGTTTTAGGAAAACCATAACGATTTTATGAGAATTCCTAAGTACCTGTGGATCTTAGATTATAAAACAATAAAGAAACTGTATAAACCACCCTGAAATATGTTAATAAAATTAATTGTGAAAGTAAACTTCAGATACAGAGATTATATCTAACACCTGCAGTGGCAATGAAAGAAATATACACATTCAAATATGCATCTGAAAAAACAAAACAGAAAACAGAATAAACCCTTTCTTAGTAATTTGCAGATGTCTAAATTCACCAGGTGTCTCCTTTGGTGTTCTGAAGCTCCCTAGATTCTCCAGTGGGCATGCCCAGAGCACTTTGCCCTGCAACAGGGAAGCTCCTGCCTCTCCTCTAAGTGCGGGTCTACATGATGGTGGTTATTCAGCATGATATATCCCAGTGCTATCGTACCTGAAAGTTCAATACTCACAGAGATATCTAAGGCTGTGGCTACACAAGTCTTTTAGTCCCAAATGAAAGTGCTTTTTGTAAATATAATCTCACCATTATCCTAATGCAGCAACACTTTTTTTTTGCATCATCGGGTGGCTTTGAAGCATGTGAATTGCATTCCTTTCAAATGAAAATAAATTGGCATATATGGTCTAGGAGTGCACCAAGATTTACAGATGTGAAGCTGGGTGAAAGCAATGGTTTGTAAACTATAGTTTACTCTTACTTTTTTAGCTTGGAGTAGGCACATTTGAGTCTTCCCACTTGAATGCTGAGATCTGCCAAGAATGCCTTATCTGGCCCTAATCTGACTGTCCTGATATTCCCTGACATGGCCAGATTGCTAAAAAAAAAATCTACTTTTCCAAACAAAAGTGCTACTGACTATATCCTATGTATTAACAATGATTTCTGCTTTGTTCTTTTGTTTGAGGTTTGTTGGATTCTTTTGTTTTTCCTAGGATAGCTGAGGGAAGTTATTTTGGAAACCAGAGTATCTACTTCTATATTTTAGCTAACTAATTACAGGAGTAGTATTCTTCTAGGCACATTATCTTCCTGAAACTGGAAGGAATTTACCCTGGCTATATCATGACAATGAATACATTTCTAGTTCCAAACAATGAATTTCTGCTGAAAAAAATCATGTCTGTCTAGTACTTAGCCCTATTGAACAGATTCCACAGCTTGACATAGATTTTTAACTTCTTTGCTAGAAACCACCAAGTCTCATTGCCTTCTCTGTATTTTCTCTCTCCTTGCTCCTACATCACAAGGCCATTTCATATATGAATTTATTTTATTTTTCTAGTTCATTAGATAATTACTCATAGAATCTCAAACACAAGCCAACTTTTCTTTTACAGATCACAGCCTTCTACTAATATTCTGCTAAACATATTCAGTCTTATTTTGGGTCATTTTCCTTATCCTCCCTATTTCTCTAAGTTGTGGCTACCTATATCCCTTCTTTGTAATCTTTCTTTGAAGGTATTTATAGACTCACATCATGTCCTGCATTAATCTTTCCTATTCTCAAGTGTATAAAATTAGATGCCTCATCTCTTTGCTTATGTCTTTTTGTCCACTGTAGAGCTCTTGTTCTCGCTGCCATTTGTTTACATTTCGCACGTGAATTTGGTTGCTTTTACATAAAAATTTCTGTGTAATTTAATCTTGTGTTGTGTTGGCCCTGGCTAGATGCCAAGTGCCCACCAAAGCCCCTCTACCACTCCCCTCCTCAACTGGGCAGGGGAGAGAAAACACAGTGAAGGGCTCATAGGTCAGAATAAGGATAAGGAGAGATCACTCACCAATTACCTGGTAGAAAATGGCAAAATAGATCTGACTGGGGAAATGAATTTTTTACCAATCAAATCAGAGCAGGATGATAAGNACACAGTGAAGGGCTCATAGGTCAGAATAAGGATAAGGAGAGATCACTCACCAATTACCACCCTGGTAGAAAATGGCAAAATAGATCTGACTGGGGAAATGAATTTTTTACCAATCAAATCAGAGCAGGATGATAAGAAATAAAACCAAACTTGGAAGCACCTTCTCCCCACCCTCCTTCTCAGGCTCAATTTCCCTTCCAATTTTCTCTGCCTCCTCACCCTCCAGCAGTGCAGGGGGCCTGGGAACAGGAATGGCAGCCTGTTCATCACATGTATCCATTACTGCTTTGTCCTCAGGGGAAGGACTCTTCACACTCTTCTGGTGTTTCTCCCATGGGAGACAGTCCTTCATGAATTTGTAGTTTCACATGAACTGCTCCAACACGGGTCCTTTGCACAGGTGCAGTCCTTCAGTAGCCAACTACTCCAGTGTGGGTTACCCCATGGGACCAACAGGTCCTTCCAGGAGCCTGCTGCAGCACGGGCTTCTCATGGGGTCACAGCTTTCTTCAGGTGTCCATCTGCTCCAGGTCTTTGACAGACTGCAGGTGGATCTCTGCTCCACCATGGCTCTCCATGGACTGCAAGGGGACAGCCTGCTTCACCAGGGTCTGCACCATGGGCTGCCTGGTGCATCTCCTCCCTTTCCTTTATCACTGGTCTACAAAGTTGTTTCTCTCACAAAGTCTGACTCCTTCCTTCCCTGCTGTTGCTGTGGTTTTTTTCCCCTACCTTTCTTAACTGTGTTATCCCAGAAGTGCCACTGATGGGCTCAGGCTTGGCCAGTTGTGGGTCTGTCTTGGAGGTGGCTAGCATTAACTCCATCAGACTTGGGGAAAGCCTCTGGCAGCTTCTCACAGAGCTATACCTATAGCTCCCTCGCTACCAAAACCTTGCCATGCAAACCCAATACACCTTTCAACCTTTTGAAAAAAAGATTAAATAATTTTGAATCTCAGTACAGCTAACATTCCATCTCTCAGGTTAATCGTTATCTGAAAGACCACAGAGAGAGGGAATACTTAGATAGTATTTATATAATACTCCTTTCAATCCCTAAGTGATTTCCAGAAACTTATAAACAGGTAAATCTGTCCATAGATTATGGTAATTTGGGTCTAGTATTTTTTTACCTATATTTCTGAGGAATGGATATTATTCAGTCAGGTTCCACATGTCTGCACTCCTTTGTCTGTCTGCTCCTCTCCAGTAATTCTCTAATCTGCTGGCAATTTTAGTTTCAGACACATTTGAGAGAGGAGTAGAATCATGACGAGTATAGTATTTCTTTAAGATTGATGAAAACAAGCGATTGGGTAGAAAAGATTGAGAAAGTTACCAACTATATCTTCACAAAGAAGAGAGCTTTACAGTATGACAGCACAGTTTTATTAGACACCAGAGAATCTAGTTTGCATTGGTGGTTTCTGTCTCACACAGATTCCCTAGTATTTGGCAATGCAAAACCCTTAAATGAAGTTTTCCCAGTGCTTAATTTTCTTACTGCA
Organism: Dasyornis broadbenti; assembly: GCA_013397935.1. Classification (NCBI taxonomy): domain Eukaryota; kingdom Metazoa; phylum Chordata; class Aves; order Passeriformes; family Dasyornithidae; genus Dasyornis; species Dasyornis broadbenti. The sequence goes on from VZRN01004857.1 coordinate 1,231,800, forward strand.
GCTGTTCCCTGTGGATTCTCTATGCAGTAAAAAGGCATGAGTTTATTCTGCAATCTAGTGTAATTCAGTTAAGAATTATCAGTCAACCACAACAGACAAATCTATTTGCAATCAAGTTATTTATCTCTTGTGATGCTTGTTTTGTATATTTGTCACCCTTGTTCCTTCTTAGATTTGCGGCTTTTCAGATAGCTGTCATCTACTCTTTTTCTGTAGTCTCCTTTGATTGATGACTACGTTGACTGTCCCCTCAAATGAAACTTTCCTTCAGACATATTGTCCCCACATTTTCTCTGTTGTGCTGACATTTGGAACAGATTTCAACCATTTGCTCCTGTTTGATATCATGTCTGTTCCAGCTCCCCAGTTCATGCCCCACTCACTCCACACTAATTAGTGCAAGAAATGGAAGAGGTGTTTGCTTTGTAAAGAAGTTGAACAATTATTCTACTTTGAACCTGATTCTTCTTCACCTTCTGCCCTTAGTTCAATCTTTGGGTGTGTTATATATAATGTCAACTCTGATTGCGAGTAGATACAGTTTCCCCTGCTTTGCTTGGAGATCATGTTTTGCATGATGGAAATTTTTGCAGAGCTAAATAGCAAAAACATCTGCATTGCATGGCAAATAGGATTGCTGAAAATTTTAATGTTTGGAGCTAGACTGGCTAATGAAAGTAAATCAAGAAATGAGTTTGGACTTAAGCCAACACTCTCAGGGAGTAAGAGCTAGATACACAAAAGGACAAAGGCACTAACTGCCACCACAGGTACCTAACTCCAAGTTGAATTCTCAGGTTGCTTGCTAAGGTTTAGCACTTCAGGCTCAAGCCGCTGAGGTTATCACCTGTGAATTTCTTCTGGATTCAAGGACAGGATGCTGGGTATGCTTAGAAGGACTTACATTCTGGCAGTGCATTTTCCATTTAATTTTTACTTAGGTCTGTCTGCCCAGCATGCTCACTACAGTGTTTTCAGCACAAGTTTCCATGAAACCTCTTGATCCTTAACATGGAGGCCAGTATTTCAGTACATGTAACAGAGTACTTAAAAGACTAAGAACTGCAATGTGGCACATCAGTCTCCTATGAGGATTTACCTTTGAACAGTAAACAGACAGTTGCCCAAGAGCGACATCTGCAACAGCCTTTGGGTACATTTCAGACCTGAAACTTTACTGAACAAACCCCACAGGGCCCCTGTATCTATTCTTTCAGCATCCTACAAGTTTGTCTACATTCAGAAGTGTCTTCCTTCATGCAGCAATGGGATATGTGAAGCTTTGTTGATCTAAATCTTCAGACAGCTGCACGGCACTGGGACATGGAGTTATGCAGCCTTACAAACTCAGGCCCCCTATGGACCACACCCTCTCTATGGCTACACTTTGCGTCTTCACAGCAGTCATTTTGAAGCAATACCTAACGCAGCTGCACAAAGGGACTGAAAAATGGACAAAAATATCAAACACAAATCCATTCTTAAAATATAACAAGTTAGCATTACTTGAGTAAGCCATAGTTACTCTTCACCTATGAGTTTAACTTGCTCAATTCATAAAGTAATTTGAAGAGTTGTAAACTTTAGTGAGAACTGTCAGTGTGAATTGTGACTTTGCTATTATTTCTGATGCAACAACTCAGTCATGTTCTATCACATGCTCCTTCCCTTGGGCATGGCTTTGTGCACCCATTCCATACCTATCCTTTAGGAAGTGATTTCCTAAGTCCACATTTGATGCTTGACTTCAGAGTTAGACTCAATAAATATCCACAACTACAGGACTGCTGAAGAAGATAAGGATCAAGAAACAGCAAGGGACCAAAACTACGCCAGCTAATAGGAAATATGGTTGTACCTGGACTGTCACCCACCTTCTCAGTTTAAGCACTGACCCCAGAGTGTATGTGAGATTGGCAGTCAGAGCCTAAAGTTCTTCTGCTGCCCCAAATGCCATTTTCCACTGAATTCCACTTAGTTATTTCTTGTGAGAGCAGGACTACAAGTGGTAGCAAAACCATTAGACTTAAATGTAATCTTCCTTGTGTTTATAATACAATTTAGTGCTTTTCTGTTCTCACCTCCCTTCCACTGTCCATACTTTTCATAGGAGATGTCTGTGGTCACTACACATTTTCTTATGCTCAAACATTTTCAAGGATATCTCTGAATTTGGATGACAAGGAGTTTGTAGGACTCAAATTTGTTATTTATTCATTAATTTTGAATTTTAGATCAGCATTATGGACCTACCCAAGCTGTTCACAGTACTAAAAGTGGAAAATTATAATACTCAGGCTATAAACATGAATTTTCTGACTAGAACATAGAGGTCCAATAATTTTCAGAAGTAAAAATTTTTAATAGTTCTTACTTTGGGTGTAAATGCTTAAATTCTTCAGCTGCTTACTCTTTTTTCATATCTATGTGCTTCAGAAACCTGATAATTCTCTCTTACTTGTCTTGTATTGCCAAGAGCCAATAACTTGCTTTTAAATAGGTGCTGTACTACCCAACATATCTGTATTCCAGTACCTGGTTATCTCCTTGGGAATTTGAGACATACCAGGTTGCAAGAAGGGTCAGAGCATATCCTCAGTATTAGGTCCAAAAGGGACACTCTTTCCTATATTTTAAAATATCCTACTGGGTTTCCTGGATTTCAGATCGAAATAGAGGTTCAAGCAAATTGTTACCCAGCATCAATACTTTGTCTGAACACAGAAACCCAGAATCAATAGTTTGAAAATCCTCATGGCAGAAGAGTGTTTTATAAGTACTTTGGTACTGCAATAGTGGTTGCAAGGGAGAAGGATTTGTTGGCATGTCACCTATAGCTTTGGAAATATCTTCTATATCTGCATAATGGACATGACTACTCTCTTTAATCTCTTTAAAATTTTGCCTTTGGTGCCCAAGCACAATTAGTGAATCTTCTTTCCATGGCTGAGATAACAAAGTTGTCATTAGAAATAAGATGGATTCCAATAGTGACCACAGTGATGCTGCCTGGCACTCCTAGATAATGCTCTCCCCTGAGAAGCCTTACCCTCGTAATTACTTTCTTCTCCCTTTTGTCAACTTATTTGAAATCTATCACTTTTAATGAGTATTTATCTCCAAGTCAGTAAATCTGTATTAGGTAGCACTTTGTATAATGTCTTATTTTAGTCCATTATCCATGGTACTCTGTCCTATCTATGCAAGATTCATTTCTACAATTTGCTCCACATTGACCAAACCCTTTGTTCATGCAGAGCCCCTTGGACTCCACCACCACTCCATATGGACCTAAGACTCCATCTGCATAGTTATATGGTGAGATCTGGGTCAGTAATTACAATATAGAAAGTGATTTGATTTTTTTAAAGCATTGACTATTTTTAATAAGCTAACTTTTAATTATTAATTGGAATCTCCCTAAATATTCGCATATTGATTCCCTTGTATGCCTGAATATTATGCCTAGAATCTATGAAAAATTAATTGGCCAGATTTTTCCCAGTTCTTTCTTCCTGCTGTGTAGGGTTATTTTTAGTCTCTGAATCCCTAGCTTGATTAACATTATCTGCAAAAGTTCAAAAAGTCCTTTGGATAGTTCCTTAAAATATTCAGGTGCACCATTTTTAAATGTCCAGATGCATCTTAATTTTGTGCAATAGTAGTTAGTAAGCAGAGAAATTATTACAGGGCACATTAAGAGAGATAATCATCAAAGATGTTCAAGTCAGTGAACTGCAACTTGCAGGGTCAAGTACTGGCCCTACAATTAGAATCTGCATATTTTTATAGATATTAACAAAGCTCATGACTGCTTTTATCCTTTGAATTATTTAGCCCCAGTCAGGACAGAGGCCTTGTTGTTTTTGGTAAAATACAGATGAGGAAACAACCCTTTTCAACAGGCTCAAGCTCATCATAAGAGTTGCACGTGGCTAAATCATTCATTTGATAGATGTTCCAGGTAGGGAAGGACTACAGTCAGGAAAAGGGCTATCTCCTTAGGCAAAAAGGTCTTACTGAACCAGGTAGAAACTTTGGGACAATGACCAAACTTTATACTTTATTGACAAGGACTGTCTTAGTGGCTCCTGACACAAGTGGAGCTCACTGCTGGTTTCAATTTGCAAGGAAGGTAGTCATGCCTGATGGTGACTAATGGAATCCATGAAGGAATCCTGCAAAAACCACTGTGAGACATGTTCCCCCCTGTGAGGGATGGCCAGCCAAAGATCATACCCTCTGCAGATCAACAGCAGACAGTGCAATGACCTTCAGTGCGAGGACAAGATAGACAGGGGGGCAATGGTTTTTCATTTTTAATTGCTTCGTGCATATTTGGGAAAAATCCATGTAAGGAAAATCATCTGTCTTCTCTCCTTTGCCATGGTCCACACATGGATGCAATTGTTTTCACACAGCAGGTTGCAAGACCAAGCCTGTAAATACATTTAGTAAGTTACAGGCAGACATAAACTAAAACCATGTGTATTTGCTTTTGAAGCAATCGGCTTCAGTAGTGTTGTCAGCACCTCTGAGAGCCCTCCCCAGGTGTAGATGACCTTATTCACTATAAACACATTCAGTGAAATAATTCTGATGTTATCCATTTATGAGGATGTTAAGAGGCATGACACCACCCAGTTCTTAGGTGTTTCACTGAGGAATTTTTGGAACCTGATTACACAGAAAGTGCTTTCACTGGAAAATCTTGAAGCAATTTTTCTAGGATAAGTTTTTTGTGCTGTTACAAATGAAGATTTATTCATGAAGAGACACATTCAGCTACAAGCAGTAAGCAAGTGTAAAGATTTTTCACTACTTCAGATGTCAAACTAAAGCCTTTTTAGGACAGGCACTGGCTTCTGCACGGCAGGGCACTTGATCTTGGAAAAATAAGAGCTATGAACTAGTAATCTAGACTCAAATCATCAAAAGTAGTTTCAGCAACGTGAAAGCCCACAGACTTCCTATGGGTTTCACTGAGAAAGGTTTAGGTTTTTAGGTTCACGAAGCAATCAAGGGAACATTTGATTTCACCAAGAACATAGACATCTACATTTATCAAAACATTGCACAAGATCCCTTCCTACTGATAGAGGTTTATTACTATTAATAGGGCATGTAGGTTTTTTAACAATTGTTTTTAAGCATATAGTGTTCTGTGACTGCAAATAGCTTAGAGGAACCCAAGTCTTCTCTGTACTAAATGCTTTGATAACTTCTTACAAATTGATCACGTATTTCATGTAATAGAATACTCCCTCTTAAAAAGTGGAAAGATTGACCTTCATTGTCCTCTTTTGCTGTGGACTTGCCTTTACCACATAAATATATCACTACTCTTTGTCACAGTCACAATGGTCTTGACTCTCAACGTTTTAATTAATTAATTAAATTTATTGACCAGAAACACAGACTTTGTATTATTGAATTAACATTATTTTAATTGTATATTAGGTAAACATCTTCCCTTTCAACACCTTCAGTCAAACAGCCTTGCTCCTCCCTTCCCAGCCTCAGAGCCTCTTGTTTTCTTCCTATGTTCCACTTAGTCTATCCCAGTTCCTTTGGTGAGTTGTTGAAAACCAGAAGTGGCTGGGAACACTGTGTGATGGTTAATTTCAGGTCCTCTGTTCTTCCTGATGTTGCTCTGTTCCAGAATGGATTGCTGTGGGCTACAACCTCTCAGGTGTTTCCCTGTCATGAGTTTCCTGTGAGCCTTTGTCCCTCAGAGGTGACCTCCTCTGACACAGAGCTCCTCCTTCCAAGAGTGCATCCTGAGCTATGCTTCCAGCAATGTCTCCATCAATGCATCTTCTCCATTTCTTCTTCCCCACAGCAGCATGTGGTACTTTTGTAACCTATTTTAGAAGAGGCACTGTGTGCTTCTGTGACTTGCTGAATTTTTACCACATGATGGAGTGCTAACACCTGTTTCAGGGTAGTTGAGCCCAGCTGTGGACAGCATGTGACAGTTTGTGGCATATTCCCATAGAGGTGACTCTGCAGCATCTTGTCAAAACCCTGCAACTGCTGCCCAGCACTTCAAAAAAGAAGTTTTGTATATTTTTTTAAAAAAAGAACAGTTAAAGATGTTTGAAAAACTTGAAGAAAAGGGGCGAGAGAAGACATTTGAAAAAATGAGAGAAAACAAGACTTCAGGAATGAGGTTTTGAACAAGTGTCTTGAAGATCAGGATATCATGTACCTAAAAGAAGTTCCAGTTTGATAAACAGAATACCTAAACCACAGTCAGAGCTCAAATGATGGACAGAGAAACATAAAGCTAAAGATTCAATGGCTCATCAGCAAGGAAGCTGAAGTTATTTGAAGTAATGGTGCACCAAACCATTTTTTCTTTATCTCCTGCCTTCCACTTGCTATGCATTTCACTCCACAGATAAAGGGTTAAATTTTCAAAGAGGGCTTAGCACTGTGACTTCTGATTTTAAAGCAAACTGCCAGCCAGTTGTCTCTCTTTATTCCCCAACCCACACTACTCTATATCTCAGGGAAGAAAACTGAACCAGAAGATAAATGATAGAAATCAGTGAGAAGAACAGTACAGCTAAAGGGATTTTCCCTTTATATAAGATTTCTGTGGTGTAATTTCTTTTTCAAAAAGAGTTAAAAGAGCACTGACAAAATTCAAGTATCTCTTGTTGGTGAGGGCATGTGGCCAAGAGACCTCTTCTCAAAACCTCCTTTCATCTGAGCTTACATTTTTCATGAAATACAGCCATAGACATATAACCACAAGTCTATCAGCAAATCAGAAGTTCATGTCTCACCCTATCATGAGTAATTGCTGATATATTAAAAATACCAAGGTGAGTGATTAAATAAGAGAGAATAATTAAAAAGTGAGTATCATCCCTTGGTTAGGGTACCCTTTCACTGCAGGAAAGATCTCATGTTAAACCACAGCTGGAAGAAGGTAAAGGAGGAAGAAGAATTTAATATATTCCTGATTTGAATCAATACTTTTCAGTCTCTCATTGAAGGGGAAGGAGAACTGCTCTGCCTTTTGATGGATAGACATGCTCTGTAAATGATTATTGTGAAGGATGTCAAGCAAAAAAGGTGGGGGAACACATGATTTGTGAATCCTTTGTGAACCCAAACATGCATTGGAGCTTCATGAAATTCAGCACTGAGTAGGCAAGAGACATTTTGCTCAAATCAACCTATCGAAACTTCAATACCTAAAAGACTTCACTGGAGAAAACTTAGTCTGTCATAGAGACTTGATAAATTGAAGGAATTTTAAGTGTTAATGATAAGTATTAAACTGCATGTTCGGAGACTTATTAAGGCCTCTAAAAGACTCTTGAAAACCTACCACAAAGTGGTAGGTACAACAGGCAGCCATAACATGCAAGTAGAATAGAGTTTTTAAGTGATATGGTATATAGACAGAAAAGGGATAACTTAGTGAAGAAGACAGATGGAGTGAACAATTGAATGACATTTACTAAACAGGAGAGGAAGGCGATAGGGAAAAGGGACAGCTGTAATGAACACATACATGTAGAATGGTGTGCTAGATTTAAAGGACATCTGGTGTAAGGGACAGCTGAAGTGTATGAGTGACGTGCCCTAGATATACAGTTGGAAGTTCTGTGCCTGAGTGACAGCTGGCTTAGCTATCATGGGTGACATGTCCTCCACAGAGGAATAGAGTGCTGGATACAAGTGACAGCTAGTGTGTATTTTATGAGTGGAAGATCTTTGTTACAGCAGGCAAATATGAGGAAAAATTATCTGTGGTGCCTGAGCAACATGTTCCTCACCAAAGCAGGAAGAGTTAGACACACCACAAAGATGCAATGCATGGGTAACATGACCTAGAGGGGGGAGAAGAGCAGTAAGGGGACGAGTGAAATAGGACCAGACTGGATTAAAGAATCCTTGTGAGAAGGAGATATCCTAAGTGTAATGTGTGACTGGAGAGTACAATTGATACACCACTGGCTGAAAGTACTGTCAGTGGCCAAAGCTGATAGAGCTGGCAGCTGGCTGCAGCCAACGCTAACATAGCCATAGTCCTTGATCTTTCTGGTGTTCCCCTGAAGTGGGTCAAATTTTCCATGGGAACGATCATGGGGATTTCTATAATCATAAGCATAGTTTTTAACGGTGTCACTGTCTTTTGTCCTTATTTGAACATTTGTAAAGAAATAACTAAGGTACATCAAAGTAGTCCACACTGTACTTCTTGGGAGTCATCTTTCAACTAATTTTTATTCCAGCTGATGTTCTTCTACAAGGGTAGGTAAGTGAAGATGCTGGTTTTTTGTCTTAGAGGATTTTTCATATTAATTCCCTCACTAAACAGCATGTTTCTGAGGACACATGGAGCTGCTCTGTGATCATAATGCAAGAAGCCCTGATTATGATCAGTGTTATTTGAAAAGAGTCCATATTTTCTGAGACTCTTTCTCTCTCTGTGTGTATGTCCAGTCCATACTAGCCCACAGATACTTAGGTTCTTTGGTCTTATATGTGTAAGTATATGTTCATGTATATGTTTATATATTTTTATATACAGGGTTCTGTGTATTATGGTAAAATACAGACAAATTTGCCATGCTGTGAATTATTATAGATGAAACCAGAAAAAGACTATAGAAGTTCAAAATTAATCAATCAGATATCCAGACTTATAAGCTAAGCTTAAACTCTGTGGGATGTAAATAACAAATAAAAACTAAACAAGGCTACATTTCATTCATCCAGCTATGAGGGTATTCTCAGGCTTGTAGTCTTCATACTGCCTTTTATCTTTTAAGGACTAGAAAATTCTTTTCTTTTAATGAAAGCACCAAGCCCCAGTGAATTGTATGACTTCAGGAGCCAGGGATTAAGAAAAATATGAAACATCATTAGACATATAATAAAATCCCTATGATAGAATCACCTGAACCGGCAGCAGTGAGGTGGAAGGCCAACTTTAATTTAACCCTGGAGTATGATGCAACACAGTCCCACAACACAGGTCACATCTGTGAGGCAGAACTTAGCTCTCAAGGATACTCAAATTCTCTTTTATTGAATATTCTTCATAAGTGTATTGCAGCTTTGGCCTCTGTGAAGACTTATGGAAACAAATACTGTGAAGTATAACGTTGTAGAGTGCTGTATAGGAACAGACAGGTTTTAAAATGCTTAATCAGCCAGTGTCTCCACACAAATTTCACCAAACACTGTTACTGGTGATCATCTTATACACTTATTAAAAGGACAGTGCTTATTCTTACAGCTAGGAATAGCTTTTATTTCGAACTGAATAGATTCCATGAACCTAAGGCTCAGGTGTAGAGAAGTAAATGAAACTCTGACTCTTTTCTCCCAAGTGGATAGGAAATGGCCAAATCCTTGGCATCCTGCCTACATCCACATATTTGGGAATTAGAATAGGTAAGTAAGAATGAAGCAGTAGTGGCTTTTTGTTGACATAGTTATCAAAGAGTTCTTTGGAGCTCAGAGGTGCCTGCTACAAGTGGGATGTTCTCCACAGCTGCCAGGCAGGTGAGCATGTTACAAGGTTGTGTTTAGTAATGGGTAGCACCAATTTATCTGTAAAACTCAGAGGCCTCTCCAGGGCCTCTGTGCAGTGGAAGCTCACAGTGCATCATGCCTCTTTGAGTTTCTAAGGCAAACAATAATCAGCCTGAATGCTTAGAATGCCCAGCAGAAAAGCTGCCATTATAAATGTGAAGATAAAAAGGCATGGGTATAAATGAGGCAGTGCAGGGAAGGAAATACATTTTTCTGAAACCTAAGCAAACTTACAAGTCCAGTTTAAGAAATGAGAAAGAAGCCTTCTGTCTTTCAGTTTGTTCGGGGCACTTGGACAGGGTCACCCCATCAAAGCCTTATAGGATACGGATACAGGATCTGAAGAAAAGCCATCCAGATTATCTCTCCTATCTGACAACAAGCTTATTGGGTGGTTCTGTTTCATTAATTTCTCAAAACATGTCTTGAAATGGCATAGGAGTCTTTACTCCCAAATGTGGTATTGGGAAGCTGTTCTAGGATCTCACTGTTCTGGTCTGACTTCCTTTTTGTCCTTTTGAGTCTGAGTTTGTTCCTGACATCTTCATACCCAGGTGTTGTTGTGCTGACATTCAGTTCTTTTCTTTCTTCCCGAATCTGCTCCCAACATGCATTTATATCCTTGCTCAATTTTATTTTGTCTCATTATGACAGCTGAGTTCCTTTATTTTCAACTTCTAGTGGAAATCCACCTTGTTTTTGATTTTTATATTGAGCCTTTCGTGGTTTTTAAATTTGGATGGATGTCTGCAAAACAAGTAAACAAAACTATGTATTGAGGAATTCTAGGACCACCTTTAAGGTTTCACTTTCACAGCACCTTGGTGACTTCAAAACATTCAATAACTGACTATTTTATTTTTCGTGACATTTTTTACTGTGTCTCTACTTGTGTAAGGGCAAAAAGGAGATAATATGAACATATAATCTCACCAGTCTGATCTTAGTGAAATTCAAGACTTCGGCTTTCTCTTAATGAAATTGTTCATGATATCAAGATGCATTGGCAATATTAAAAAGGATTTGGGATAACACATGGGAATAAACAGGTGACCCCAAAGAGTGCAAATGGGATGAAGTTCATCTGCAAGATTTTGGATACAGGGCCACATAAGATTTAATTCTGAAAATTAGCCAGTGGCTAAACCACCTTGCTGCTCTAGTGTTTGGCTCTCTTTCTACCAGTCTCACTTCCAG
>VZRN01004857.1:1257823-1277823 GCA_013397935.1 Dasyornis broadbenti
TTTAATGGAAAAAGCACCTCTATACCTTTACTCACACTTTCTTGATGGTGGAAGAGCAGCTTCATGTCACAGACATGGTTTTATAACAGGAAGCTATACAGAGTGAGAAAAACAGACAGTGTAATTGAGAGATGGAAGAGAAAAGGAAAGAAAGCAAGTGGATTAGAGTAAATACCTCTATAATGTTTTGGCAAAATATTCTGGCTTCTGCAGTGCTCCGTAGCTTTGCTTTTATGAATGGAGAGAGAAAAAAGTGCTTATGAATAGTAAAAACCATATTTTTGCCAGAAAACTTAATTTCTACTTTTCCACTTTAAAGCTGGAGACTCTGTGAACATTTTGAGAACTAGGCCTAAAACTTTTTATTCTTTCAGGCTCAAAACAGAACTGTCTTTTAAGATTTATGGGTTTGGGTGTCTTTTAAAGTGTAAATTACTTTTTTTGCTAATATCAAAATGACAGCCTCAGGAGCTTTTTTAAAAGATGGGACTGCAGCAAATAACACACAAGCTTCCCACACTGTGCTGTCAAGAAGGCCTCCATGACATCTTACAACACCCTTGCTATTTCTGTCCTGATCCTCCTTCACGCAGGAGTTGACAATCCTGCTAAATCATGTGATAGGTTAGTGATGTGGGAAAATGTCAGCATGTGATTACAGTAAATCTCCAAACTCTGTTTCGCTTTATGTGACCCATTCAAGATTTGCATTTAGAAGCACAGTGCAGTGAAGATGGAGGAAAGATGTGTAGATTACACATTCCTGGGTCAGCCTGACACAGGGGTTCACTCAAGGAATGCACTTTCCCTCTGGATTTTTCATTGGGAATGGAAGGAAAGGGAAGACAGACTTCAGTTTGTAGCAAGGGCTTCAAGGAAGTCCACTGGAAGAAGCTGAACTAAGAAATCCAGTCTGCCTTGAATGCCTGTTTGATCAGCAACTCCCGTTTGAAGGGCAACTCCAAAAGTTGTTTCTAATAGTGCTGGGGGTTGCCAGCACCATCTCTTCCCCAAAGGAATTTTCACCTTGGAAGTCCACTGATTTCATCATAATTTTCCATAGGTGGTGTATATTAGCAAATTAAAAAAAAATGAATTTTCTTTGTGAAAGGAGGATATGCTTAGAAAGCTTTTTAATTAAACCATTAGTATGTCAATTATGGATACATATTTAGTTAATGGTGAAAGCTACCCATGTTGCTGGGAAGACTGTGAGATATTACATAGTTTGGATTTCCAGGTATATTACTTTCAGCAAAACTGTCTGAAGCCTCTTCCCCCTCCTTTGTATTTTAATCCAAGTTGTGGAATTTGTAAACCCCCAGAAATCTGGAAGTACATGGAGTGGGTCATTCTGTGTGTTCTTAGTGTAAATCCTGAAATCAATAATTTCCATTTAGTATAATAAACTGGAGAAAGAAATCAATTCAGGTGATTCGGAAATACAGGAAAAAAATTAACGGGTGCATAGTTTTTCCCTTTTTCCTCTCTGGTTACCAGAGCCAGGATCCAAGAGAATGGCATGAAGTTGTGTCAGGGGAGATTTAGTTTGGATATTAGGAAAAGCTTTTTCATCTGGAGGGTTGCTGGGCACTGGAAAAGGCTCCCCAGGGAATTGGTAATGGCACCAAGCCTGACACAGTTCAAGGAGCATTTGGAAAATGCTCTCAGCCACCTGATGGTATTCTTGGCATTGTCCTGTGCAGGGCAGGGACTTGGACTCGATGATCTTTGTGGGTCCCTTCCAGCCCAGGATATTCTATGATTGTGTATGATTCTAGGGAGGCAGACATGGTCAAAAGTAAAGCTGGTGTCATATAGCGATGACTAAAGACCAGAAGGAAGGTTTTGAGCCAACACAGGAGTAGCAAGGTAAACAGCCCAGGATCCTTGAGAGGATGGGGAGGCAAGATGGAAACAGCCAGAGTGCAGGAATTAAAGGACCATCCAGATGGTGGTGAGTAAACCAGACACTCAGTAACACTTCAGAAGACAGAAAAAGGTTTCCCAGTGGAATACAAGTGAAAGAAACCCTTCCTTACCTCACCCATGCTAAGTTGTATTTGTGTTTGTGCTCCTATGGACTTTGGAGAATAAGAGGCATATCACACAGTATGTTACCTTCCCTCCCAATTTATATGCATTGCAAATATTTTTCTAATTCAGTTTCAGGTCTGTTCAGGAAGTGAATAGTGTGTTTTGTTTTTAAACCTAGAAGCTACATACTATAAAACATAAAATAAAATACAGCACCACAGGGAGCCCAGCTGCCACATAGAAAGTTGATCTCTCTAAAACCCTCTGGCCTAAAAGAAAAAAATTAGTTTAGACATTTTTATAGGATTTCTCCAGCTAAAGCCCACCTTCAAATCACACTTAACTTAGTATGTTTACATGTGTCAAATTTTCATTATGTAATAAACAAGAACATATGTACAAATATGAAGAAACTAAAATCAGATGGCTGGTGGACTGTAGGAAACTGTGATTATTCAGTTCCCTGCTGATATCTTTTCAGAATGTCACATCCAGCAGCAGATTTTGGCAACCTATAGCCATTTCACCATCCTCGAACAGTTCTTTGTATTTCACAAAATTGCCTTTTATTACGCAAAAATAGACACTCCATATATTTTAGTATTGGGTAGCTCTAAAAGACCGATACCATTTCTAAATATCACTGGATTTCACTGTAAGATGTTATTTTCCTGTAGTATTGTAGAAGAAACTTACCCTTACTGAACTTCTCACTTACAGCAATATCAAATTAAGCAGTGTCATAATTATACTGATTCCTTTTCACATGCTATTACTAGAAATGATCACAACTTCTGTGAGTCTGGATGTGTGGGTACGACATGTACCTCACCAGCCACAGAGGATGAAGAACATACAAATAGCCAAGTGATGCATGAAAATAATAGACAGCTACTTGTCTGCAAAGATAAACAGAGAACCAGCAGCTGGAGCTGCTTAACTTGGGGGAAAGGGCAGGGAGGACTAAAGAGATGAGAGGCAGAAAAGGGCTTTGGGGAGCAGTCTGATGCAGGAAGGATTCACCTCATCCTCCAGCAAAGGAAGCCTGTTCTGCATTGGTAGGGTACCAAAAGGTAAAGGAGTGACAAGACCAGGCTTAAAATATCTCAGGCATCAATCACTCTTATTATTAATATAGGTCAGTGGATAATGTCTTGCCCAACAGATATAAAAGCAGCAAATATCACAAGCCTAAAAATCACCCAGGCAGAACAAATAATACAGAAACAGAGAAATTAAGCTACTATCAGACTGTCTCACTACAAAGGCCAGTGTGGTAGACTCCTTTTCTGAAATAGGGAATTTCAGCATCTCAGCACATTTTTGAGAACTTGGTACAAACAATGGGGAAGCTTAACAGCATCAAAGTAATCCCATGGGTTACAGTATCTTCCATCAGAGCTCTTATTCAGTAACTGCTGCTGTGGAATATGTGTGTTCTGCAGCTTAACACAGAGACCCATGTAAGAATTGTTCTCTGCAAAGACCATCTGGAAATATGGGAGATACTTTTGCCTCTGTCCTTTGAAATGGAGACCAAAAACTTCACTTACACAGTTGCCTTGCAGCCAGGGAAACTTGGTGCTTATTCCCAGTTCTGATCAGGTCTTGTTCTCTTGGAAATTTTAGAGATAGTAAAAATTCTTTTTTTTTTTTTTTTTTTTTCTGAATCCTATCTCCAAAAAGCACTTTCCTTCTCTGAGGGTGCCTGTTTACAATAGGTTGACAGGAACACAAAGCAGCAGCAGCAATGATTCATGTCCAGCTTACCGCAAAAGAGTAAAACTTTCCTTGCAGCATTTTTTCCCCTGTCTAAAACCACCGATGTGCTGCCAAAATTATCCTGGTACCCAGTGTACGAGGTCTTGATGAGCAGACTGTGATGAGGCAAAACAGTCAGAGATTTGGCTAAAAATGGAAATGTTCTAGAACTCCTTGATCACCTCATTGAGACCCTGGGTAAAGTATAGCTGGTGGAGCTGCCTTAACAGGGCTGTCAAAATATCTCTGACAAAAATCTTCCTCAAAAGAATATTAACAAAACTGAGCAGCCATTGGTAAAATCAGATACTCTGACACAGATTAGAAATCAACAGACAGAAAACAAAGCAAAAATAATGTATGAAATTTCAGCAGCACAAATAGTTAATGTTTAGGTATCTCAAGTTCCCTGATTGGGCAAATGATACTGACAGTTTTTGCAGCAGTATAAAAAAGAAGTGAATATTAGTATAATCAAAAAAGAGATAACAGTTTATCACTTCAGATAAATGCCCTGCATTTAGATAAACATGCACAAATTTTTTAATTTGTGTTTACATGTAGGATAAGACAGACCACAGTTGCTTAACCTCTGCCTGCAGCAATAACTAAGCCATTTCATTTGCATGTAGAGATTTAATTTACGTTTTATAAACAAAACTGTAGATTAGAAAGACTGAAAAACACACTGCTTTATCTGCTGAATGTCCTCAGGGCCAGAAAGAGAGATGATTTCCACAAATCATCTGCAAAGAATCTTATTTTCCTGGAACAAAATAGTGCTATGCACCATTTTACAATACTTAATGAAATCCCTAAGCTCTTGTTGCAAGTCCTTCTCATACAAGGAGAAGGATCTTATAGTCCTGTAGTTGTTGTAGGGTTTTATCCTTTTTGCAGCCAAATGCAGTGTGTTGTGAAGGTGCTCAGTACCAGGCACGAGGAAGCTGCTTCACTGCTAATAATGATATTTTCTTCAGGACTATGATACACCCATAAATTTTTCCAGCAAGAAAATCTAGCAGCCATGCGGGGACAAACTATAGGACAATTGCAAGGGCCTCACCAGCTTTGAGGCAGTGAGAGTCCTTCACAAAACCAACTGTTCAGGAGCAAATCCCATCACCTCACCACCTCCCCCTCATCACTGCCTTACACACACAAGCAGCAATCAATCGGCCCCCAGCTGGCAGACACACTATTTTTTCTATTTAACAGCCTCCAGGGTGGTCTCTTTCACTAATCCCCCAGGCTGTACAACTGAGCTGGATCTGAAGTAGCTTCTGCAGTCAGCTGTTGGGAGGTACATAAAACGTAGCAGCATTGCTTGTTGGCAACGAGGCATTCCTGTAAGTATTTTCCCCATAGCTCTCCTCTCAAGCATACCTTTATGCTTTTCTTGCATATTGTGCCTTTGTTGCCTAATATTTCTGAGCTTAGAATGAGATTTAAAAGATGGATCAGGGCAATGAAAATAACATTTAACTGTAACACGTTTTAACTCTGAAAGTTTCTGGTACAAATCAAAGTTGAAAACAGAGACAAAATACAACAGTTTTTAAATCAACCAATTTGAAATATGGCAGTATACCGTAAGAAATGTGAGCCCATGAATTCTCCAAGTGAAGCCTTCTTTGCAGTGCCAAGCAAGCTCTCTCAGTGTGTGGGAGCAGATTACCCGTGTGGCACTTCCCACCCTTACCCCTCGGAGCTCACAAGGCTGGACTCAGCTCAGTGTCCACAGAGGAGTCCCCTCTGGCAGCAGTGTGAAGCATTACCTATACCTTCCTCTTCCCGCCTAAGTGCTCTCTTTATTGGACTTGAACACACACACAAAATTGACCTTTAAATCCTGGATATATTCACCAGGCCAGCTTCTCACTGAGCAGCTTCAGTGCTACCTGACATTAGCATCCAGCAGGTTCAGTGGCAGCTCAGAGACACATTGTCCCCAAGCAGAACTCCCACAGATCCTCCACCCTCAGGTCTGAATATCATGGGCTACATTCTCAGATAGTTAAGCTAATACAACTCCCTTGCTTTATAGTATTTTACACATGCTGTGGTCCTGGCCCATTTTTTCAGCTTTATTCCTGAATCACTTGTGTAAGCAGTGTCAGAATTTGGTCCTAAGAACAAATATCTTTTGAAAATAGATTCATGGAAGATGAGGTAGAAATGTTTGATGCTGGTGAACCTTAAAAAAGGATTTAAGTTAGCTAAGCTGATTGGAAGGAAAACCAGCTAAAATCCTGATAGTAACATCAATGCATAAAACAGAGCACTCCTAAAATAAAATTAAAATAGGTCAGAAGTTTTCAAATTAATACTTTCATTCATTCTGTCTGCTGGAATAGGTTTTGTGGAATCACTCATCATTTTAATGCCCTTATAAGAACCAAATATTACATAAATTATTATCAAAGTTTTCTTGTAGCACTTATCTTATTTTTAACAACTAAAGAATTATTACCAAGTATATACACCATACACATTAAAAAGTGCAGAGACCACAAAACGTTTAGATTAATACTAATGAGATAATCCACCTGCCTATTTCACTGCACAACAGCTGCACAGATTTAAAAGGGTTCAATTAAACTTTATTCAGTGCATAGATAATTGATCCAATGTGGAGAATGATGTCACTGGTTGGTTAAAAAATATGTTTTACCTTTTAAAATAAAACTGTTCCATTAGAAAAACTGGAAACATAAACCTGACACATAAATCAGTCTGGTAACTTTGTTTTATTGAGAAACAAAAAGAAGGAAAATGAAGCAAAATCACAGCAGATACAACATGCAGATGCCCATTATTTCATCTCCTCTCAAAACAAGGAAATAGAAATCTAAATGAGACATTGCTTCTGTATGAGAAGTACAATAACTCTTTGTTATTTCATTGTATTTGTTTTTATTTTTTTCTGACAGCTTTCATTTTCTTAAGGGTTTTGTCTTTCTACGCTCCACAGCAATGAAACACCACCATTTTTCTATTTTAATTATTAATTTGAGATGGCACCAAGGTTGTGCAAGATGCTATTTTAATAGAGAGGAATTAATCTTTAAAGATCTGTCCTGCCCACCATATTCCTGGGGCACACTAATGGTTGCTAAGGGCCTTTGATGGGCCAGGAGAACATACTCAGGACTTCACTCCAGACCGCTGAAGATGAAAACCCAGCTTCTTGCCAATTTTGTATCTCTCTGTATTTCTGGTAGTGGACTGCAAAATACATTTCTTGATACAACATAGCATTATTTTTGACACTGCTAGTGGCAGTCAATAATCTGCAATTCCATCCACTTCAAGTCAAGATATTACAAATATTAGAGAGAAAAGGCAAAATGTAATAATCATCTATCCACTGAGATATTGCTGTAGTTTTCATCCTTATAGCATTTCAGTAGCTATCCAGAGTTGGCATTGACTTTGAGACTGTCAAAGTGATTTCAGAGAGAAACTGAGGAAAAGGCAATTTAACCTGCATATGCCACCAATAAAAGTTTCTCCTTTGCAAAAGTAACTTTAAACAACTTCTCACTCACCAATATGTTGTATGCTCACCAATGTGGTGGAAATACCTGCTCCCTGATTAGTCCAGGGCCCTGAATACTTCTGACCTTTTGAGAGCTGACCCAGAGGCGTAATACTTGGATACACTTACAGCACCTGAGCCAGGTATCTACAGTCTTCACTCCTGCCAAAGGCAGGATGATCTGCTGTGCTACTGTGGCTCCCTAAAGTGATGGGGACTTTGGATCCAATTGCTTGAGTCATTTGATCGATATATTTTGGACAATCAGGGCTGGAGACAAATTTTACCAAGCTGAATTAACCATTCAGTCATGATACTCTGTAATAGTTAGGGCATGATATATTGCAGTAAGTATTTATCTCCTTCCCATTGTGCCTGTAAAACTTACTAATGTTCTGACTCTAAACAAGAAAAACAGTACTTAAAATAGCACTCCTCCTTAAAGAGGGTATTTCCTTTATCTGCATGTAGCTGTGCATGTTACATGACTTTCTGGTGAGTGATACAGAGCAAGCAGAGCATGCCAACACCATGTGCACAGGTGAACATACATAGAGAGTAAATCACACTCCAGAGGGTTTAAGTAGACCTTACTGAGATTCCTTTTCTTCTATCTATGATTTTGGATGATTGCTTCTTGAAATTTTATGTCATTTCAGTTACTGTAGATATATTTCAGACAGACCGATATACACACTTTATTAATATACATACACATACTACAGTTCATTGTTCTTGACTGTGAGGGCATATGATTATTGACACTGTCAATTTTTATCTAATTACTCATCACTGCTTACTCCAAGTGCTAATAGTATATTTCCACAGAGTTTGTGTATGCTGCAATGTAAATTCTGACATTGCTAGTGTCAGTCACTAATCTAACTCATTCAGTTCATGTCAAGATGATACATCACAATGCTCAACAACTGTCACTCCTGCTTTAAATAGATCTATATCTTTCTCAACTTTACAATTAAACACACCTACATATATATATCTTCGATTCTGTATCAAGTTCCACTTTAACAATATGACCGTGAAAGTCAATCAAAATATTTTTCAAAACAATTACTAAATGGGATGGGGGTTTTGCTGGTTTAGTTTGATTTGATTTTTACAAAACTCTTTTCAAAACTAAAAGCAAACTGAAAAAACCCTAGATATATTTAAAGTTGTTTGTAGGTCCACATCTTTCTCCCCCAAACATAAAAAGCACATTTTTTTGTCACCAATTTGTCACTTCTGTGTGGTTACTAGCATTGGTTTGTAGTGTGTCCTAATTGATTTTTAAAAACCATCTGTTTAAAAATGTTTACAAAGATCAAGGGTTAATTAGAGTGTTTAAATTAACTAACATCACTTTTGTTTTGAGCATAATTTTAAAGGAAAACCGAAGCTTCGTACCATTTAATCCTCTCCCTTTTCTAGAGGAGTTATTCCTCTGCATCTCTGTTTCTGTGCTGTAGTTATTAAGTTTATGTTATTTCCTACAGAATGTCCAAACTATGGTTATTTTTTCTCATGTTTCCCAAATATTGCTGTATTTTTGTTATAGATCTCCTGATGATAAACACTATTCTTCTTTTACCTAAGTTTAGCATTCCCATTGTGGGATGATAACCTTCCTTCTGTGCTTTAGCACAAATTTTCTTCTTTCTCTTGCCCTGGTCTGGCCAGTGGAGGTACATAGTGGTACCTGGTGCCGTTTGGGCAATTGGGCACATCCTTGTTTTGGTTGCACAGGCTGAGCTCTCCTCTGACAGCCAGGGCCAGGGAATAGGTTCATGTAAAACATCCCAAGGACAGCACCTGTGCCTCTCTGCCTGTCTGCATCAGCCCAGGGGCAAACTGGCTTGTGTTTGGATCAACAAGGAGCAAGAACTGGCACAGGGGCTGTTGGGCTCTCCTTTGTATTTGACAGGTGCTGAGGGAAATCCTTCAGAGGACACGGGCAAGAACAGGTTAAGTACTGAATCTATAAAATTATATAGCATCATCACATACATATACATTTCTGGTGAACCTGAGTTCTCAGCCAATCTATCAGTTTTAACATATCCCTCAAGAAAGTGTATTTATTTTTCTTATCCTTTGCAGTTCTAAAAGGCAAGTTTCTGTAATATATAAGGCCCAGAAAAATTTGTATTTTTCACAAAAAAAAGCAATTTTTTGAACATGATAAAATCATTTTCTCTTTTCTTTTTAATTTTTCCCATTCACATTCAACTGTGGTTTAGTCCTCAGCAAGACTAGAACCTTGAATATTTTAAAGAAATGAGATTTTGAAACAGAGAAGCTATAAATAATAGACAATTTAGTGCAGCAGCTGTACAATATAAATAGTATCTCTCACTTTTAACAGCAAATGAAACGGCATTGATCTGGACAAAAACAGACTTAAGCATAGGAAAATCTGTGGTGTTCGTGAAATGGTTTTGGTTAAATCTATTCCAATTATTTCATTGATTATGTGCATTTTTTCTCCACTGTATGAACTTACATATATACAAGAACTTCAAAGAAATACATCCAGTGCCAAGCAGGATTTCCAAAATAATCTAACACTGTAAAATCCTTTTGGGAGCCTACCTACATTTTTAAACGCCTAAAAATCCTTTAAAACCTGGCCATCTGCAACCATAATTTTGTCTTTATATAAGAACGTGCAATGCAGTTTTTGAATCTTCCTCCAATTTTTGTGGCTGTCTGACAGTACATTTTATGCCTCATAAAATAAACGCAAGGGGAAAGGGAACTTCAGTTTTGTTTTCATACTGATTTATAGAAGAATGCATTAAAGAATGCAAGTTATCTGTGTGAAGTAAGCAGAAAAAAAAAGAAACACACTGATCTATATTTTTGCTTATTTTTCATAATTGAAAAGTCATAATGATAAGGAGCAATGGTGATTTAGGCCATAGATCTAAGAAGTAAATGCCTGTTTACAATGGGCTAAGCAATATCACAGATGAACTTTTAGGGAGAGCAGTAATGCTCTTCTAGTTAACATAAGAAAGCCTAAATAAGTTTTTTATATTAATGAAATTACTTAAATCCACTGAATCACTAAAACAAGCCTGGTTTTACACAGTGCAATTGACAACAGGATTTAACCCATAAAGTAATTTAATTTTATGGATGAGCATACACAACACACAGATAATAATGGAAAATGAAGAAATCATATTTCCCATGGCAAACATAACTCCTCTAGATTGCAGAGATGTAGATTATATGAATGATTAAAATGTAACAGTAGTAGAAAATACTACCTATGCACTTGGAGGTCAAATTTTAATTCCTGTGGGAACCATAACTTTGAAATTTCTGACGCATGTATTTAAATTTTCAGACATAATGTTGATTTTCATGTTGAATGTAATTTAGCTTTTGGAATCACACATACCATTCCTGTACTACTCAGTTCATCTCTCAGTAAAGTATGCTTTTGCAGTAAGAGTGTTTAATATGACAGTTCTGGCATACCTCTGATTAATTGAGCTTCTTTCTAGGAGTTATACACACCACTTGATACCTAAAAGTCTGACCTGCTTTGAGTTAGGACTTGATCATCACTACTCATTCCTCTCATGAGCAAACAAGCCTAATGACAGTGTTATGGATTCAGGAAAGGTTTCAGATGCAAACACGATAGGCTGCACAGCTAAGACATACATATATCCTTTATTTAAGATGACAAAAAACTTAAACATATCTCTCAGTACTGTCTCATGCAAACAGAGTACATCACTAGCCTGGACACCAAGTTATTTAAAGCTATTATTTAGTACCGTAATAAGTAGCAATTTAAATACAAGGTAAAATCATTACATTGTCTTGTTTACTACTGATGTTAGTGTCAAGCTGACGTGTAATGCTCCAAAATAAGGCAGCCTATGATTTGTTATCATTAAACTGTCAGTTCTGTCATGTGTTAGGCATAGATTCACACTATACTTCTTTCAGCATATCCCTTTATTTTCTATCAGTCAAAAACCAAAGTGTTTTAATTGTGTCTCTGCTATTTTTCTATTAACTGTTTCATGCATTTTTTCTCTGGCCTTTTAATTGCAGTTTAATAGTGGTCATTAACACATTAAGGGGTGTTAGAAGAACATTTGAAGTCCTCTTGACTTCTACCAAAGTTGACACTTCAATGCTAGAGTAATTTCAGCTATTCATTTATTTAATAGTGACCTATGCAAATGTGGAACCATGTCATTTTACAAATTGACTGTAATAATTAACTAGAAAGGCAGAGTAAAATGAAACAGGTTATAATTAGAATAAAACTGCTACAGTATTACGTCAGCTAGAATAAAATAATCTCAAATGATTAAATTGGTTTCAATTATTAAGAATCAGTTTAATGTACCCACTGTTCTGATTTTTTTACATTTCTCTTTTTTGTGTGCATTAGATGTCACCTCATACAATTTATGCATTTTATTCATCTTGGTAAAACAGGCATTACAAAAGTTTAATTAAGTAGTAAAAGACTTCATATTATTCCATTGAATTCTAAATTAATTGCAGAAAGAAATGATAGTGCATAGTACATACCATTCACACACATTTTGATTAGATGCATCTATTGTTAGCTAATATTTCTCTATCCCAGCGTATAGATAGAGGTACCGATATAGAGGAATATGTAGGTATACACACAGAAATAATGGTTCTGGCTCCCACTGTATGTTTTTTAACTCACATGAACAATATAATTTTCAACTATACCATCTAGATCTTTATCTTCAGGGCACTCGTCACTGTTCATAATAAATATGGTATTTTAAAATTACATTCTCCTTAAAAAGTTCACCTTGCTTATTCAGTTCATTTTGCAGATTATGCATAATCAGACAAATACTTACATGCTTGTAGGTGCACATGAGCCTACAAAGAATAGACATATTTGATTTTAGGCAACATATACAAATTTATATGTTGAAGATGACAAGAAAACGTTATTTTGATCTGAATTTTCAACATAGTGGTATATTGGCAAATCTGTTTGACTCTACTTGCCATTTGTTAACTCAGCTTTGAGCATGCTACAAAATAATGCTAGATATTATATGGGCAGTAGGGTAGACAGCTTCTGATTTAAAGCCTCTGCATTTAAGATTGAGTTTCTTCTTTCTACTTATACAGTTTAAAATTATTGTTAAATAAAATTAGACATTTTTTACTTGAACAAATCTAATTGTATTGCTTGATTGACTGGTCAAGTATCTTCAAGGATTATGCCTCACTGTTCTGCAGTGTGACTACAATCTCTGATGCTTAGATTTGTAATTATAGATCAGACTGTAGGGTCATTGACTAAAGTTACAATTTTAAGATATATTTCCCATTGCTCCTCTGATGTGCTTGGTTCCAGCAGGGGCAGTTAAACCAGCAACTGAGTGTTTGCATGCTGTATTCATTATGGCTTTGACAGGACTTTTACAGTCTCTTTTACACAGTGGTAAATAGCATTATGTGAAACAAGTTAGTGATCTCAGGAGCATTTCCTGTGCAAGTGGCTCCAACAGTAGGTGGATTTTCAAAGAAAAATATTCTTGTGTAAAAAAAGCTGGTGATCATGAGATGTTATTATCAGCAGAAGAGTATTTGGAAGAAACCTTACTGGTAAGCTTGATGGTGGTTTCAGCATAACAAGCTTAAAGGAACAAAACACTGTTAGCAACCTACACATCCCACAGATTTGGTTATGAAATCAAATCTGCACCATGGCATCTCAAGATCAGTGGAAATCCTGAGGCTCCAGACAGTTAGCCTCTTCCCCAGGTTCTCAGGAAATGTTTCGGGAACACATGAACCTTTGACCACAGGCCACCAGACAAGCTGTTTAAAATCTAAGAGCCTTCACCTTCCATAACTTTCATGAAGCAAGATGCTGACTGCTGATGCAGTCAGTATTCCAGCTTTTGAAGGACCCTGTCACACCCTTACCTTTCTTAGGGGTCCTATGAATTTGCTAAGATCACTTCAACACCTTCCAAATGGAAGTAGACTTCTTTTTATTGTATTGTAATTAATGTTATGCAGTTAAAATAATTTATTTATTATTAATTACATTTTCCAAATGCAATTAAATTTCTTTGCATGGAACAAAGACAATCAGTAGATCACCGTGAACTGTATTCATTCCACAAAATATAATTAATATGGCAGATTATGGAAGTTCAGTACAAATAACCCATTCCTGTATGTATTACACCTGTTAAATATGAATAATTTACAGAAAGAGTTACTCTATCTTAGAACAATTGCTTTGCAAACCTTTGTGATACATTTGCTGAAAAACTGCTTTTTGAGCACTTCCTATCACATTTCAGCAAACATCAACCAGCCCAAAGACGGCACATGTAAGAATTTGAAAAATGCATCTTAACTTCTCAAAGAAATACAGGCAAAGAAATATTAGCATGTGCAAACTATACCATGTACATAGAAATGTACAAGAAAATAGTCTAAAGAAGACTTGGCGCTCTTTGTATAAAAGATGGAGACAGATATGGCTATTGTGTGACTGATGTGCAGCAGAGATGTCCAGTGGCTACAGCTGGAAGTTGAGAGGCAGAGCGACCGAGTGGCATTGCTGGTAGGCCCTTGGCAAACCATAAGGTTTCTTTTAGTCTCCAGTCTACAGAGTACCTGCAACCTACACCTCACCCCCCAAAAATAAAAACCATGAAATTATGTCAGTGTTTGGCATGTAGTTTAAACTGGTCTAAGATCTGGAAGTCCTCTCCTGCTGCTTAGTGTCAGTGGAGAATGAAAGCAGCTACTCTGAGCTTTAACAGCCAGCTCAACTTTTAGGCAGATGTGGGACTATGTAAGTTAATGACGGGATTTAGTTTAGATAACCTAGCCTTCTCTAAATGACTTAGTTGTAGTTCAATTCTACTCTTACCAACATGCAGCCATAGCATGGGGTAAAAAAACAGCCTACCTAGCCTGTTCACTATCCTGAAACTTACACAGTTCTTGATTTATCACTTCTATGGCAGTATAAAAAGGAATATAAAATTAATCACTCATGATGGCCCAGCGAATATGTCTCAAAATGTCTATAAGATCTTGGCTGAATAAGATCCATATAGGTCGAAAGGAAAAAAATTAAAATAAACTTCTGAGGCCAGTTCCTTACTTTTCTTTCTCTAATTTAAGAGTTAGACAGAAAAATTGAGAGAAAAATGTAGGCTATGAAATCCTCCATGCAGGGCAAGAGAACCAAGAAAACAAGGATCCCCTGAAACAATACTACTGCTGCAGCTCACCCTTCAGTGCTGGTAATTTTCAGTTTACTCCACATCAGCCCTCAGCTTTCAACCCCAACAGAATGCTGTTGTCAGTTATGTCAGCCCCACACAGAAAGCTTTCGTGTTCTTCCCTCTAGTACAGCTCCTTGTAGTAACTGTCCTAAAGTTGTGAAGTAACCATCCTGTAAAACATAATCAATACACAAAAGTCTTTATTTTATATAACTGCATCAACAGGAACAAACACTAACTTAACAAAATAGGGAATGAAAAAGCAAACACGATTGAAATATTTTTTATCACACGATGACTCAAACTCTTTCCATGCTAGTTACAGCACTCGACTGTCAGAAGCTAATCAATCCTTCTTTGCTTTGCCAATTTTTTTCAGAATCACTAGGGAGACCTTCCAGTTTTACTTATCTAGCAACCATCATTTTGAATTATTTGAGCAAGCTAGCTTCAATGATCCTTTCTTACATGTCTTTTCATAATTTTTCATGTTCTTTTATGGCCAGCAATAAAGCTAAAAATCCCCAAAACTGTTTTCCTTTTTCAAAAATCCTATTGTAGATATCTTTAATACTTAAATGTCTTCCCTATAACATGTGTAGGAGTGGAGTCACCAAATTCAACAGCACCACTTGCTGGACTAAGTGGTAGATTGCCAAAGTAGTGGAGAGATCCCAGCTGGGCTATAAGCTGAAGTTTCCACAGAGGGAGGGAAAAACATGGAGCGTGAGACAGGATCGCCTTCCTTTTTTTGCATTTTGCTCGCTCTTGTAGTCACTAATTGCTGTGTACCTGCAAAGAGCAATTTGCTATTGAATGAAAAGGTTCTTGTAAACCTGACATGGAGTGAAGTAGGACAACTTGTACAAGCAGAGATGGTATGCTTAGATTTATAACCCAGTCATGGCACAACAGGAGTCCATAGCATTTATATGGAAGAGTTGGGTTTTCTCCTGGCAAACATTAATCTCATTGTGGGTTTTTTCTCCCATAAGAACTTGTCTGTTGCATAAAGCAATTTATGTCTTCAGAAACAGCAGTGACATCAGTGATGGGTGGTGTCATAGATTATCCCTCTAGTAAAAATTTGGTTGTTGACGTGAAAAAAAGTTGTTTGTAGCTACAGGACTGATTGTGGCTACTAGCTTTTTCCTTTTGTAATTCCCATTTCTCAACTTCATATGAGATTGACACTAAGCTTTGTCACTGACAGCTTGCCTATTTCAGTGAGATTCACACAAAGAAAACGTGTGAAAAACTGAAATGAGAAGGTTCTGTTTGTAGATTGTTGTAAGGCAGGAAAATAATATATGTGTTGAATGTGACTAGGCAGAACTTGAGAAACAAGAATCCCATTACTTCTTTCCTTTTTGCTAAAAGCATATTTGAC
This sequence comes from Dasyornis broadbenti, assembly GCA_013397935.1. Lineage (NCBI taxonomy): Eukaryota > Metazoa > Chordata > Aves > Passeriformes > Dasyornithidae > Dasyornis > Dasyornis broadbenti. The sequence continues at coordinate 1,273,839 of VZRN01004857.1, forward strand.
TTTGCTGTCAATAGCACTTGCAACAGTGAAACAGAAAGGAAATGTGTACCCATATTGCTAAACTTTGACTACTGGCTCGATATATCAGTGCACTTTTAGATATGAATGCATTTTTCTGGCAATGAGTATACACCAGAACTGATTATCACAGTGGAGATAGATATATTCAACATTTGAACTTGCTTCCAAATTTTACAGCTATTTTTGTAGCAGTTAAAATGCCAGATATGGATGTGAACATCCGCAGACTCAATCTGATATCCAGTATGACTCCAGATGAATTTATCCCTATGATTTACTTCTGTATTGCCATCTTCAAGTCTCCTTGATTCTCTTTTTTGATTTGCACATAGTATTAGTCTGCCATTTAACTTTAATTTTTTAAGCTAACTAGAAAGAAGGGGCTGAACAAATATCAGAAACATTTTCTTTGAGTATCCATTTGAATTAACAGCCAAGTAACATTTGACCATGTTTGTGACCCTTTTGTGTTTGCTTTTCATGAATTTTCAAGTGTTTGATCTCTGTTAGGGAATGGATTAGCAAAAAGCAAATTTGTAATTCAAATGCTGGAAACTCCACCAGCACCAATTTAAAATTGTATATTCAGATATTTATTTGAAATTTGAAATTCACATTGATTTGATTAATGAAGTGAGTTGCAGCCAGCTCATGTGTGTCTGTATGCCTGCTATTTCACCTGGGGAGGAAAGTGATAAGGTCTTTTCAACAATCTTTATGCCTAAATCTAGTCCTATTTTTTCAATTCTGCTCGTGTCCTGGTGTGATTTGGTGCAGCCTCTGTGCTATTATAATATAACTTCCATCAATTGTGAAAACCACGACCAACACTGCTACCATGTAGGGGTGGTGAGCAGTTTAAATTGGCCAGGCTGGCATCTGGAAAAATTAATAGAAGTCAATGAACTGAAGTGAGTCCGTCAGCCTCACTTAATTATTTGTAATTTTGTTATGGAGTGTACCAGCAATATGTTTACTGATTCTAATAATTCTTACCTATTTTTAAAATGTACAGTTTCACAAGTAGTTTGGGAACATTCAGAAGTGACATTTTAAGACTAAATTATTAATTGCAAATTATTCACTGAGTTCTGGTAACGTAGATAAAACTGGCTGTTCCTTTCATCTCTGTTGTCTTGCAAGGATGAGTGCCAACTGTGTATTATCACTTGATAGAATGTGAAGATGCACCAAAAACATGTTTCAAGTGAAATACAAACACTGCAGTCATGTTTGCTGTGTTCTGTATACTTGACTGTTTAAGCAGTAAAGCATGCAATTCAGAGGAACCTCAAAACATTTCTGAAGATGAGAAGCCTCATAGGAAATTTTTTTTTTTTTTCTAAATAGGATCCATTTTTGATGCATCTTCTCTTACCAACCATTCTGCCCCTGGGGCAATCAGTTAGCCAGTCCATGGGGAAAATGGTCTTTCTTACCATGGACAATAACTTCACATTAAAACTCCAAAGCTGTTTAAAATACACTAAGAGAAGTTATAATTTATTCTGTTTTCTTTCAATACTGGCAACATTTCTTGAACTCCACATTCTTCTCTCAAACTCATGGCCTGTGCCCTATTTCTTTCTCTATTTATTTTTTTCTCTTTCCCAATGGATGCTTTTGGTAAAGGACCAACATATTCAGGAGCATATTCTCTATGGACAGTGGAAGATGTCAGAAGAAACTGACTTTCATAAAAAGGATTGTTTTCTGTACTATGTAAACTCTTTATTTTTCATACAAATTGATTTTCCTTGGTCAGAATTTGTCTCCTTTTTCCGTTAAAACAAATAAACAAACAAAGGAGAAGTGGTGTTATCCATGCATCATTCATTGATATAATGCTGAGATCAGCATGTCAAGGATGTGGAAGGAGAAAGTAGGGTCAAATAGATGGTAAATGAAAATGTAACAGCCATATGTGAGTATTTTAGAGCTAAGAGGGGCAGAAAACATAACCTGAGCTACAAACATATTTCTGCTCCATCAGTGAGCAGGGAACTAATTCTTCGGCATATGCCATTTTTTCCAACTGAGTTTCAGTGCAGTGATGTACGCAAAGGATGGGTTAAGAGTTTGTTGGTTTTTTTTTTTTTTTAAAACATTTCATGCTGTGGACATGAATGTGTTAATATGGAAGGGTTTTTTTGGGGTTTTTTTTTTTTTCAGCAGAGTTCCATAAACTACTTGTGTTTGTTTATTACTGTGAAACCATTCCTCAGACTCAAGTATTTACAAGCTTTTTGGCTCAAATAGGTTGAATTGATCCAGGATTTTCTTGTTAAAAGCCTAGATAAGCTGGAATCAGCAAATACTGTCCATCATCTTAACACATGGACACAAAGGGAAAAGTTTTAACAAGCACTGGCTGAAGTGGGAAAAGCTAACTGTAATAGATTATGCAGCTGAAAAAACAGACTGGAAATTTACTTTAGAAAACTCAGCTTACAGAGTTTTGCCTAATAAACCACATACATCTACTGTACTAAATCTCACTTGATTTCAAAGAGTCATTACAGAGGCTTATTTTACTCTTATTCCTGATAAAAAACTTGGTCCTGTCATAAAAGGATACATAGTTAGGAACATTGCTCTGTTTTTCTGGACTTACTTTTTCATTCTGAAAGGCTTCAGAAGCAGAGTAGGTGAGCTATTTGGGACAAAATCTGAGCAAACTTGAAAGTGAACAAAACCCCAGAAGAGTTCTCCTTGAACAGTAGAAGGATGTAGTAAATTTTATTTCAACCTTTTTCTTGTTTTCACACACCTTCAAAATTGCAGGTTGTATTTGGCACTGGAAGTGGGAGCATGGAAAACAATGGAAAAGTTTGTTCCTGGAGAATTTCCAGCCCAGCTTTGCAGGCTTAGAGTTTGGAGATGTGTCAGACTGTAAGCAAGCTATCTGACCCAAATCAGCCCTTCTCTTATTTGTCTATCAGAAGCTCAGCATCAAAGTAATCTTTACTTTCCCATACAATGGCAACTTCCAGAATACTTCTGAATGCATAAGATTGTCATGCTGAGAGATTATTCCTAGAAAGATGACACGTGAGGGGTTATATGCTTTCACCATTCAATCCACATTTCTGCTCTGCCCCTGACAATGACACAGGTCTCTCTCTCTATAAAACATACATATGTATTGAAAAACACGCACTTTCAGAATCAGGAATATTGTTAGAAATGAATTATTACCAGCAATACCTATCTTCCATATTCTACTTATATATATATGTGTGTGTGTATGTACGTGTGTGTGTATATATATATGCATGTGTATATATATGTATATATTATATATTTATATTTATATATACTTATAAATGCTATGTTCCTGCAGCATGATGTGTGAACCTTATCATTTGAAATATATATAGTATGTATAGAAGCTTCCTATCATTTAGCAGTGATATATCTAATGGTGTGCTTGATTCATTTTAAATACTTCAACTCAGCTGTGTTCTACAGGGTTTTTTCTGCTATATCCTAAATCCCTTTTTTTTTAAACCTTCCCCCAACTTTAAAGCAAAATCCTACATCTATTTTCTGCATTCAGTACTCCCAATGTGACAATTTGCTTAATTTTAAATGAACAAAATAGTATATTTCAATGAAAATAAACCTTCTCATCTTTGGATTATTTACTGTTTAAACAGCAACTAAATGAATTTCATGGGAAGCATTTCCTTTCATGATGTGTTAACTTGTGAACGGCTTAGATAGATACAGAGCTGAGAGCTCTCTGCAGGCTGCAGGCCACTGCTGCTTCAGTCAGGTCAGAGCTGTACACTTACCACTTAGTGGGTTTTCAGGCCTTGACATACCTTAGAAAAGACAATCCCTTTGTAGTACTTGTCCCTAGAGAAAAGTTGTAAAGGGTGTTGAACTTGCTGCACACTGAGCAATGTTTAGCACTAGGAAAAAAAAAACCTGTTGTGAAGGAGCTTGCAGAGCGGTACTG
>VZRN01004857.1:1279847-1314847 GCA_013397935.1 Dasyornis broadbenti
AAAAAAAAAAAAGAAAAAAAAAAGAAAAAAAAAAGAAAAAAAGAAAGAAAGAAAAGAGAAGGAGACAGTAAGGAGGATAAATTTCATTAATGGATGTGAATTAACATCCTACTGCCAAGAGCTGACCCTTTCTCCTGACATGTACGTCTAAGTCATTCTTGTCACTCTTTCCCCCATTAATATTCTGAAAAAGACAGTGCATTGAAGAGAATAGAATAAGATAGTTCCCTTAAACAGTCACTGTTGACCTTAGGTTGGGGATTTTTCTTTAATTTGCTTTTCTTAAAAATAAAATATTAATCATATTGGAAAAGGCAAGCAGAGTTCCTTTACATTTTTCAATATATTCCGTTTATAATATTGCATTCATTAAATTAAGTCATTGAACATTTTGAACATTTTTTTAAAATGCCAAAGGAAAATAGAAATGTAATTTCCATGGGAAACTAGATAAGACAGGCTGTGGTACCCTGATGACAACTCCTGTTTCTGCCAACTTTGATTCAAATACCACAAACACCTGATTTGGGGGTGTTTAAAGCCTGTTGATTGCTTTACCAGTTGTAAGAAGATGTCTAGCTCACTGTACCTAGCTGGATTTACCTTTTGTTTTTTTTTTTTTTTTTAATTTATTATTTCTTCTAAACTCACTCCTAAGATAAATTTTTATCCTGTTCTTCAGTAGGCAATATTAATATGAAAACTTCCTTATTATACCTGTGAGCTTGTGGTGAGGTGTGTGTGTGTGTGAGTTTATGAGAAGGAAAGGACCCATAACAGAAAACCCCAACTAATGATATAAATTATAGTGCAACTTAGATTTCTTACATTATTTGCCATATGTGTATATATTTATGTGTTTAATTCACGGGTGTTCTGGTAAAGGTATTTGGGGTATAAGGGAAGAAACATGAGGCACTATGATCTTGTAAAATGATAATGTTATGGCTTCATAATTGAAATAATTTTGCATGGTATAAAAAAGTCGTGTTCCAGTTGCCACCTAGCAGGACCCCATGCCCTTCTTTCATTTCATAAAGATGACAATTTAATTGAGAAACTGTGATAGAGATGTGGCAGGGTGCTGCAACGTATAGTGGATTAATGTTCTGGCTTTTCATCTCCAGAGACCTGTCTTGAAATTTGATGTGGGCCACATGTGAAATGAGTTTGGTAGTCTCCACCAAATCTGTGGTGGAAACTAATTCACACAAAAACATGCTGCACAGCTCACTTTCAAAAGAAGTGCAAAGCTGAAATACCACCATAGATTTCCAGGCACACAGAGGTGCCATTTGCAGATGTATTTGGGGTAACTGGAATTGTGCATGTCAATAATCTGTTCCTTTTATGAGCACTAAAATCCACAAAATTAATGCGAAATAAAGAAAATATGGTTTTGATTCCTTTACAACTTGTCGAAACTGGACTTGATAATTTAGCTGAGTGAGCAGAGTTTATATTCCAGAATAAAATGTAAGGGGGCTGATTCATCTCTGACACTATTTGCAGTTAAATCAGTATTTCACCAGAAATTGATTTGGCACAAGAAGTTTACTGCATATTTAATCTCTCATTTTAAAAATACTGATTAAGGGAGAAAGGAAAATTAACTCTGAGGACAACACAAGAAATAGAAATATATGTGGAAGTCAAGGCTGCCCTACTAGTAGTTATGCTAAGCCAGCTGTTACTTGCTGTCTCCTAAGTAAAGCAAGAATTTGACATGGCCTTACACAGTGCAGAGTTTGGGTTCTTCCTTTGCACTTGTGTCTGTAGGGACTCTGATACCATTCTGTCTGTCTTGGTCAATGCATCTCCAGCACCACAGCTTTCTCAGCATGAAATAATAAAATAATGATAATGATATTAACAATAACAACAACAAAAATATCCGTCATGTAGATCCTCCTTTTTAATGCACAAACTTTCTCTTTGTTGTGGAATATTGCATCCACACAGTATAAAAGGGTAAAAATTTTGCCACTCTTAAGAAACTTGCCGTAGAAAGCCCATTGCCTACTTCAGCTCTTTAACTCATGTCAATTTTTTTTGCATGTGGCAAAGAAATTGTCCTAAACCATGTTAAAGTTTCCTGTGTAGGTAAGTGTTTGGAAAGAAACTTCAAGAAGTAGATGCTGCCAGTTTATTTTAGCTGACAAGCCTTAGCTGTACAACGTCCCTCCGAGCCTTTAAATAAGCCTGCTCCTCCTCATCAGCTTGATAAGCAATCGGAACTGAAGCCTCAGGACTGCTTTTTGAAGCACACAAAATTAGATGTCTAAGTTAACCAGACTAGATGCACCTCCCCCCCGCCCCCCGCATTAGGTCTATGTGCAGTAAATAGTTTATAAACAATGTAGCCACAAAAAAATCTGTGAGAGTATTTATGAAACAAGGATTGTAGAATCAGATCCTAATGATTTTTGCTGGTTTTGCCAAGACCAAAATAATAGTTACCTACCTAAGTATCAGGATATAATTTTTTTCCTGAGCAGTATTCAGTAGTTATTTTCCTATATATCTCAGCTATAAATTTGTATTCATCACCTACCACAAACTTCATACACTCAATGGTCTTCTGTAGGATTCTAATTTCTTCTTCTCCAGCATAATGTTTTTCTCCTTTTACGTTCCTACTCTCTGTTGTCATTACTATTTTATTATGGCGCAGATGCTCTATGGGCTTAAAATGAATCCAAGTCTGTTGGGGGTAACTGAGCATAACTGGTACCTGCTTTTCAATTGCAGTTGGGACAACGGCAACTGATGCCATGAGTAACGACACAGACTTGCTGGCCATGACTACAGAAGCACTCAGATTGGGATAAGCATGGGAGAGAATAGATGTGTGATGTAGGCACTGTCAGAGAATATGTTTCCCCTTTGTTAAACTGTGATACTTCATTTAATATATATACATAGGAGGAGAACATAAAGGAGAGTATGGCATTTTCATCCATTTTTAATAGTGAATTGCTCAATGAAACAGGAGATTGGAGTGGGGCTTTCCAACTAAGACAAGATAAAAAAAAGAGATATTCCATAACTGATGAAGTTTTTGTCCCTATAACGGATAATTATGGAATAAACCTCTTTTATAGGGGTTTAAAGATATGAAAATGCTCTCAACTAAGTAGCTCTCAACTCTTACATCTTCTATAAAAGCCTGTGATTTGTCATAGAAAAAAAACCCCAAACCTGTATTTGATCTGCTTTTATTCAAATTTTCACACTGTATGCAGAGGGGCATCTCCATATGGATGTAATCATCCACCCATCTGGATCTCAATGGAGAATTTACGGGTATGAAACTGCCAGCAGTCAGGAGCACTGACAGTCAGGCTGTACTATTCAGAGCTATTAAGTATGGACTTGTGTGCCTAAAGTTAGGAAAGTACTGTGGAAATACCAGTCATATGACTATGAAAGCACATGTCCACTGAAAACACACCCTTAATGTTTACACTCGTTCATATTGTATGGGATTTTATTTGCAGTGAAGTCTGGAGATTTTAATTTTTTTTCTTTTACCTCTTGAAAATATATTTAAGCAACCTGAATATGAAACGTTGGAATTTCTTAATGCATAGTTCTAACAAAGGATGGGAGGGGGGAATGGATACAGTTTATTTGTAAATTAAATAAATACGTTTCTTCCATACCCTTGAGAGCTAGATGATTTATCAGTTAATAAAATAATCATACACCACCGACTTGTGCTTCCAATTTATTTTAAAAAGAAATAACATTGCATTTTTGACATATATGAATACAAATGTAACACCAGAGGAAAGTTTGTGAGTAACCCTGTATATATATCAGCAGCCCTGCATGAATAACCTTACTTGCTTTTTCTCTGCTATTTATGGGATGGATTCTGCATAAACACTTATTTCTTCAACAATTCCTAATTTATGTGTATGACCCTATAAACCTCAATGTGACTACTGACTAGAAAAAAACTAATTGTCTGAAGGAAGAATCTAGAATGTTTATTTAACACAAGTGAAAAGGAATTTAGTTTTAAATCTGCAAGTGGATATCACTAGTATTTACACCTCATACCATAAACCTAAAATGGAATGTATTTTTAAAAATACATTTTAAAATCTTTTTTAAAGAATTATGTCAGTATTGACTACTTTTCTTGCTTAAAATGCTGATGCAGAATTTGGACAAATCCAGTCTGTGCTAGACAGAAAATTTCACATGCACCTCTCAGAAGAGTTAGGCCCGTGTCTCTTGGCAAGCCGTTTTTTATTTTCTTTTAATTCCTCTTAAGTTTTGTGACCAACAGAACAGCGGAAAACCACATAGGAAGGTTGTGAATAGAGGTAAGTGAATGGCAGAGCTGGGGTGCCATGTGGCAATCCAGCCCAGTAGTGACTGCAAAAGCACAATGAGCATGGATCTGAAATCCTCTGGTGAATATGGGGCTCATTCCTGCAGCCCTTGTATAAATAACTGACTTCAGTGGGTCTGCTTGCATCAGTAAGAAGTAGTCCCCTGAGCAGGCTGTGCCATTTCAGGCCCTTGGTTTTTGTTTTTGATGTGAAGCTGGACTTTTTGGCATTCCCATCCCCATTCCTCCTGTCTCCTGTTCTGATCTTCTTCTGTTTTTTGGATGCATGCCTTTCCCTCTCTGCTCTTTAAATTCCCTCTGCTCCCTGTTGTATATCAGCCTCAGTTCTACTTTGTCATTTTTGTTGCTTGCTTTGTCCTCCCTCCATCACTACTCCAGACACTTCTTTCCCTTTGCTAGTGTGTTTGGCTCCTTGGAGACCCTGAATGCTCCCCCACAACTGAGCAGATTCTCATTTCCAGTGATATTTTAAAAACTCTAGGCTATATTCTTATCTCTTGAGAGAAAATTAAAAATAAAGAAAAAACTCCATGAAACAAACAAAAAAACCCTTTTCTTCCAAAACTCCTTTAGTTTAAACTCAGAAACTTCCAGTCAAATTCTCATTTCAAAGGGACAAAGGAGATTGAGACCTGCAAAGATGCCAGGGCACACCATCCACTGAAGTTCATGGAGTCACAGGCAATTGCCAGACGCCCTTGGGCTCAACTGATCAATCCATCCTGCAAGGCAGGAAAGCCTTCTCTCCCACGCCAGCAGTGCAGCCCTCTGACAGTAAATGCAGATGTTGGTGTAAAATCTGCTCTCTGAGGGCCAAATCAGGTTGAGCTCGATGGGAATCTCACTGCTGATTTCTGCGGTTTCGTGGTTTACACCCAGTCAACAGCTCAGCCCCACACAGCCACTCCTCCACAGTGGGGTTAGAAGTGGAAGGGTAAAAGTGAGAAAACTTGTGGGCTGAGATAAAAATAGTCAATAGATTATATGAAAGTCATGCATACAAGCAAAACAAAACAAGGAATTCATTCACCACTTCCGATGGGCAGGCTGGCATTCACCCATTTCCAGGAAAGCAGGGCTCCATCACAGTTAACAGTGACTGGGGAAGACAAACACCATCATTCTGAAAATTACCCCACATTTCCTTCTTCTTCCATCTTTATATACTGAGCATGATGCCATACAGTCTAGGATATCCCGTGGTCATTTGGGGTCAGCTGTCCTGACCCCACAACTCCTTGTGCACCCCCAGCCTCTTCATTGGTGAGGTGGGGTGAGAAATTATTTTGATGCTGTGTAAGAACTGTTCAGCAATAGCTAAAACATCTCTGTATTGTCAACCCTGCTTTCATCACCAGTCCAAAACACAGCCCCATACCAGCTACTGTGAAGAAAATTAACTCTGTCCCAATCCAGACAGGCATAAGTAGATATTTGGAACACCAGGCCTTTGGGGGAGGCACACGAAGGTGTGGGGTACAAGCTTGCTTTCTCTCATGTATATCTGTGGAATAAGTTATCAGGAAATCATGATGTGTAACACTGCTATTTCTCAGATTACATTCTGACAGTACTTTCTGCTAACAATATTAATTAGTCCATTCTCCTTCAGATGAAAACAAGCCTGTGATGGGTGTCCCTTCTGAAAGTTGAGGACTTCTCTGCCCATCCTACTTCATACTTCTTTGAAGTACCAAGGCAGAATTTTTGTTGAAAGCCTCCAGCTGAGACTACTTAAACTGTCAATTGCATGGTGTAAATCTGGAGTTAACCCCACTGTATTGTTCACAGAGGTTAGCCAAGGACAGATCCTTCCCTCACCAATTCATGTGCTGGAGAGCACCTGGGGACCACCAATACAAGAGAGCGCAGGCTCATGCCACGTAAATACTGATGTCAGGGAGAAATGCCTGAGGTGGAAGGACAATAAATAAACAAAAATGAGAAAGAGAGTAAAGAATTAGACTGGAGAGAGAAAAAAGGAAGAAGTCAGAAGCTGAGAGTGATGGAGGATTTGTCATTTTGGTACACTCCGAAGGAATGGGGTGCAGAGGGAAAGGGATGGAGCACTCATATCACCCCATAAAACATTTCAGCTAAGTAACTCTGTTGTGTTTAAACTTGAAATATAATTACATTTTTTACTTTTTCTTTTTTTGGTCCAAATTTCATCTCAGTACATAACATTTAACAGTGTAAGGATATGCTGTCATATTTGAGTTTTTTATTTTTTAACATGTGCCCATTTTATAATCACATTAAGACACTTTGACTAAGCAGTTGAACTGATTACTCTGCACCTCAGATGTGCTGGAGGCATGAGGTGAAATGCACCCGAGGTGTGCATTAATCAACCTTGCCATACAGTCTGTCCTGTCTCGCTGCTTAATTAAATTCCAAACCAAATAGTTTTGGTGAGAAGGTTAGGAGGGACCATTTTTTCAAGTGGGTTTTGCATGAGCTGTCCACAGTGCATGGAAAAAAATATAAGATATATTTAGAACAATATTTTAATTTGCAATACTTGATTAGATGGAAAGAATGTAATGTTTAAAAAAAGAAAATGTGATTAAGAAGCTTAAGTGCACAGTATATTACATGAAAATTCTGATCATAAAGAAAGGTAATATCTACTCAAAATTATAATTTCTGTACTTTTGAAATCAACTCAGCAAGAATTATCTACCCATATCAAATTGTAGCACTTGTCAAAATCAACTGTAAAGCATCTCAAGTGCTCTTCTGAATCAACAAAACAGATGTATAGCGATGTGAGGTTGCACTGAAATGGAAATAAAAGTGAACTAGATGCCAGTCATTGCCCTTAATCTCTTGAACCCAGCACTTAACACAGAGGATACCACAGGTCTTTGGGACACTGTTTAGAAGGGGAAGAAATCAAGACTTGAATCTTAATAGCATATGCAAAAACACTCTATAAAATTATTTTCTTTCTGCTATAGTAGAATGTGATATGCTCAAAGAGCACCTTGTCTTGTTCATAAACATGAGACAAGGTTTGAAACAGCATCCTATTTCAGCTTTAGACAGGCAGAAAAACTAAAACATGTGAAACATAAAAAGGTGTTTAAATTTTTAAAATAGCAATTAAATATGCTTAGAGGTTCAAAAGTCACCATCTCCCTCCCTTCAATAAAATGTGCAATGATGTTTATGAGGTAACACCTGCAGTGAAATGAATACAACTAATAGAGCTTTAGTTAAGATTACAATATTGTTAGTTTTTACTAGGGACTTAGATGAAAAATGTCTGCAAGCATAGAAAACAACAGCTCTAATCCCATCACCTAAAACGTGTGTTTGGAGTGAGCTCCTCTGCAAATTTGTATAACTTGGTGTCCCTGGAATTATGATGAAAATGACTGGTTTTTTTGTTGGCTTTGTGATGATAGTGCCTTCCAGAAGTGTGATGCACAAAGGGAGACTAAGGGGAACACAGACAGCAAAATGAAAAATTATTTCTTTAACCTGTCCTGTGAACTGGTTAAGGCTCTGAATTTCAGATGAAGGGATTTTTGTAGGCTCTTGAGGTACTGCAGAATCCCACTGTTTATCAACACTTTACTTGCTTCCCCATTTTCAATTACATTTAGACTTGTAGAGTTTTTAGTATATGATACAATGCTGAAAATTACTGACTTCACTGCTATATATAATGAAGCCATCATAGCATAAGTTACACGTAAAGTGGTCTATTTTCACCAGCAGCATTATGGAGTTGGCATGCACAGATGATTTTTAGGCCCTTGTACCCCATGCTGAGAGAGGGTCCAGTTGAGCAGAAACTTCTCTCCAGGGCGGACCAACCCCATGATGGATGCCTGGAGGATTAGGCTCCTGGACTCACAATGACATGCTCCTGTGGCTCAAAAGATATCCTCACAAAGAGTCCTTGATCTGGTTTGCTGCCAAGGCTCAGAGGCAAACATGCTCAATTTTACAGATGAAGGTAGCAACCAGCTACAAATATTTTAGTCTTATTTTAATATATCTTGACAAAGTTAATTCAGCCCTTTGTGGATTCCATCCATCATTTTCACTAGTCTAGAGCATGCAGAAATAGTAGACTATCAATTCTAGCTCTTGAGACACAAATAAGAGCATCTGAGACCTTTTGACTTCAGTATATGTGAAAATTTGCAAAACTTGTAACACTTCTTCGGGTTATGTGCTGCAGAGAGGATTGATTCATGCAAGAGAAGAGCAAACTGGAATCTACTTTTAATTCAGTTACAACCACTTTCATGCGTTATTTTTTTGTACAGGATTGTTAACCAAAAGGGTAAGTCCTAATGAGGAACAAAAGAACTGAGCATGAGGTCTCAAGTTCTAGTTTTCAATTTTGTGAATTCACTTTCCAAGTCTTTTTTTAACATTGTAAGATTAAATACACTGAGAATTACTCCAAATTTTCCAAGTGTTCCAAAAGTGATTTTGCTACGTTCCAGAGGTCAACAGGCTATTATAAAACCAACAAAAGAGAAAAGAGGAAATTTAAGGCCTTGGACATTACAAATATACAGAAAACTCTAGTAGATACCTGCTCAATTCAGAATAAAGCCCCACCCAAGTAAAGAGGAATGGTAGGAGCTGAAAAGTTAATCTGAAACACAAGCAGGACAAAATATTTGTACTCGTGCCTAAGTTTGAAGTGGACCCTGTCACACCACCACACATGTAAGTACGGGTTATCTGAGTGGTTGTTGCATCCTTCCCCTTCTGCTCAGTCTTCCACCCTTTCACCAGCAAACCAGTAGTAGTAAGACAGAAAGCCTAAAGCTTCTATTTTCCTCTTTAAGGGAGTTTTATTTTGGGGGATTTGGTTTTGGTGGGGTTTTTTTGAGGCTGTTGGTGCTTTGGTTTGCTTGGTTGAGTGGCGTTTTTTTGTTTGCTTGTTTAAAAAGGATATTCTTGTTTTGTTTGACACAAAAGTCTAAAACTGGAGATTTTTTTTGTTTTCTAACCTTCCAGGAAGCACTGATGACATAAGGGCAAAGTGCTTCCTGTCAGCCTTTAAAGCCCCAGTAGAAACATTTGAAGAGGGCTACAGGGCTTTCACAAGACAAAGATCCCAGGGGCAGCTCCAGGCTCCTCGGCATGCTCAGTCCACCCAGCACTGATGAAGTTTCACGGAGCAGATGGCCCAGCTGGTGCAGACCACTTTTCAGGAGGACTGCAAGCACAGCCTGGTGCACAGAATATTTGCACCATTGTCCGCACAGAGGACTACTTCTTTCTCTCTGAAGCCCAGAGGAAGTCTGGATAAATGTGTAGCTGTGCTATAACTCACGCTTCTGTGCCAGGCCGTAGACACAGAGAGATGGAAATGTGCCTCCAGCTTTCCCTGCTCTCCTGTGGAGGTGGCAGCAGATACCAGCTACCCACCAGCCTATGTTCAGGCTGTGCAGGAGCTCTTTAGTGGAACAGTGAACTACTTTACAGATACTTCCACAGTGAATACTAATTCCACTAACTCCATAAGCTTTTGAGACAATTTTCAGCACCTTATTCTTTTTTACTTGGGATGACATTCAGAATTCCTTCCCTGCGCTGCATATGATGACACTCTGATAAACATATGATTCTTTTTACCTGGCCGTGTTTCCTTCCCAAGGCAAACACAGAACAGGAATAATTTCAACTTTCAAGATTATTACCTGAAAAACCAGCAGTGGTTGTGAAAGGCAAAGTGAATTACAACTCCTGTTTGTTTTGGATTTCTTGGTTTGTTTTTTGGGGTTTTTTTTGGTTTTTTTCTGTTTGGTTTTTTTTGTTTTTTTGTTTTTTTGTTTTTTTTTCCACTTGGTTGCATGCTCTCTGAAATGTTGAGCAAAATTGTATTATCTGTTGCACCATAGAACATATATTGTTGTTCCCAAAGGTTTACTTATAATGTTCACGGCATCATTTATTTTTTCCCTTTTCCCCCATTGTCATTTCTGTACAGATTTAATACAACAGAAACATGGCTTCCACTGGGAGCTACAGGTAGAGCAGTTACAAAGTTCTCTATAATTGGTGTCTGCCATGGCTGCTCACAGTAAGTTATGTAAATCACAGCAAGGACCCACAACCCCTAAAGGCATGAATATTTTTTTTTCATTCAGTGCAGAGGATAACTTCAGAATCTTAGTAATAGTCCCCTCCACATCAGGGATCTCCTTACCAGGCAAAGTCAAGGTCTAGAAACTGGCCATGTCAGTTTTGCAATTTAAATCCTACTGTTAAAGATGGTTTGGTAGGTATTACAGGAAGTCAGGGCATTGTAGGCAATATTAATTTTTAGGATGCGTTTTCACTTCATAGCCCTTGCAAATCCATCTGCTTCTGTTTATATTCACGGTAATAATTCCATCAAATCACAGATTTGAATATTTATTTCTTTTTTCTTTAACAACTCTTTAATTTAAAATGAAATGAGGTGTTGTCAGGCTTTCATTCTGAAAATGGAGGAATAATTCCACTGATTTTCTAGTGAAGTATTTTAGTTAAAATCATGTCTTCTGAGTGATTAAATGTGAGGTTATTATTAAATCTGTTTCCTTTAAAATAGTACTGCATGTGTGAGATTTTTTAGCCTAAATTCAATAAGTCAACTTCTGTCTTATAATTTTTTATTTCTCCCACAAATCTTGCTCTTATGGGTCATTTACAGCAGCTTATGCACTATGTATTAGGCAGCTGAATGAATCCTTAAAACATAGTAATTGTCTACTTCTGTTATTGGGAAAAGGTTTCCTAAGCTAAAATCCTTGCTCATATTTCCAACTTAATTAAAAAACTTCCTGATGACCTTTAGCAAAGCAGAAGAGGTAAAAAACCCAAACCAAAACTACAAATAAACCCCCACAACTACAAAGAAAAGAAGATAAATGTTTTTTGAATCTGACTCTTCTGCTACACTTACCAGCAAGAAGTCTGACGAAGAAAAAGTCTCTTTTGGGCTTGATTGTGCAGATAGCCCCCTGAGACTGAATCTTAATCTTATCTAGTAACATCCCTCATTTTACCTCCAACCCTTTTCATCTACTTATTCAGGAAAGCTAATCTCAGCATATAAAGTAGTAGGCAGTTTTCACTGAGCACCTGTTCTTCTTTACATTTTTAATTTTATTTTTAAAAATTAGAAGTGAATGCATAATGTACACACAATACAGTATTTCATGTACATATAGGCATATATATACATGATCAGGTTCAGGAACACACACAGAGGCTCTTGAAGAAAACCAGGTATTTCTTAAGCAAGTAGTGTTAGGTGAGGCTGTGTACCTTAAGTCTGTTTTGCAATGTGCCTTTTTTCCTTTGGGCTCTAACACCTGCACTGTGTCGCTTGGTGCATGCAGCGTCACTAAGGATACAAGGACATGGCTGAAGCTCCCTGGTCTGGGACTGCCATCGGTTCACCACGCCTCTCAAGGCTGCAAGGAAGCAGGAATACAGGAGACTAACAGATTCCCAGGAGGGCCCAGGTGAGGAGATGAAGGTGACTTAAAACCTCTGCTCCGAAGAGCTTGGGGCCTTGCACAGCACAACTCCAAGGGTACAGAATTACCTAGTACCAGTTCAGTGGTTCAGTGGTTCAGTGGAAAAAATCCCTGTTCTCTGTCATCTTAGAGGTAAATGTGAGCTATAAGCATCCATGTGTCATGCATAGCTAAGCTGGGTATTGGCAGAAACTGAATGCAATTGAAATTTTGCCCAGCCCTAATCAATGAACTATGTCTTCAAGTAACAGATAGCTGTGTCCGGTAGAGACAGACAGCTGTGGAAACCCCCTTCCTCTGAAACATGCTGCATAGTTTGCAGAGTACTACTGGTACACAAAATGATGCAAATGAACTGATTTTTCATTTGAAAAATGTTGTCTGGAGAGGTCAGCAAAATATATTCAGACCCTAAGGGATGTGTGCATTTCCTTATCTTCACAGATTTTCAGTGTTGCAAAACTTTACAATTAATTTATTTACTATTGATAAAACTTGTTAAAGGCTCCTGCAGTCTCTCAAATGGCTTTAAAATAATAAAACCATGATTATTTTACTGTAGTTAGTCAAAATCAAGCTGTTCTAGTACAATTCCTACTCTCCTTTGAGGCCCCTGATCTTAAAAATGCAGGGCCTGGAATACTTACTGCCCACTGCAATATGAACCCCAAGGTAGAGCAAAGAGTACCTGATTTTCCAAGTGATTCAAGCCTCCTAATTGCAGGTTAGGTTTTGACTAGTTAGGATTCCAAAGGCTTTCTGTGGGCTGAAGTAATTTTTGTCTGGAAAAAAATATTGGGGAATGGACATAAAAAGAAATAAGCATTATAAAAATTTTGCATCGCTCTCGATTATGTTAGATGAATTATGAAAAAGAACACTCTGTCTGACATGAAGAATCACATCAAATTAAAACTAAAATAAAAACTAGAATTGATTTGCTTGTGGGTTGGGGTTCTGCAGCCTCCCCACTTCAAACTCCGGTATGCTTAATTTCGGTTACTGGAACTGTGTTTTCTACCTTCTTTTTATGGCCCTTTTTATAAAAGGTAGCTGGTACTCACAAAAAATTTTGGGACTGTTCAAAACTTTTCACAGTTAATTAGTAATGCATGTAGCAAAACACCCGCCCTACCTCTGGGCCTTGGGGGTTGCCCTGGTTCACTTGTAACTGATTTATTTTTAAAGGTTGTCTGGCACATCTCCACCCCAGTTGCTTCCAAGAAATTTCAGCTCAGCGTCAGCTGGGAAAGATCAACTTCACATGCTGACATACAGAGGCAGCCTTAGGAATACTGGGGCCTCTGGTGGGAGGCGTCAATGGGAATCTTTGCTCTTTTTGCTGATCCAGGGATATAGTATCTACCACCATACAGGACTTTTTTAACATTTTCCTTGAAAGAACACTCTCCTGGTTATTACACTGTGTTTTTCCTCAATCAGAAACAGAAATGTTATCTTTACCAGATTTGTGGCTCATTGCATAGGTCTGAATGGTGGATGGCTTTTGCAGCATCCCAACCCTTTGTTAATAGCTCCTGAGATGCCAAAACAAACGTGCTCTTTTATAGTCTGGTTAAATTCTACAGAATACAAAAGAGAATGATTCTGGTATTTTTCCTTATGTCTGAGTAAAGGCTTACTCTCAAGTCTACAGCTGAAACTGATGGTCACAAATCCTACCCCTCTTCCTAGAGATATGTGGCTTTGGTTTTTGGTGATTATTTTCATTCAGAACTTCCCTGAAAAAAAATTCTGGCGTGTTCTCTCCTTCATTTTTTTTCCACTTAGACTGCAGATTAATTTTGTCCCTAACCCTCTTCCCTAGGCTCCCATTTGGTTCCCTTCTATAATTTCCAAGGGCATCTGAACCAAGGGCACCTAAACCAAGAGCATCTTTTCATTGATGCAAAACACAATTTTAAAAAAATTATAATTATGTAATTAAGTCCATTAATAAAGAAAGAAAGCATCTCTAACTG
Organism: Dasyornis broadbenti; assembly: GCA_013397935.1. Classification (NCBI taxonomy): domain Eukaryota; kingdom Metazoa; phylum Chordata; class Aves; order Passeriformes; family Dasyornithidae; genus Dasyornis; species Dasyornis broadbenti. The sequence continues at coordinate 1,293,704 of VZRN01004857.1, forward strand.
TAATGTAGAGCACCTGATTGTACTTAAATTTAAAGTACACAAAGCCACTCACTCTAAGATATAGGCTGGCAGTGAATTCTACCTCTGGGTAGACACCTTTCCCAATTTGTGTAGGGAGCTGAATGAAGAATTGTCATCCATTAGTCACAGGTTTGGTTTGATCCAAAGGTAAGAGAATCCAACAGGAAATTCTGTGGTTCTTTCTTTTTTTTTTCAAACTTCAACATTTTTCTGCATAGAAACAGTTTCAGAACAGCAATAAAAAACTTAATTTTTTTCAGAAGTGGAGGCAATAATAATGAAAAACAGAACTACAATTTTAGCACAATGAAGAAAACTGGGTGTTAATAGAACAGACTTTTGATTAAAACAATATTCTCGGTTTGGTTTCTTTTCTGCAGCTAGGTAAGATGAACAAGATCCTCTCAGTGTAGTTCTGTGAGATTACTCATTTCAAGACTGTTATTTTATGTTTGCCTGTGTTCAGATTCTTACAGCAAGAGAACACTTCCAATCTGCACAGACACAGAGACCATATTTTGTTAGGATAGCAGACTTGGTATGTTCCATTCAGCTTAGCACCATTAAGCTTCTAGGTCTAGCATTTGCTGTCTGCCACTAGGATTAATATTTTAGTATTTTCTTCCTAGTCTGTGGTTACATTTCAAGAATTAAATGATCATTCAGAAAGTTGGCTTCAGTTTATGATCTGTTAAATCTGAGAGATACAGTACATCAAAATGAAAATAAATAGTTGAAGTGATAATCATTAATATTAACTTTGTCCTTAGAGTCTTTATCACTTGACATAAAATATGCACCCGTTCCTGTTACAATAATTTCACTCATATGCAAAAAGATTATTTTTATATGGGTGCCCCAGAGGATATCTTTGTATTGTTTTGTCTTTTGTGAGAAGATGCACTGAGAATTCTGGAGATAAAATCTTGAATTTGCACCCCTGGAATGTCTGGCACTGACAGGTTAAGTGAAATTGTCCCCACACTACTCCCTTAACAGACCTCAGGCTGGATTTGGAGGCTGAGTGACATTTGAGCTGTTGTGCCCTTTCAGTTTTTTTTTCTTCATCATAAAGGATCATCAGGGAAGGAGACTGGTAGGATCAAATGAACTCAACTGGTTTGGCTACATAGATACCCATTCTCTGGGACCCTGGCAGAAGCCACTACATGCCTTCACACTCCTAAAGAAACATCTGATGAGGGTAGAAATTCCCAAGCAGCTTTAGGCTGGGTTGGGATAGCTAGGCCAATCGGTAAGCTCTTTCCCAAACCTGACTTTTCTTTGTAAAATTGATTCCTTACCCAGGAATTTTACATAAGGATTTTATTTGCAATAATGAGCTTTTCTGTGTAAGTTCAAAAAAGCTCAAACCCACGTTTATTCTTCCTAATTAAAAAAAAAAAAAATTTGCAAATAATTGTCCAATGCTAATAGGTGTCACTACCAGCATTAGCTCTTATTGTGCTGTCTCTCCCCCTCTGCTTATATCAAATGTAATTTTTTTTCTTTTTCTATAATTTTAACTTTTATTCGCCTAGTGTTTGTCATTCAGGTCCAAAGTTCAGGCAAATATAACAATCATTTGAGAAATACTCACTAGACAAGTATTCATGCACTCTTGTATCACCTGACATATGGTGAACAAGCTGATGAATGACTCAGGATTTAAATGGTAATTACCATTCATCATTATAATAGACTTACTAATTCATAAATTCTTGGTAAGCCAATTTTCTATAAAAAGGTTAATAATAAGAGTGGAAAAGAAGGGAAAAATAGCCCTAGTGTGATAAAATATGTAAAAGCTAGAATATCTTCACTGCCACACATCCCTTCTAATGATTGAGTAATTTTGCACCACAGTGCTTGCTTATTGACACAATACCACTTGCTGTACCAGGGCTCTGATGGAAACGGGAAGACAGAAAAATCCACCTGAACTGCTAAAGACAGAGGCTGAGGTGTGTCAGAGAAAGACAAAGGAACTAAGACAGTCACACATGGCAAAGGCAGGCAGGATCCCACTCACGCATTTCCTAGTCCCACTCACGCATTTCCTAGTTTTACAGTACTTGCTGACAATGTCACATTCTCAGAACTGCTCACAACATGCGCATTAAGCAAAACAAGATGGAAATGTTCCTGGTACTTCCAAGTGAAGCATGAGAAATGAATCTAAAGTCATCTCACTGCCATTAGCCTCACTGAATGTTCTGTAGGTTCCTCTGAGCAAAGGGGACATTTAGTTGTGTCTGCTTTGGATAAAACAAGAAAAAAGCAAAAGCATGGGGAAAAAAAAAAAAATTGCTCATTTTATGATCTTTATCTGGAAAAACACTGTGAACATAATTAACAAACCCTCCAAAAAAAACCAGCATAGACTGGAAAGAACACATACAGGCAACACTGAAATTCTGTATATCTGGTGCTCAGTATAGCACTTATTTGCCCATTAGATAATGTACCTAAATGCACACAAAGGCAAGTGCCTCTTCCACCTCTAGTCCTTATGACGCCACGTCTTTTTATCCTAAGAGGCCAATATAGGAAAGACTTTCTTGCCCCATCAAGGCATGTCGTTTCTCTGTCCACCTATTCCTTCTCTGGGCACCACAGATGTGAAAGCTACCCTAAATTACACAGTGGATGTACTTTTTACTTCAGATGCAAAACTAAGGAGGCTGGGGTTGGGGAGGAGATACATGTATTTTCAAGGAACTGAGGGACAAGAGGAACAGAAAATAAAAGAAGTGATGCATGGAACCTCAGTGCCCTCCCCCCTCTTCACTGTTGTGGTTGTGCAGGGCACAAGTTCAAGGGAACGAAGTAGTCAACTTAAAGTTGAGGTTTTGATCATTTTAGCCTTCATTTGGAACCATGCAGGGAAACTTGCCCTTTCAATCTGTTGCACATTAGGTATCAGGGTGATTGGACAGATGTTGGGTATTCAGGAATAAAGGATTTGTATGGGAAAAAAAATCAACCCAAAGCTATTGTGTGCTATGTAACACCATACTGGGATTATGAATAATACTAAAATTTACTACAATATACTGTATGTTCAGGAAGGTTTATAATGCGGTTAATCTTACTGACTGCTTTCCTGCAAAACAAAGTCTTGTAGCAACAGAATATGAAATTCCTGCCAAGCTAGACTCTCTTTTGCATGCATTTTCCCTTTCTTTCTTTGTCTCTCTTGCACACACACAGTATAAAATCTCAGAACTGATTTAAATTTAAAAATGGATATTAAAACCCAACCTGTACTTCAAATTCAGAGGATTCTTTTGAAATGAATAAAAGTTTAAAAATATATTTAGAGCTTCTGATTTTGGACCAGCTCCTTAAATATAGAAACAAGAACGTAAAGCATTAAAACTTGCTCTGCATGAGGACTGGATTTCAGAGACTGTTTATATTTGAAACTTTGGATAATTTGCAGAAACTCTTTCCCGTTGCACTGATTATAAAAATTACGCAGTGTGGAGATTATAAAAGACAGTAAGAGGGTATCTACGCCATTTTTCTTTTTGTTTACTTGACAGTATATAACAGAAAATGCTTATAAGGTAAAACCAAAAACATACTATATAACTTCAAAACAAAAGAAAAAATACAGAAATAGGGCAATTAAGGCATCATTCTAAAGAGCAAAGATTCAGACTTAATATTAGAATGCAACTACTTTTCAAGCTACGTTATCAAGCTAAATACAAAGTTTCAGAATAATGCATATCTGCTCTATTGCAAAAATGATCAAATTAATTTAAAGTGGCAGTAAAAGAATTTTATCGCTGATTTTCAGAAAGAGAATATATCAAGCCGTTATGTATTTGCATGACTTCTTTCTAGTTTTTATTTATGGAAAGCCTAAACCTTGAAATCTATATTATGAAATTTTCAGCAAGTATAACTGCATTGTTTTTATAGGGATACAAAACATAGGAAAAGTCAGCTTTTGGGTCAGCTGCAATGGGGAGTTAAATTGGAATAAAGTGAATCAAAATGCTTGTGCTCAGCCAACTACATAATCAAAGGATAAAGATTCCGCTGAACAATTTAGTATCTGACTTTTCTAACTAACCTTTTTGTCATAAATCAAAATATTTCATTTTATTGTTGAAAGTCAGTCTTAGCATTGAGGATAAAGAGAAAGGAAGAGAGCAACACAGACAGCCGTGGGCAGTATATACTAGTAAGGTCGCGCATTCAGAGAATCCTGTGGCATCACAATAAACACAACAATAAAGCTCTAGTGGATTAACAAGGCAGTGAGATGACAGCAAGGTGTCTTTGGAGTCAGTTTGTTTGCACCATTCTTTTTTTACTTAGTTATTATATGCAAAATATAATTTTTGATTTCTAGAAAAAATGCATCATCCCATTGATATCTTGAAAAGCTCAGTTTATTGAAGATTATAGAAACTATGCATTGACATCAGTACAGAGGCTCACATGGTTGCCATTAGGTGCTTGGAAACCTCCTTTAAAGTGACTCATTTGCTCACTTTACTGTTTTCAGGGTTAAGTTCTAGAATTGGCCAGATATTTTCCAGAAGTTGAACACTTGCAACTCTCATGAATTTACTGCTAAACATAAGCTATTGGATTTGATGGAAGATAAATGTAAATGTTTGGCCTCAGAGTTTGCATTGCTCTTATGGAAATTTTGAGTAATGAAAGTGAAGTTGTGTGATCTTAGGGATATTTGAAGTTTTATATCACAGCTTTTCCTATGCTTTCACTGTAGGATTGTATATTGCTTTTGATGGCTGTTTTTTTTTTTTTCCTTTTAACAGATATATATTCTTCTTTGTAATAAGGTTTTTTACTTACTGATATTTTGGAAGGAGAGATTATCGTGAGTATTTCTATCTGTGGAAATAGTTTTTTTTCTGCTCCGCAGTTGGTGAATCAGTGTTTTGCCCTTTTTCATGACCTTCAGAAAACATTATCTTTGTGCCACGGTATAAATCTGTAATTATATCACCTACAGTGTGTGCAGTGCTGCCCCAAAAAGGCTAAAATAGGACAAGAATAGTTATATAAAAGGTGATGTTGCTGACCACAAGTATGGAACAATTTCATATAGCAGACGGAGGCCAGAGAAGAGCAGTTGCAGAGGAAGAGGGTACTCCATGTCACAAGTGTAGTACAGACCTATTGATGACCACGATTTGTATCATAAGAATTGAAGAAATCAGATGGAAATGTAAAAGACCACAAGAAAGATTCTCTTACTCAGTGAAATTCTGCCTACTACCTTCTGCTCAGAAAATCCCCCAACCACAAGCTGCAAGACAAGAAAAACTTTCCAAAATAATTTTCACTATGTCCAGGTCTCTTTAATTTTTACAATTTTTCATTGACACTATAATGTAGCCTGGGGAAAACTCCTTATTTTGTGTGGGCTGAATACCATAGCTTGCACTGCTATAAAACCACATTGATTATGGTGGTTTCTCGTAATTTTAGTCCTAACAGTTGGTCTCTAGTACTCCTAACTGGTTTCTTTATTACTGGCAGAGTCTTCTGGCTCCTTAAAGTGTCACTGGGGCAAGTGAAAGAGCCATGTGGAACTTTTTCGGGCAATACAAGCATATGGTGTAGTGCAAGCTGCAGAATACGGTGCTGGTGTTCTTCCTGATGTTCGTCTTTTATTAGGATGTGGCTGTTTAATGCTGATGTGTACATTTCTTGGAGAACGACCATGAAACTTTCCAGAAACTGCCAACCCCACACTGAAACTTTCCAAAAACTGCCAGCGCTACACCTTGGTCAATTCACTATGAAAGAAAGTATTTTTGGCTTTGAGATTTTTGGGTTAAGCATGCACCTTCTTTCATTTTAAAAAGGAACGTGGTGCAGATCCAAACTCTCTGGCTGCAAATAAGCAACCATTTGCAGGCATACCTTGATTACTTCTGAGATAGAAGTCTTCTGGTGGGGTTTTCTTCTTGTTCAAGGTCAGATAACTTTCACAGTACTCATACCATCTGCAAGATTTACTATCAGTTGTAAAAGTAGCTGTGAAATAAGGTTTTATTCTTGACATCTGGAAGAGAGCTTGGTGTTGTAACTGGTCTATAAATTATAAAGGTAAATATACATGCATGAATACTTTGAGGTGTAATGCATGTACTAAACACACAGTATATGTACCATCAAATATTTCAGAAATATATAATATGTTCTGAAATATAATTTCTGCTTTTTTCCCTCACCCCATAAACTGAGCAAATGTCTCTGGAGTCATGTATCTGCACTCAAGGTTTAGTCATGTGCTACCAAATCATCTGCATGAGGAAACACGAAGGCACACATAGCATAAGCCACCTGCTCTGTGGATCTGTAGCCACAGACAACAGTGTTTGTGGCTGGTTTACCCTTACCTCCTTGCCCCTTTTCTTTACTCCCATGCAGATTTGTGGGGAACCCAGGCTGCTCCAGATTATTTTACACATCAGCCATGAATTTTAAGCCAGCATACAAAAAGATAGAGGGAAGAAATTACACTGAAGGTTGACAAAGCTTAGTTTTCCCATGGATTAATGAGGCCGCAGTCAAGCTAGCCACAGGTGTCAATAGAGTTCATGATAAACGGTGTGAACCCTCAAATGACAGCTGTGTTCTTTTTTTCCTCTCAGCACCACAGGTTAGATGCAAATGAACATTTCCCAAGAAAAGCTGTTTTGGAGAGATGGTTATCTTGGAAGTTTCTGGATGTAAGTTTGGTTAGAAAATTGCACAGCAATGAAATTGCTTTATTACAGAAATGTTCTTACTACATTTTTTTCTCTTTCTGTGATGATCTCAAGTACACCATGGTTCTTCCCTTGTGCTGTAAATCTGTAAGTATATTACTGTAAGTATATTACAGAGTTTGGCTGACAAAAGGGCTTCAGCAAATATTTCAACTTGTTCTTGCACTGTTCATCTTGGTTTTAAGCATTGAGTTCATAGTCCACATTTCCACATTGCATGACCAATCTTGTGCTTAATTCAATCACAGGGAAAAAGAAACTTAAATGTAGAACTTAAGCAGAGAAGCAGATCTTTGCAGAGTAACTAAACATTTCTGAATATGTTTGCAGAAAGGTCCCTTTTCAACCAAAATAAAACAGATACCTAATGGTATCTAATTATATATTCATGTAACTCAGGGTTGTATCTGTAGAATCATGTTCTGTGAGGGCACTGTCATAGTTTGGAGCCTTCAGCCTGATTCTCAAGTGCTGATTGTGCTTGACTGTCCATTCCTGAAAAAGGAAATGGCTATGTAAACCCGCTGAAAAACACTACCCCTTTGTGCTCCTGATAGTATGGTAAATCTGAAGCGAGGAGGAGTTCTTAGCTCTTCAGAGAACATACACTGGATAAAGCTTTATTTATACTTTCTTCAAAGAAGTTATTTGAGCCAAATTCTCCAGCTCTTCTTCAGGTGATTCATTTGTTTGACTCTCATGACAGCTAGGGAGTCAAAACTCATGTTCTGTCTGACTAAGCCAATTTCACTCTATCTCATGAAGCTGGAGAGCTTCTTTCTATTTTCTTGGAGCATAAAGAACTCTAACTAGTGCTACACAATGCCTTGATTCATAAAGCCTGTCCAAACAGCCATTTCAACACATGAAGTGTCTGATAACACAAGATTTGAAAATCAACCTGTATACCAAATGCTTCTTGAACTTTGTCAAGCTTGGTACCATGGCCACTTCCCTGGAATGACTGTTCCAGTGCCTGACTATCCTGTGGGAGAAGAAAATTTTCCTAATATTCAACCTAAACTTCTTCTGACACAGCTTCATGCCATTTTCTTGGATCCTGTCACTGGTCACCAGAAAGAATAGATCAGAACCTGCCCATCTGCTTCCCCTTGTGAGGAAGCTGTAGATTCTTCCCTCAGTCTCCTCTCCTCGAGGCTGAACAAACCAAGTGACTTTAGCCACTCCTCATATCTACCTCCTCTACACCGTTCACCATCTTCAAGAGCAATTATGTTCTCCTCTCTTTTTTTTTTTTTTTAATGAACTGGAAGTCTTCCCACAAAAAGGTTTGTGGAACCATAAACAACACTGTTAAATCTTCACTAATAGAGGTATGGAAAATTATTTTTAAAAATAAAATAAAAATAAATGCTAGAAAAAATGAACATAATCTAATATTTCTCAGTTTTCTTCAACCTTGTTCCCAAAGAACTCCAAGCACTTTGCAGACATGATTTCAGTGTCAGCATAACCCTTGTTCATCGTCTCATAGAAGGGGAGCGGTTGAGCAAGAATGCCACCTTCTTTGAAGCGCTGATCCCTGTAACGTAAAGAAATGAGGGCTATAAAGTTCACTACCTTGAAGAGAAGTCTGTTCTTAGGTGATATGACTAGCATCATCAAGGTCAGTTAAGTATATAAGCATGTGTTTAAATATAAAGCCTTGAACAGTTTGAACAGACCAAATTCTCAAGCTGCTGGAGTATCTAAACCTAACTCCTGTTGGAGGCAAGGCAGCTCAGTGGGCCTCCAGCTGTTGTCTGCAACATCACAAAGCCCTGTACCTCAAGATAAGCACAGCCTCAGCCATCTCCTCCTGCATTAATAGCTGGACCAAGCTGTTTACTTGCTTGGACAGCTCGTTTTCAGTAGGCAACACCATAATTGATCCATGGCCAGATAACCCTACAGCTTCTGTAAAGGACTCGAAATCAGTCACACAGCTGTCAGCAAGTAAAACCAGCAGCTGAAAGATGAAAACTCTGCAGGATCATCCTCACCCACAGACTGTTTCACTCATTTGGTCCAAACCCATGCACAGAAAACTCAGAGTTTACATGGAGGGAGAGACAAATGAGGGCAAGTCTCTTCACATGTCGCTCCAGAGCATTACAAAGTCTCTCATGCTTCTTCATCTTCTGACAGCAGTAAACTAAGCCAGCTCATGGAGATGTATTAGAACTGAGCAAAGCTTCTTCTGGACCTTGTCAACATAAAATATACAGAAACCCCAAAAGTCTGCAAAGGTATTTCAGAGGCTAGAAATAAACTTCCTGTGATGGTGCAGGTATAGTAATAAAATGTTCTGTGTGTATTTTATGTAGCTGTATATTTTGAGAGAAATTCGAGATCACCCTCAAAGGGGAAATTTCTCTTATGAGGTAGGACTGAATGATTTTACTAAAATTAATAAATAAGAAATGAAAAAGCACCTTGTTTCTCTAAAACCCAAGTTGTAAAATATATTTGTTTAGATTTTTAAAAATTTTGTTTATTGCTCTTTTGGTATTTTATGTTCTTAGATGACTACAAGGATTTAAACAGAATTTCTAGTTTTGGTTCAGTAAGATTTTAAAGAAGAGCTTTAATAATCACAGTGCCAATTCAAACTTACTTCCTACTAAAGAGCAAGCTGAAGGAATGCTTACCTTTTCTGGTTTAAATTCTTCATTAAAAAGTAAAAGTTTAAATTGGCAGGAAAACTGCTGCTTAAGCTGCTAGTACACCGACATCAGAGAAAGCTGAGTTTTAGGCCTTGGTACTCTGCCAGGCACTGTACTGCATATAAGCAAGATAAAAAAACAGAAATAAAGAATAAAAAAAGATGGAATAAGATCATTTTTATTTAGCCTGTGATACCCTAATGGATTTAATGTTAAGAAATAAAAGTTTATGAAGTATCTCTTGAGGCCATAACCAATGGACTTTCAAAATCTGTTGATTTGCACTATGCAGCAAGTCCGAAAAATGGTAACATATAACTGCAAAGCAGAGTCTTGTTTGGTCAAATGATTGGCATATGTTTCCGAAGAAATACCTTTATAACTTGGTTAAAGCTCTGCTTATGAGTAATAGGTCTTTTTGCTCATGAGTAAAATAATTATGCACAGTGTTACACCACTTAGTTCTCTTAAAAGTTATAGCACCAGGGTCCTGATGTTGTAGTTTGGCATTTCAACTGTAAGAACTGAGTTTTCACATTTAATGTCTCAGCCACTCTGGATCCTAGCCACCTAAAACTTGGCAGGCAAGTTTGTCTGCCCAGATGATTTTTTTAATAGTTTAAGATTAGTAAGCCTTTTCCTGTACAATAGCCAAAAAAATTAGTTTGGATCTAGTTATGTAGTATTTTTTTTTAACTGGCTGCAATTATAAAATTATTCTGTTAAAAAACAAAAAAGGACAATATGGTACTTGTCATCAATTTTTGCAGACTAAAGAACTTTGGATTTTTAAGAAAAAAACCCACGACAAAGACAAGCCATGAAAATTAAATGTTGGACCTTGAGATGAGTAAATTCTCCAGCAGAGTTTACCAGTGTGGCCAAAAGAAAACACTAAGAAGTTTAAACCAGAAGTTTAAAAATTACTTTCTGCTCTTGCACCACAGCGTGTCAGTCTTGCTTTTTGCTGTGCCTTATGCACGTCACCTGTGGGGAGAGAGAACCATTCCCAAATTGGTGTGGCCAGTGAGCCACCACCAACCATCAAAATTTCTCACAGGCCACTGCTCACTTTCATCATCCATCTTTTAAAGAACCTTAATAAATTATCTACTCTAGGGATCTAATAAGTTGGCTTCATGATCCAGCACTACTTCAGCCCAGGGTCCGGGAGTCAAGAAGCTCAAATTTTCCAGTGGGCCTCAAGATGTCCGTACAAAAAGTTGTTTCTAATGTCAGCTGTTCCTTTGCCTGAATAGTGAGAATGGGCCAACCTGAAATATTCTAGACTGTCACCAATCCCTGGAGTGTCCAATAGTTTCATTTGAATTTAAAAAAAAAAGCCTTCTTCTTTGTTATTCAGCAGGCAAATCATGCAGATTTAGAACACAGGCGTTTTTAATAGACTGGATTAAGAAGAGGATCCTAATCCAACTGAAGCTTCTAATAGTACTTACAGTCAAAGAAATGCACATCACTGGTCCTTTGATTCACTGAACTGAAAAATTTAGACAATATGTATTACTTTGATCCAAAACAGAAACAATACAAGTTTCAGTGGCTTCTGCAGGTTAAAAAAAAAAAAAAAAAAAAAAAAAAAAAAAAAAAAAAAAAAAAACATCCAAAAAAAAAGAATCAGTTTTGCTAAGAGAATTTTTTAAGCTCTCTTTAAAACAAAATGGTATTTCCATTTGGAATGTTGTTTCAAAATGAATAAATCAAACCACTGCAATTTAAACGTATCTAAGCAAATATTTTGACTAGAAAAAAAAGTGGTTTTCCCCTCTGATCAAACAGTAAAAATGCAACATGATTTCACAAGTTCTTCTCATTAACTCATTTCTACATTTTTTCATCATTATAATTTAAAACAAACAAACAATTTATTCCTGCTTTCATGGATTTTCAGGCTTTTCCACAGATTCATGGCTAGGCACTATCAAAGAGCATCTTTTCAAAGAGTCCATTATGCTGCTAATTCATTGTCCCATGTGTACAACAATGCTCTCTTCTCATATATGTTCATGTTAACTAAAAATATATGCTCATTTTTGCTTTTTTTTCTTTACCTGTATTTTATTTTGAGATGTATATGCTAAAAAAAATTTACTAGAAGAAAATAGGTTGAACAATCTGTCCTTCAGTCTGTCATCAAGCCTTCTTACCAAAGCCTCGTATTTCCTATTACTTTAGAAAAAAATATTTTGTCATCAGGCAAACATAGCATTCTGTGCTTTCACTATGTTTTTGCCATGATGTTGTTGCAGCTTTCCCTATGAACAGAATTACAGCCAATTCTGAAGTCTTACACTCAAGACAGCATTACTGCAGTAATATTAATGTCATCATCTCTTTCCATGTGCAAAATGTCTAAGCAAAGTATTTAGCAATAGCATTGCAGAGTTCAGTGTTGGAGTCCCTCTTACTTTCCTATCTTGGATGCAAAAGCCTTCTATTAGGAAAAGAAGATCCCAACTGGAATGAGATTATAATGCAATCATCTGGTTCAGAGCATTATGCCATGATTTTAGCAGCATGCTAGAAACTCCCTCTGCTCCTGGGCTTAATGAAATTTGAACTTATTATATGGTTCAACACAGTTTTTGGAAGACAACCAATAAGTATGGGAGGTTTGCAGTTGAAACAAGTGGCTTGTTTGCCAGGATTTGACTCTCTCGAGGAAAGCTAGCTGCAGGGCCAGATCTCTTCTGTTCATCGGATACAGAACAGCTTTGCTCGGAGCAGTATTTACTGGTGATGGCAGCCTGTGACAAAGCTATATCTTTCCAGCAATACTCTAACTAGAGAACACCCAGTAATGACTGCAGCTGTATCCCCACTCAAAGGTGCTTTCCCACTACATAATAAAGAACTCAAGAAGGGGCACTTGATGGCTACAGTGCATTTAAATGTGGAAATCCATCTATTGAGTAAAAATCACATACTACACCTTTGTAGGTGTTACTTTATGAGAAATTATAATATGAAGATATCCTGGAATGAAAAAAGAAATGGTATGTACCTGCACACAACTGCTTGTTCTATTTTTCAGGCTAACAGCTTAGCTGTAACATTTGTGCATTAGCTAAATAACATCTCAAGGGGAGCTGGAGATAGAACCTTGATGTGTCCTGATTGTACGTGTGTGAGTTTGTGCTCTCAAAGGATGGTCCTTAAAAAACTCCCTGCTGGAAGCTATTGTGCATATTGCAAAAGGACCGTTGCTAAGTGCCAATTGAGCTGGTACTGTATACTTGCCATTTTAAAAGAAGATTTCATACCACTTGATTATGTTAAATAGAAATGTTTGAAATTTAAACTGAATTACATCAAAATGGCACAGTAGTTATATGTCTAAAGAGCTGCTGCTACTCGCTCTCATAACTAATGTCAATCCCTTCTGGTAGACAGTTTTATGTGAAGCCATGGTAGAGTATATTACAGGTGAAGTTTAGAGAGCCTTGATATAAAAAAGTCATAAATAAATACTACCTTAAAACCAGGCCTGTGTTTGTATTAACAAGCCAGAACTCCTTTAGAGTAAAGCATTGTCCTTAGCCAAAAAAGTATAATTTTTTATTGTCAGAACTTCATCTTTAACCTTTAGACTACTCTAAGGTGGCAGATTTTTTCTGCACAGATGATAACTATTTGGGGAACTTGGCGAACTCTTGTAATGCAGTCTAGATATATACTTAGTAGAAATGCAGAAATTACAAGACTAGCTTACCAAGAAAAAAAAGAAAGAATAGTATTACCAATATATAGTCAACATCAGAGTCTGACTGGAATCAGAAATCCAAGATCATTAGATAGAGGAGAAGCGAATGTTAAAAATACAAAATTAAAAGAGATGAACACCTAGATTGCATATACAAATCTGCTACTTTTATGATCAATAACTTCTCATAATACATGCAGAGATGGGCAAAAATAGTAATTGCCTTTAAAAAACTACTTCAGGATTTATGAATTTGAGTGAAATTTGGTGAGTAGTTCTGCAGGAGGAAACATAAAGACACACTCAAACAAATTTTACTAGTTACAAAACATATGCTTTTAAGGTTTTGTTTTGAACTTTTGTTTTTGTTTATTTCTAAAAGAAAAAAAAATCAGGCAGACTAACTACTTTCTGTATTACTTCAGTAAATATCAGACAAATTTTAGAAGAAGGGATTGCCTGGGGTTTTCTCAATGTCTTTACATTTCAGAGGGTCTGGAAATTCTAAAATTCTATGTTTCATTTAGGGAAAGAAGAGGAAAAAAAAATCATTCAAACAGCTCAGATAACATTCCAGGGAAACAAAATGTGTTGTTACCTGTGCTGGAGTATTATTTTATTTTATGCTGTAATTAAATGCTCAGTTGCCCCTCCTCCCCAGTCAATCTGATTTTATCATTGGAAGGCAACAGATAATTTCCATATCAAAAGAGCAGTGGCACTTTGATGCATTGTTGCTCAGTTTCCTGTGATGTTGCCAGAACAAGATCATTAATAGGTTGTGGTGGAAATGATAACCAGCAAAAAGTTCTCATATGGGTACCAGGCTGCATCCCATGGCCCCCAAAAGGTTGCAACACACACACTTACATTTTTTCCTTCCTAGAGGTTGGACTATACCCTCTGACATGTGTGTCTTCACCTACTGGGCTTAAGCCTGATTTCCAGTGATGGCACCTGACCTACTCAGATGTTCTATGATAAGATCAAGACCTCATTCTGCCTATTCTGTTATAAAATTAAAACCTACTGTGTTTCATGGAGCTGAAGATCAACTTCTTTTAGATTGTATTGTCATGGTATTTTTTTTTTTTTTTAATTATCTGTAGACTCAATACCCTTAAGACTTGCAATTTTGGCTTGAAACGCATTTTGAAATTTATCTCCTACTTGGCTTCTGTTAAAGCAGAAAAATATGTACTTTGAGTTAAGTGTTGCTTTTGACTGGGGTCTGGTGTAATCAGCTCACCCACAGGATGAAGAAGTGTGATTAAGTTTCTGTGATGATGGTGCTGAGACAGTATTGTAGTGGTGGCACAGCAGCCCAGATTAGAATAACTCTCTCCCCTAATTGCTTACTCCTGAGGTCTTATTCTGCGGCAGGGTCCTTCTCATTCGAGCTGTCACTGGAGCGAGTATACTGAAGCACTTGTGTGATCTCTTGCATGAACAAATGCCACGTAAAGGTGCAAAGGGATCCTCTGAATTCTGATCCGGATGGAATAAATGACACCTGGCAAAGGGATGTTGACAGCCCAGGATCAGACTAATACCTGGCTTCTTCTATTTGTTTGTGGGTTTTTTCTTTGTTTAATAGAAGTAATCTTACCATAACAGGAAAAAATCTAAATATGCAGGGTCTAACTTTTCATAGCTTTACTCTTGCTTTCTTTTAATTTATGAAGTATTCAAGAAATTACTACTATCTTCATATTCTTTGGGTCATTGCAAGGCTTTTCTTTGTTTCTTATTTTCTGTAGTTTACTTATTTAATAAATTTCTATTTTCTATACAATTGACAATGTTGCTGATTTAAGTAATCAAAATTTTTTCGTATTCTTTCTTTCAGTACTTCAGGTCATTAATTTGAAACTCCTTCAAAGGCTTTTATTCTCCAGTTTTCCTACCATTCCTTTTTGAATGCTTGACCACTAGTTGATTATTGGTTTATTTTATTTTAACCTGAACAAGAAAAAATAGTTTCCTGAAGTTTTCAGTCTCCTGTTCCTCTGAGTTAAAATAGGAGCGGTCATTATGATTAAATTCGTAACAAGGAACTGTCAGCTACAGTATATTTAGTAGTCATGTTAGAAAAGCACTGTTATGCAGCTATGACTCCAAAAAAAGCCCTTTCAGGGATGGAACTATATGTACCCCCAAAGCAAATGACCCTGACTAAGAGGGTTTGAGTAGTTCTAGGTCTTACCTTCTACTACTACAACTTCCTTGGCACTTATGTTAATGTTTACAGAGCAAATGCTGTATCTATTCTAGTAAAAAAGTAAATGTTGTGTAGGTATGGACTGATGAATTATGGTATAAGTGAACAAAAGAATGTTAGAAACTGAGATTTAGTACATGTGATGTACCTTCTATTGCAATATTAATTTGTTCACTGAAATATTTTTAAATGTGTGGATTTAAAATTAGAAAGAAAATCTTTTTTTTTTTTTACAATTTGCTTTGAATTTTTATGCTGAATTTTGTTGAAACATACTTTTTAAAATCAGTCATTTCAGTATTCATTTTTTTTCAAATTATAATCTTTTACCACTTAATAATAGAGGAGCAGAAGCTTTTTAAGCACATAACAACCGTGACAATTTGATGGAATTCAGCTTGAGTAATAATTTTATCAAATAATATATTTCTTTTTAAAAATACCATTTATTAAAACATTATCCACAATTTAGGCAGAATGGTAAAGCAAATGTCATTTTTAAACACACGACCCACCTTTGCTGACAGCACAGCACAATCACAACATATTATAGGAAGTGTTGGCATGCTTTGGAACACAGGATGACTCCATCAATAGATTAATAAGCTTACAGATGAGTGCCCAACATTTCTGAGATAAATGCTATTTATTCACTTCTCCCTGTGCATCTCCATTTGTTTTAATGAGTTTTCATGGGTTTAACCCAAGATGGGATATGATTCTCAGGACCTGAAGCATGAATACATATGTGACATAGACTAAAGCATTCATAAGACTCACAAAAAACAAATTTTGCTCTCTTTGAACATCTTCAGGACTGATGTCCCAGCAAAAGTGTAGTTCTGGAGACAGGTTCTGACATACATGAACATAAAAGCAAATATAGCATGGATACTTTTAGGAAAAATCAGGGCAAATAATTAGAGGCATTCCTTCTGCAATCACTGATCTTCAGAGAAAGGATGGAAATAAAATTCCTTAAATTCAAGTTCTTCTGTGGATAAGCAAAAGATGCAAAACATACTGAAATGCAATGAACTGTTAAGTGTAAAAAGTAGTAGGGACTGAAAGCAAACTAAAACGTCTACTTACATAATTTCCGAAATGGAAACTGTAACTGTTGGTGACAAAGCCAGAAATATTTCTTCCCATACTTTAGCTCCTCCCACAAAACTCCCAAGAAGACTTTCTTGGACTGTCTTGGTAAAACATCAACCTTGTAATATTTCTTTTTTTGAAGCTATTTTCTGTCTCTGTAGAATGGTTTAGATTTTTTCCTAAGGATTAAGACGTTTACCTGGTAGATGAGTCACATCCTTCAGTCCCAAAAGTCTAGAAAATTCGTCAGATCAGACTGAATACTCAGCTAAGCAGACAAGCATCTACACCTGCTGATGGTCCAACTACCTCTTAGAAAGAATGTATGGCCTGAATGGGACTGGCTGGAGCAGGGACATTTGACATCACAGTAGTGGCCAGGATTTCATTGAATTAAGGAAAGAATAGTGTGTTATGCTTACAAAGCATACGCTGCAAGCAAGGATGCCTGATGTATTAGTGAGAAGGGGGAGGGGATAAAAAAGCCCAATGTAGATTCAGAGGGACAGACATGGAAGGCGGAGACAGCTGCCTTGCCAGGAGGAGGGTTCAAAGGAATGGAAGGAAGAGAGATGAGGGAGAACGAGAGAGAGAAATCCCTTCTTTTCAGCAGCATCACGGTAGCAGGTAAACTACCATCAGCCTCTGGTTTTAGAGGTCTCAACATTACCTTACTTTTGTTTTTAAGATGTTTATTAATGGAAGAACTCATAAAAAGCCACTTTCATTTCTTCAGGGAATATTGCAAACACAAGAAGTCTCCCTCTTCAGATGAAAATCAGTCCTCCAAATCAACTTACTAAATATCTGCTTGGGTTAGCACATCTGCCATTGGAACAAGTCCATTTCTTGCCAGGATGAGATTAAGCCTATAAGCACTGACCTGTCAGAAAACACTGGAAAAAAATCTTATTAAACATTTATTATTTTACTATGAAGAAATTCTGAAGTCTACTTAATCACAAAGGAAGAGACTTGAACAAGTGTAAAATATCACACATTTTTAACTAGCCCTAACTGTAAATCTCAGGACAGGCTTTCAGGGGTCAAATTCCTTCTTCAGATAAAAACTTGTCTCCCACTTTAAAAAAAAAAAAAAAAGTTTGACTTGGTTTTCTAGTTTATTTTGCAAAGGATGTATCAGCCTTTTGCATTCAATATCTTAGCTGAGCACCATGGATACCCCCCATGAACATGAGCATTAACAGGTTACCTGGAAGAATTCCAGTGTTTCTTATACTTGGGATGAATGCCTGTACATTTTTTTGCCTTTAAAAGGTCTGTTCCATAATGATGTTATCACTATTCCATACACTTCTCCTGAACAATTTTCCTGCAAGAATTTTGTTGTGGATGCCCTTAATATTTGACAAGCGTTCCATAAAATACTGCTGCCTCTTTAGAATTTACCATGTTCTTTTCTTGCCTTGACTGCAGACAGAATATAATTCTTTTAGTGGTCTGTATGAATATTCATAAGTGACAAGTACTCTGAGTTCTAAAATATCGGATCGGGAGGTTTTACAATTATTAGATCAGGGCTTTTCTCAGTTGTACCCTGGGATTAAAATGTCTTTATTTCAGTGCAGTAACAGAGGAAGAACACAAGATTACAATAGATTTAACAAAAAGGAGATAACTTTGCATTATTTTTCATTCTTCTTTCAGTCTCCGTCATGAGGATGGAGTCATGCTGTGACATTCTTCTCTAGGTATTGGAACATGAGAATGATATACTCGACTTTGAATGTCTCAAGTTTTGTAACGTATAATAGCTGAGTTTTACATCTTTCACCCCTGTATTTTGCATTTTGATAGGCAAGTGCCACTTCACCACTGAGGCCCTTCTGCTGACCTTTAACACAGCAGGTAGCTCTAGCAGTGCAATTATCACTATGGGTTGTGGTGTCCTGGAGGAAGTCAGCATGTGCACATGTATAAACTGGGATGTCAAGGATGTAAAAAGCAGAAGAGCACATACCAGGCAAAAGAAGTTATTTGATCATGACAACCCAGTCAAGCCAAAGTCAGAGTGATGGTTATGTCGGAAATTCTTGCTTAGCCTTCTCCATGCATTTGAGTGAAAACGTAAGAGACTACTGATTAATGTGACCCCATTTTCCTTTCTCTTGAACTACTACAGTTTCCAGCTCAGAAAGTTCTGTCTACCAGTTGAATAACAGGAAATGAACATACAGGAATGTTATTTACCTGCTTGATGTATAGTTACTAAGTTTGACCCTGGGTTCCAGTTTCACCACTGAAACTGGTTCTTACACAGGTCATTGTTTCCAAATGTGGCTGCCTAAAGCATAAATAAGTATCAGGGTGTTCATCCTTATTTTACAGAACTACCTTTTATGAGAAAACCCCCAGGATTTCACCTTCAATAACAAGAGGACAACAATAATACAAGTCTGAGTGAGTTATTACTATATCATGTTCAGCAAAGAGCAATCAATGTGTACTACTGTAAGTAGAAGACAGCCCACCCATGAAAGGTTAAGTGAAACGGACATAAATGTCTCACCTACTGTAGTTTTTGCTATTGCACTTGTAGTTACCTCTACTGGTGCTGAGGAACTGCCCTCAAAACTTGCTTGAACTGAAAATGCTTTTTATGACAGAAACATATGTGTTATATGATACTTTTGCCTTTGTAAACACAATTCAAAAAGCTCTTGGGTGTCTGCTTTTCTTTAATGAGTAGCACCCTTTAGAAGCACACTTGATACACCATCTTTGCTTTTCTTTCCTTACCTTCACTCTTTCTCTTTTCTTCACTTGGTGGCTGTTGTCACACAGGTTGCCTTCCCAAGCTACAGCCCCCCTCCATCTTCTTCCTATTCTTTCTCCAAACAAAACAAAAGAGAGCTCTGTTCACTATTTTTTCTTCCCAAGACAAGTTCATGTTTCTTCAACATACTGCAGGAGGACATCTTATGCTGATTTTGCTGCTTAAATATTATTTTTCATAGTTTCTCTGTTTATTTTTCCAAATGTGCTAAGAGACCTCCCAATGAGATCCCTTCTTCCCTCTTCACAATCTTCCCCTTAAGAATCTGAATGCTGCTAATATCTCCTGGGTAAAACCCAGCCACTGTGTCCACATCAAGTCAAGCTGAATTTACTCCATATTCTGCAGCTGTTCCATTGTCTCCTCATTATAACACAAGATTCTGTTTGTTTTATTTATTTATCATTTCTAAGTACCAGGCTTTCTGGCAAAATGTTGCCAGCTGGAAGTTACATGGAAAGTGTTTAGCACAGCTTTAACATGTGCTCCAGAGTATGTGTACACGCATTTCATTCTTGGTAAATCAGCATTTAGGGAATATGGGGAAATAGGCTATGAAATGCCATCAGCTTGTCCTGAGCCATGTTGCTGTTTAATAAAATCTCTAGAAAATTTAAATAGCAGAAACTCATCCAAGTCATTAGTGTGTGCATTTGCTCCTCCCTGAGCTATCAATATCAAAAGCATCTTAAGAAACTATGTCAATGAAAAATGAAGAAAAATAAATAGGAAAAAAAATTATAGATATTTCTGATGAATAACCATCATCGCTGACTGTGCTCAATCACATTTCTAATCTCTTTATTTTGGGCATTTATTAACATTTACTTCCCCCAGTTAAATAAGAATGGCATTATAAATTATGTTTATGCCTCTAGGAGTTTATGTAGAGGATCTTCTGTTTTTCTGTAGCTTTTGCCTCATTCAGAATTAACTAGTCAAGTTCTCTGTTGATAGGACATAAAATATAGAAATAAGGAATAAAACTATCAGTATCTGTATGAAGATCCTCAGGTTTTGAGGTATGGGGAATTACTGAGTGGGGAGTCTCACAGATCCCCTCATCATTTCTTGATGCAATGAGAGTAGCAGTTTCAGTGTCTGCTGCCATGTCCCTATGTCAGTCCAACAGAGATCTTCCACAGCATATTACCCAAGCCCATTAAGAGTAGATTTGTCTTCCTAGACAGATAAGCCCTTTACATTTAGGTTGAATTCCCACCTGTGAATCACAAAAAACCAGAGGCTTTGGTACTGACCTCAGCTTGCCTTTACAGGCAACCCTACATTTCATGCATCCATCAGTAAGACTTGGAAACAAACAGAAAAAAAGTATAAATTGATGATGAACATCAAGGTCTTTTCACTATTAATTTCCAGTTGATTCTTCTGAGTTTTCTAGACTGCTATGTGAAATACACTGGTCGTTGATAATGATGATCTATGAAGTAGTTCTTCAGTAGAAAGAATAATTTCCATAGCATTTCTCGGTAATAGTGCCATCCACCAGGATCCATTTGGACAAGAACACAACTGATTATTTGTGACAGTGTGGATCCTCGCTGCTTATACAAATCTAAATAAAAATTGAAACATGTATCATGATATTGAACTATGTACTGGGCATTAAAGTCCACTACAGTCCAAATCTGTGCATCTAAATAAGAAAAGGAATTGAAATAAATGAGATATATTCCTTTCTGGAGTCATGTCAATATATGTCTGATACATCACTTCAACTGAATTTATATTTGCTATTTCTATTTTTCCTCTTCCCTCTCTCCAGCCTGCCTCAACATTGACTCTAATGGTTTAAAGAAGATTATATTGATGTAAGAGCAACATGGAACCAA